>CM054057.1:516947508-517339398 GCA_028641055.1 Alopecurus myosuroides | reverse complement strand
GATTCTTTGGAACACAACGAATGGTCCCTGTGCAGTCATAGACCACTTTTAAACTGTGCAGGTCCTATGGATGTCTGCGCTGACATGACGGTCGAACAAATCTGCTTCAGTAATACTCCGTACTTCCGAAAAATGTTGTTGACGGTTCGTGTAAGGAAATTCAGCGTCCAGTTTTGCCCAAGGCCTGAGCTGCTCCCATGCTACTAGTTGGTGTGGCAGGTTAACCTGCTCAACCGCCACAACAACATGGAGAATCCATAGCAGTTGCGCATGCTCGTTTTCAGTCTCGAGAGACAATTTCAGGGAGTATAAAGCAAGTGAAAAGAAACAGCGGGGTGGTTTGATCACAACCGGAATCTGATGCTAATTCATTTGCCATGATTACAGTAACAAACCCTGTTTGGAACGGGAATTCATATCTGATACACGCTTATTAAGAAATTTAAATTTTTTGGGGGGGGGTAATTGGAGGGAGGCCGGTGGGATCTCCACTCCATCTTGTTCCTGGCGTGGGCTAGTTGCAGCAGCAGCAGAGGCAGTCGAGGCAGCACTCGCAGGTCTCGTAGCAGCAGAAGCAGCACAGCGCCGTGAACACGCTGCCACCCAAATTAGATTAGCCATCACACGCCAAGCGTCAGAGATTGATCTCACGGAGAAATTAACAGAAATCATCGTAAACTGGAGAATATAAAAGCACAAAAAATAGTGGAATAAACTGAAGAGCTGTATCTCTTCCTGCCGACCGGTGCACACAGCCGAGAAATCGAATGGAGATTTCTCGACGAGCAAGCAAAACCCAGGCCGGGAGGAGAGTTGTGTGGCTCACCATGCGTAGAGGCAGCCCTTCTCCTCGTGGCGGCGCTGCACGTGGTCGGTGTAGGACATCTCCTGCGACGACGGGGCGTTATACATCTTGCCTGTCTTCTTAGTCCTAACCGGCTGGCTGGCTGGCTGGCCGGAGAAGAAGGCTACTATACGAGAACTCTCCTGTGGCTTGCTGGATTTGAGTGGGAGGATGGCGTTTTATAGGCTGGGAAGGCTTGCACTTGTGCGTCGCCTGTGCCACAGGTCGTTTTGCTCAGGCCGACTAGCTCGAGTACAAGTGGCAACGCTGATTTGTTGTACAGTAGTACTGGTAACTTGGTGTAGTATTAAAAAGAGGGTTGAACTTGGCCCTTGTTTCTCCATCCATTTTGCGTCTTTCTGTCCTACTACGGTTTTGAATTAGTATCTTCTTGACTTTCTTTTTGACGATGAGAAATCTTAGTTGAGTGGTCAGTTCTGATGGGCTGGAAGAAATCGGCCGCCTAATTGTGCGCGCCCTATGGATGAGGAAAGGAGGTCATGGCCTCATGGGTCCATGATGGGTGTGTGCGGTGTTCCCTGCAAGATTTGTTAGCTTCCACCTCCATTAAAACGCCTGCAAAGTTAGCTAGCATTGCACGATCACTATCTTAGACTATAGATTATTGCAAGTATCAAATCACGCTTCTAGAAAAGAAGTCCCTATCTGATGGCTACAGTCTACAGACGTCTTGTCTTCCTCGTCTCCTCAAGGGCAATCCAAACGGAAAACACACGATGACCATGGTGAATCGATTAACTTTTTCCGCGGGATTTCTGCCTTCGAAATATCCGGACTAGTAGTACGTATAAGGACAAAAACCGAGGAGAGGAGAGACAAGTTTAGCTTAGTAAATTAATTACCATGCAATTTTTTTTATAATGGACTTTATTACTTAAAATTTATTACTTAAAAGTTAAGTATTACACCCGGCTTCCGCATAATAAGGATGCACACGGCTGAAAACAAAAAAGAAATATAAAGCAAAAGTGCGACATGCCGATTACAATCAATGATGAATCCACTGTCGCCTAAGTGGCAGTGATCCTACGATCAAGCGGCCATCCATGTTGGATAAAAAAAATACTTCGCCACTTTTTCCAGCCGTGCACACGCCTCCATAAAAAGGCCTCGATACTCCACCCGTTGTAAGATGCACCACGAACGGAGAATACCTGTGCAACGGAATAGAACCCGCAAACGAGAGAAATCTTTATCATTAAAAATCTTGTCATTCCTACACAGACAGAGCGACCATATAACGGCTAACGCTCCTACCCTAAAAATAGTTTTAAACCTTTTATCGATTCCATTCAACCAATTGCCAAATATATTTGCAATGGATGTTGGAGGATATAGATTCGAAGCCATTTGGATAGCTGACCATATAGAACGCGCAATAACGCAGTCGAAGAATAAGTGTGTTATAGTCTCATCCATAGAACATGAAACACACTTTGTACTTCCATGCCAGTTACGCTTGACAAGATTATCTTTAGTTAATATGACACCCCTACGGAGGTACCACACAAAGATTTTCATCTTTAGCGGTACCTTCATGCGCCATATTTTGTTATTATTATCGACATGCGGTCCAAAATGGATGAGTGCCCTATACAAGGAATCAACCGAGAATTTACCATTCTTAGTTAAACTCCAACGAAACTCGTCAGAGCCCTGTGTTAGTTGGATCGAAGCCAATCGATCCATCAGAGCATTCCAAGATTGTAATCTTGGTCCAACAATATCCCGTCTGAACGTCACATTTGGTGGATTTGTTTGTATTACTGTAGCTAACGTATCCCCTTTATGACGGACAATATTATATAAGGATGGATACTGTTCTCGGAGGGTGGCATTTCCTAACCATTTATCCTCCCAAAACCGTATCTGGGATCCATCTTTGATGTTAAATACCCCATAGCGAAAGAAATGTTTCTTAGACGACATTAGGCCAGCCCAAAAGTGAGAATCACCTGGTTTCCAAATAACCTGTGAAATGCGCTTTCGTGTTGATGTATTTTCTCCTGAGAAGAGTTTGCCAAACCCCATTTTCTGTAAGCAGCTTAAATAGCCATTTACTTAGGAGAGCTGAATTTTTGACTTGAAGGTCATTAATCCCCAGCCCTCCCTGATCTTTGGGTCGGCACACCACATCCCATCTTGCCAGTCGATATTTCTTCTTTTCACTATCACCTTGCCAAAAAAAATCTCGATCTGAAGTAGTCTAACTTCTTCAAGACTCCTTTAGCTAACTGGAAGAATGATATCATATACAGTACCATATTTGCGAGGACTGAGTTTATGAGTACCAATCTTCCACCTAGGGATAGTAATTTTCCTTTCCAACTTGCCAGCCTTTTCTGAAGACGATCTTTGACATATTTCCATTCTGCATTAGTCAGTCTCCTATAGTGTATTGGTATACCCAAATACTGCATAGGAAAATGACCTTGCTCACAACCAAAGAGATCAGAATATTGAGCAATTGCTTCCTGGGCTTCGCCAAAGCAAAACAACTCACTTTTATGGAAATTGATTTTTAATCCAGATAATTTCTCGAACGCTGATAGAATTAATTTCAGGTTCGTCGCTTTCTCTAGATCATGTTCCATAAAGAGAATTGTATCGTCTGCATATTGAAGAATAGATAGTCCCCCATCAACGAGGTGAGGAACCAATCCTTCAATTAGACCATTTTCTTTAGCACGTTCAATCATGATAGCTAACATATCAGCCACAATATTAAAAAGTATGGGAGATAATGGATCATCTTGCCTCAATCCTTTTTTAGTCTGGAAGTATTTGCCAACCTCATCATTGATTTTGACAGCAACACTATCACCAGACACAAAACTATGGAACATGGCACACCATTCCTCCGAGAAACCTTTCATTCTCAAAGTTTGATGGAGGAACGACCAATTAACTTATCATAGGCCTTTTCAAAGTCAATTTTAAAAAGTACACCATTTAGCTTCTTGGTATGCATCTCATGGACAGTCTCGTGTAAAACCACGACCCCATCTAGGATATTCCTACCCTGCATAAAAGCAGTTTGTGTAGGTTTCACCACATGATCAGCCACCGTATTCAGCCTAATGGTTGCCACTTTTGTAAAGATTTTGAAACTAACATTTAGGAGGCAGATAGGTCTGTATTGTTGTATCCTTTCCGCATCCATAATCTTAGGTAACAAAATGATTTCCCCACAATTTAGGCGAAACAGATCTAGTTGGCCCGCATGCAAGCATCCAAACAATTCTAGTAAATCATCCTTGACGACCTCCCAGAAATGTTGGTAAAACTCTGCTGGAAAACCATCTGGACCTGGCGTCTTATTATGTTCCATCAAAAAGACTGCCTTTCTAATCTCCTCTTCAGTGAAGGGAGCATTAAGGAAAGTATTCTCCTCAGTGGAAACTTGTGGGATATCATCTGTTCGTGACTCATCCATGCATACATTAGCATCCATCGGAGCCCCAAACAAATCTTTATAAAACTTTGTTATATAGGTCTTAAGCTCATCCTGTCCTTCGATCAGGCCTTCATCCTGTCTAAGAGAATGAATCCGCTTCTTTCTATGTCGCCCATTGGCAACATTATGAAAATAGCGTGTATTTGAATCTCCTTCCAGAATAAATTTAGCTTTTGATCTTTGTTACCATTTGATCTCTTCCTCACGCAGCAAAGAAGCTACCTTCGCATTGGATTGGCTTTTTAGCTCAATTTCCTGCGGAGTTAACAATCTTATTACTGCGATGAGCTCAAGTTGATCAATAATGGAACACAAGCGTTCTTTCTCCCTTTTAAGGTTACCAGCGGTTTGTCTAGCCCAACCACGAAGATATCTACGCACATTGTGCATTTTCATATTCCATCTTCCGATCGGGGTATTCGCCACCACTGGTTTAGCCCATTCATTTTTAACCAGTTCATCAAAACCATCCCGTAACAACCATCCTAGTTCAAACTTGAACTATGGCTGTGTGGTTAGTTTCAATGTGCCAGTAGAAAGTAGAATGGGTGCATGATCCAATAGAGACTCAATACGTTCCAGAGCTCGTACTGTGACCAATGGGTATTTATCTTCCCAATCGGTGCTCATAAGTACTCGATCCAGTTTTTCGTATGTCGGCTCCGGGAGACTGTTCGCCCAGGTGAACTGCCTCCCAGTCATGTGAACCTCTCTCAAATCTAAGCTATCAATGACAGCGTTAAATAAGAAAGGCCAATGTCTATCGAACATTCCTTTGCTTTTCTCATGTGGAAATCTTAGCATATTAAAATCCCCACCTATTAAGATAGGATACGGGTTCTCATTAGCCAGATTCACCAACTCGCGAAGGAAAGCTGCTTTATATTCTTCTTGCGCAACACCATACACAGCCACCAAACTCCACATGAAATTATCAGCTCTGTTCCGGATATGTGCTTTAATATGAAAGTCACCACCCGTCACTGCCAATATATCCATAGAGTCTAATTTGACGCCTAGTAAAATGCCGCCAGATCGTCCACGAGGAGGGATTGAATGCCAAGTGAAAACTACACCTCCTAAAAGGCGGTCCAACACACTCAGCGAAAAATCCCTTCTACCCGTTTCAGAAATAGCCAAAAACTCCAACCTATGATCCCTCACATACTGAGCAATATTCAAATGTTTAGCCAAGTCACCTAGACCTCTGCTATTAGTGAAAATGCCGTTCATTGGGAAACAGATGGATTTTTAGAGCCTTTCTCGCTTTTGCGAGCTAACTTATTCCTCTTGTCCTTGGCAGATTTGGACTTTTGGCCTGAGGCATACAGATCATGTAAAGATCCTAGCTAAAGATGGCAATGGGTAGGGTATGGGGCGGGTAGAGCAATATCATACCCATGCCCGTATAGTCAACGAGTAGAAAACTCTACCTATACCCGTACCCATGGGTATGAAAGTCTACCCATACCCGTACCCGGCGGATATCTGTACCCATTGGATACCCAATGGGTACACAAGTTATTATATTCATTGATAGAACATTTGAAAAAAATATCGTTTTGATCAATTGTATGCCTCATCGCTAGGAATTGATCTTCTTAGTTTGAATATTTAGAAGATGAGAGGATTAAGGAGTGATTGAAATTTGGGGATATTTGGGAGATGAGGGGATTACGAGGACGCTTTGACCGACGCTTCTCCTCACCGTTTTAACCCTGGAGTCATGGCCTTGTGGGTTGCTTCCTGCTGGGTTACATATGGCCAAAGTGGCCCACATGTCAGTATAAATGGGTAGGGTATGGGTATACCCACGGGTACAACCTGATACCCATGACCTACCCATGACTTGATGGGTAGGGTACGTGTACTACCCATGGGTATAAAAGTGTACCTATACTCTGCCCATACGGGTCGAATACCCGCGAATACCCTTACCCACGGTTAAAATTGCCATCCTTAATCCTAGTCCGTCATCGTCCATCCCTACCTCTGTCACCTCCCCCACCAAATGTGATAGAAGCTGTCCATCAATCATGGCATTCGCTTCCTCATCATCCGAGGGAGATATGGCCGGCTTAGCTGAACCACATGGGGATACCCGAAGGCGATCAAACTCCATATTTTTCAGAACATTAGCCGAGACATTAATTTCTTTCTCATTTCTACCAGTATTAACTCCTACATTAGCTAAGCTAGAAGATAACCTAGAAGTAGAATACGATAAAAATGAACCAGAACCAGAAGACGTACCCACTCCAGGAGAAGAAAACATGGCCGCCTTACGACGCATCGCCTTGGCCATTGCATCGTCATCCGTAGTAGATGAACCATCCGCTGCTACAGGGTGTCTAGCACTGCGACGAATTGTCACATTGGGCGTCCCTGTAGCCCTCGGAACTGCAGAAGGGGGCAATGGTGGCGAAGATGCCCCCTCGACCACAGTGGACGCCTGCGCCAAAATCAGTGTCGGGGCCCCCGTCGCCGCCCCAGCCGACCTCGCGTACCCGACAGTCGCGGGTGCAACCACTGTCGAGACATCGTAGTAGTTTTCATAGACGGGGGTGCCATGAGACTACGGTAGAGACGTGGGGTAACGGGATAGCGTAGTAACATAGAACACATGATTTTACCCAGGTTCGGTACGTCGCGACAGTACGACGTGTCTACTCCTGCACTTCTCACTAATTGGGACTAAAGCCCGTAAACAGGGTTACAATGTGAGGGTTTGGATCTAAGCTACTCGACGAGGATGAGCTTCTCGGCGAGTTGGCGTAGAGCTTCTCTGTTTTTCTCCTTGTTTTGTCTATCTCCCGTCCGGCTTTATATAATAGCCGGATTAGGGCTTACAGAATAGGAAACCTAGAAAACTACGGTAACTTGTAACTTGGAAAGCAAGGAATCCGTCTTCTCCTCCAAGCCAGATCACATGGGCTGTGATCCGGGTTCTTCTAGAATCCGGCTTCTGCGCGTCGGATTACTGGGCCGCGTAATGGACCTAAGCCCACTACCACTTAGGCCACCCTGGTAATCCGGCACTTGGCCTACCATCTTCTATACCCCTATTTGGTATATATCCGATAGTAGCCCCCAAGAAGGATCAAAACTCTGATTCTCCGCTATTCGCCAAATGTTCCTTGTCCGAGAAATATTGATTCAGCAGTCTTGATTCTTCTTATTCTTCATTTGAAAAAGATGGTGGCATGAAACTCGGAATCCTGAAAATCCGGCTTTTCTCTCACGATCCTTCGTGGAGAAGAAACTTCCTACGTCAGCGCACTCAACCATGCTGACGTAAGCGACGTTTGAGATTTACTCGGAAAAACCCAGAAACATATCTCTGACAGTTTCGCGCGGGAAACGAGGAGATAATCATCATTACTCCGTCGTTTCATTTCCCGGATTTTCCGGCGAGCGACACGCGGCAAACATCCAACGGTCAAAATAGCCGTTGGCACGCATCTAGACGGTTTTCCGGCTATAAATAGCCGTCCTCGTCCTCAACGAAAACTTTCCACACTCCCCACTGCCCACGCCATTGACGCGAACGAGCTCGAGAGCGAAGCACTGTCCCAGGCGCACTTAGCATCCAAGCACGCCGGAACGCAACGCACCACCACAAGATGGCCTCCTCGCCGTCATCGCCGACCCGCGCCGCCATCAACGAGCTCATCAGCGATTTAGATCCGCAACTGGGATCGCCCAAGCACACCGGCGACGAGCCGGAGAAGACCACGGCCTCCGCGGCGGGTGACGCAAATCCTTCCGCCGCCGCGGACGTTGCGGGATCGAGCTCCGCAGCCTCCCCGCCGTTTGCTCCAGAAACGGCGGAGGAGAAGATCCAACTCCTCGGCGACGAACTCGCCGCCACGGAAGAAGTAGAATTTGTCGGCGACTGGAATCCGAGTAACTCTTCCCTTATCCTCCTTCGACAAATGTCAAAAGAGGGATTAATAGTTAAAGGCAAATGGCGAAAGTCAGACGGTGAGCTCGAACCCAGACCAAAAGACGGAGAATGTGTCCTCCTTACATCTCACATTACGCGAGGTATGGGTTTACCTCCTTCTGCCTTCTTCATAGACATCCTTAACTATTACGGCGTCCAACCGCATAACCTCTCTCCAAATTCCATCCTCTATCTAGCTAGCTTCCAAGCCCTTTTTGAGGGATATCTCGGAATAACTCCTAGTCTAGATTTTTGGCGATACTGTTTTGAAGTAAAACATAACATCACAGAAGGTATTTCCCCTATCTGTGGAACCATATCTTTCATTCTTCGGAAAAATAGAGAGGATTGGTTCCCGAGAATACAAATGCCAGAACCCACCAAATCCTGGCTGGGTTCTTTCTTTTATCATCAGGACATCCCATTCCCTGGCAAGGAAATCGGGGTTCCTTCATTCGTTAATTCCGCCGCCATTCCTCGAGGGAGTTGGACAATTGAAGCAGTTGAGACATTGCCGGAAAATTTAATGAAGATAAAGCGCCGTATTGCCAAGCTTACTTCTTCCAAACCTTCCTTAACTGGGAAAGACACTGTTTTATGCTGGTTTGGACGTCGCATTCAACCCCTTTCATTTCGTTCCCGGCTTCTTTGCGAATACCAAGGGCCAGAAGATAGCATGAGGGGGACAGATAAATCCTATACCAAGAAAGATTTTATAAAGCGACTTCATCAGCTGGTTGCCTCCAGCGCCCAAATCGAAGAAAACCTAGCCATTTATCACGTGGAAAATCGAGTTCCTAAGGTATTTATACTTTCCTTGTTTCCGAGTTTTTCTCAGATTAACTTGTATCTCCGCCTTTTGATCATGTTGTGAATTCTTTCCTAGTTCAATGAACTCAGAGGAAATGATCTTGCTTCCGATGCCGAACTCAGCGAAATACATGCTAGGTTTTACAACAACCGGAAGCGCAAAAGGCAGGTGACTTTCGAGAAAATGGTAACTGTTGACGGAATTCCTATCGCCACCTCCAGGTATCTTACCGGGATTTTCCTAGTTACCATCCTCCTTCAGTTCTTCGAGATTTTTAACTCTCAGATATTCTTCTTTCAGTCTTGCCCCAACTCCTTTGAAAACAAAGAAGCTGAAGAAACATAAAGCTGCTATCAAAGAAGAATCTTCTTCCGCAGCCATGGGACCGAGGAATAGAACGGAAGCACAGACAGGTGAAAATCTCCGGACCTCTGCTGGAAACGAACCCGTCTCCAATTTGGACAATAACATCCGGATAAAAGAAGAACCGTTCGACGATCTCGGATATATTCGTCCGGAGGCTAAAAAGTTCTTCGCTCCTGCCCCTCTAATTCGTCCTTGGCCACAGGGCGGATTAGTTGTTCGCAATGATATTGTATTTAACCCTCGCCAGGTCTTACAAGATGGCCTTCATCACGTTTGGATTCTTTTTGCTGAATATGCCAAAGAATTCAACGAGAACTTGGCCGACTTGCGAGAAATGAGCCAGGTGATACCTCTAGCCCCCAAGCATTAAGTTGAAAATCTGAATTCTTCTTAATGTTTCATCATATGCTTGTTCATACTTAAGCATTTTGGCTTTCATTTCCGTTTTCAGCATTCCGCAGATGCCATAAACTTGGAAGTTTTGAAGAAGCTTAATCTCAAAAGTAGAGAAGTAAAAACCCTTCAATCTATGATTGAGTTGAAAAGCAACGAGCTGGCGTCATCTCAGCTACAATTGTCTAAAACAACAGGTATGTATTCTCTGCAGTTTTTATCCGGATAACATTTGTCCCGAATTTTCATAAGCTCGAAATGTTTTTGTGTCCCCTAGCTGCTTTAGCAAAAGCCAACAAAATAGCCAAGGACGCTAGCAATATATCTCGGCTCCGTGCAGAAAACTCGAGCCTTCGCAAGGAACTTGCGAAAGTTGAAAAAGACCTGGAAGCCAGTAATCTGGCCCTTGGGATTGCTCACTCCCAGGCTTCTTTGCAAGCGGCGGAAAATAAATCTATTATCCATGATTTTGAAAGTATGCTATTCCCGCGCATGAAAGAAGGCACCGAAATTGACAAGGTTCTTGGTAAGTTAGTTCCTTTTACCAATTTCTCCATGTCTTACTTTCCTTTATTTTGTGGCCTAAAATTGTTTCTGCCATCAAAACAGGGAATATTCCAGGCATTTCTCGGATTGAGAAAATCCGAGCTTTTGGAGAAGTATGGAACGCGATCAGAAATGCAGGAATGCAATTGATTAATAAATTCCTTCCCGCAAGTACTATAGATTTCTCGGAAGTTTACAAACTCCCGGGTGCCATCATGGAAGTTGCGGGATCAAAGGAATTCATCCTACGCTCCGCTGCACGAGGTGGTGCGCGCATGGCACTAGGCCTTATGCGCCTGCACTATCCTGATGCGAAATCTTGGGGCGTGGCCTCTGGTGTCCCTCAAGGGTATACAGAGGATCAGCGAACCGCCATCTTTGATGAAGTCAAAGGCCACGCCTCCAAGATTGCTTCCATGGTTAACATTTCTATCACTTATCCAGAAGAAGAGGTTCCCGCGGTCCCCGAAGATGAAAGCAGCGAGGAAGACTCGGATGCTTGAAGGACTGTTTTTAACCTGGATGATGGATTTGTATAATAGGAGCGCTATTTACACTGTAATTCATACTGTAACGCTTCTATTTCATTTGTCGAAACAAGAACTCCGCCTTTTGCAGCTTTGAATTATGAAATTCCTTGCAAGTTTGTCGGGTTGAATTGCTCCCTTATCTACTAAGTTCTCTGGCATATGTGTTTTGACTGTCTTTAGTGTTTTAAATGACTCGATAGCATTATGATCGTTATGACGAGTAACTGGGTATAACCAATCAGTTAGAACTCGAAAACATGGACCATACTAAAGGCATTTTTACTAACCAGATCCAGTGACCCAACATATATTCGATCAGGTAATGCTTAAAGATTTGTAAGGAACTTTCTTGAAACTTGGGCACGCAGGCACAATCCGAGTTTCCTTTAGCCATTAACAGGCTGAAATCATTCAGTTTTTTAACGCCGAGCATGCAGGCACAATTCGGGTTAACATTGAGTATTTTGTAAGATCATTGGGAAATAGAAAAGGTGGAAACATGCTTTTACTATAATGAACTTGTAAAAAACATGGATATCAGAATTCCAATGACTTTATTTCATGATCTCAAAAGATGTTTACATAGATATTGAACTAAGTATAGAAGGGACGTAACTGCTGGATGCTCCAAGGTCTCTTTGTCTCTCCTAGCTCATCATCTATCTTTCTCTTTCTTTTGCGATTCGGTTTCTCGGGATCGTCTTCCGTATCTCGAATGTCAACAAGATAGTATGATCCATTTTTCATGGCTTTACTTATGACAAATGGCCCTTCCCATACTGGGGCTAATTTGTGCTTCCTTTGCTGCACCAACCTCAGCACTAGGTCACCTTCTTCAAAAGAACGATGCCTGATTTTCCGACTATGGTAACGTCTCAAACCTTGCTGGTAAATGGCGGACCTTTGAAGCACAAGCTCTCGTTCCTCTTCTAGGAGATCAACGGCATTCTGTCGTGCCTCTTCGGCGTCTAATTCGTCAAAATCTTGCACTCTTGGGCTATCATGGATCATATCTGTTGGGAGAATAGCTTCCGCGCCGTAAACTAGGAAAAACGGGGTTTGCCCAGTTGACCTATTTGGCGTCGTTCTTATACTCCAAATCACGGAAGGCAACTCTTCTACCCATGCTCCGGCCGCTCTGTGAAGAGGAGTTTCGAGTCTTGGGCGTATTCCTTGCAGGATTGAGCTATTCATTCGCTCAACCTGCCCATTGGATTGCGGGTGTGCCACAGATGCTAGATCTAGGCGAATTCCCGTTTGTCGGCAATATCTTGCCAACTCTCCGATGGAGAAATTTGTCCCGTTGTCAGTTATTATGCTGTGTGGCACACCGTATCTCATCACCAAGTCGATGATGAAATTTCTAGCAGTTGCACCATCCAGCTTTTTGATGGGTTTGGCCTCCACCCATTTGGTGTACTTATCCACTGCTACCAGCAAATGAGTAAGTCCGCCTCTTGCGGTTTTGAATGGTCCCATCATATCTAGCCCCCAGACCGCAAACGGCCATGTAATGGGGATAGTTTTAAGTGCTTGGGCCGGCAAATTGGTCTGCTTAGCGTAATATTGACATCCTGCACATGTATTAACTATATGCTCGGCATCTGTCTTGGCTGTTAGCCAGAAAAAACCCGCGCGGAATGCTTTTTTGACTATGCTTTTTGATTGAGCATGATGTGTGGTGACCCAGCACACCACTGCATGTGTAGTGCGCAAGTCGATGCCATAATACTCACAGAAGGACTTATCCGTGAATGTTACATCTCTCAGAGTGGTACAACAGAAACACAGCGGGGCCAGGCAAAACTATAGGATACAAACTTCATTGCAAAATCTTGAGAATCTCCTTAATGAATCAAGAAGATCCCATGCAAAAGAAACATCAGAATAAGCAATTCGAAGCTCCAAGCCGGAGAAGAACTCTAGCTCAGAACATAATCCACTACGGCTGATGTCAGCCCTAATCTATGGCTAATAAATGCTAAGTCCAAGTATGGTCTCTACCTACACCTTGATAGCTTCTCCTCCATCAGCGTTGTTGATGATGATGCTTTACTGGCTAAGTAGTATAAGACCCCACCTAGCTTCCTTAGACAGCGATGGTTTCTCGATGACGACTTCAGTAGGGCTTCAACTCTAAGCAGGGGTCAAACGGAATAGAATGAGTAACGAGCGTTACTCAGCAAGTTCATGATATATAGTGGGTGGTTGATGCACTAACTACAGCTTTAGACTCGAAAGAGTCATAAAGTAATGCAAGGTTTTTGTAAATCTTTCTTCAAGAGGTTGCTTTTAATTCTGAAAACTATGCCCACCATTCTTCACAGGATTAGAACTTTCATGGAGTTGCCTTTCCTGCGGCGTTCGCAGCTCCTTCCCGGAACAAGGGGTAACATGTCACATCCTTTTACACTCTGCAGAGGTGCGTTACTTTACCCATGGACGACCAATACCATGTTGCACAACCAGGCTCGAGATCCTGTCCACTCCCACTCGGGTGTGGGGCCCGGTAGTTGGTCCAAGCCAAACCGTGCTTCTCCGCACAACGCATGCCCACCCATTTCTGCCAGCAGGTTGAACGCCTGATTCCACCCCTCACGATGGAGATCTAAGCGCCCCTGGCAGACACTCATAGACCCCAGAGCCCGTGGGACGTAAGGGCTCCCACCCATGTGCATGTAGTCTCGCAAGACCTACAGCGTACGTCTCTGTTAGTCCGTTGACATGCGAACGGGAGAAGTATCACGGCTGACTTACTCCCCCCACAAAAGATCCATGGTCAATGCGAATTTACGGCGCAAGAATCCTGACGGCAGTTGTTGTTAATTCCTAGGTAATACGTTCCCATGCAGATGGAACCTTCCTTTGACCTATTCATCTTACCATGGTTCCATCCGCCCACCAAACAGAATACTACCACTCGGGTAGTCATTCAATTAGTCATATTATTATAAAAATAGGATCATGCATTCTTTTGGGAGTAGGTGATAATACAATAGGTTTTTTTTGCAAATAGTTTGTTATGAAGTACTGCAAAGGATATGAGCAAGTGATGAACTTGCCTGAGATTGAAATAACCATAATAATAATCCAGGTCTTCGGGGTTCGAGGGTCGCGTAGAGAAATCCAAACATCTGAAAGATAGCAAAGTAGTCCCGGTAAGGACTACAGAAAACACTGGCAAGATGACACATGCATAGTAATGATATGCATCGTGAAATACCCTGGAAAACACCCCAGCTTACAAGTGTAAGCCACGTTTGAAACGATAACGTATTCACACAATTGTTAGGTGACTTAGAGTTGTTTCATTACTTGTGGTGATGTTGTTATTTCTTTTAGGCTTAAGTGTGTTTCACTTTTATTGACCAAACAATTGTTATCATGTTAAAGTAGAAGTGTTATAACATGGTTAGGAAACAAGACAATAGCACATGGTAAACAATTATTGAAAAGGTAACAAACATGTTTGATTTTATATTCCAAAAGTGTAGAGCTAATGACAATGAGTTTAGTTGAAAATGATGAACTAGTACAGCTAACTCTATCATCACAATACTTGCTAATAACTTGTGATGATAGGTTTTATAGGTGTGAAAATGTGTGGTTTTATTAATAAGGAAATAATGAGGTGATAGTCATCTCTGGATTTTAATAAACATTTATAGGCTTTCAGTAAACTTATGGAAGCAAGTTTAGAAGTTAAGTAAAATGTTTTACCATTGACATGTTTGAGTTGGAAATGTTGTTCTCTTTAAATTGGTATATCAATTGATATTTTCTGAAAATATTTGAATAAGTTATTATTTTATTAAGTTTAAATGAATTTAATGACTAGGCAAAACATTGCACACACTAAAACTTGGTCAAATGACTTTGTAAACATCATAGATGAGTTGTATAAGTCATTTGGAGCATTTTAGTATATAACTTGTATTTTTCTGATTTTATGAATTATTTATTATTTTTCTTTATTTTAAATGATTTAATTAATTAAGGAAAATATTTAATTTTAAACTTTATCAAATTCATTTGAAAATGTCCTAATCAAATAGATTTTATTTTTCTGATTAATATGATATATTATTTATAATTTTCAGATTTATGAAATTAAAGTTATTGATTTATTAAATTTTAATTATAATCTGTTATTATTTGAATTGACAGGTGGGCCCTACCTGTCATATTCGGTTTTATTTCCAAAAAAGAATAGAAACCGGCTTATGACATCATGATGAGGTCATGGCTGCGTCATCACAGAGCAATCCATCCCTGATGATCCTCAATCGATGGATTTGCTTCGAATTGATTCAATTGGAGACTACCAGAAGATGGAGGGTGGCTCAAGGAACCTAGGGGTAGCGGCTATTGGACCATATGGTCACCGGAGTAGTGCCGGCGACCATGGGCGCGGCGGTGGCGCACGGTGAACGTCGACCATGATGCAATCGGTGATGATAAAACGTATTGGAGGCGCCCTGAGATGCACACGCTCACCTGGAGCACGTAGGTATGGCCGGTGAGGCAAGGAGGAGACGAAATCGCCGGCGGCGAGGTCTTCACCGTGGTGGCCGGACTCGGGGAAGACAACCCGATTCGTCCGATTCCTAGCTTCCCTGCAAACGAGGTTTGGTGGAGGCGTAGAGGAAGTCCAGTCGCATACACTGGTGGCCTCGGTTCCCTCCGGCGTGGCCGGAGTTGACGGCGATGGGCGGCGGCCGAGAACAGCTAGGGTTAGGGTCTCAACTCGGTTCGAAACAGAGAGAAGGAGAGCGAGCAAGGTGACGAGTGAGAGTGAGTAAGGGGTTCACGTCTCCCTCCTCCCTTATCCGCGTACGGGAATGCAAGCAGGAGGCGACACCGCGACGTTGACGTGACCCGCACCGCCACTGCCTTCTGGCCGGAGTCGGAAGAGAAAGAAAAGAAATGAAATTTTATGGAAAACCCCCTGGAAGTGTTTTACAAATTGCTAACAAGTCCTTCTGTCTTATAACTGAACTAAAAACATTTGTTTTCAGGGACTTTCTGTGAACAGAAAAATTAATAAAAAATATATTTGAATTCCTCATCAAATTTCCAAGCTCACCATGTTTTGTTTTGGTGAATTTGAGCAATATTTATATTTTTTATTTAAGTTGCTAAATTAAGTGATTTTTGTTATTTCACTCTATTTAATTTATTAAATGTCTTAAAATTTATTTTAGGCATGAGAAATTATATTCACACAAAACACATGGGGTTCACCAAGTGGTGTGTTCCCATTGGAACATTTATATACAAATTCCTTATAGAAAGTAATTAAGTAAAACTACTTAGTACTGGTTCTATGCACTGTTATGAAAACCATTTAATATGGATTTTTATTCCATGTCAAACAAAAGGGTGTTAGGTAATGAATAAATTCATTTTCCTTTGTGTGGCTTTGTTATTTTCATCTTTAGGTTTCTTACCAAGCCTGGTGGACAGTTCCTTATATCATCTGTAAGTTATGTTGCTGCTTTTAATACTGGCTTAAATGGAAACATGTGTGGCTTTGGAATCTCATTTGTCTGTTTTCCACATAGGTTCCACTATGGATATTATCCTTTGTTGATTTTATAACATGTACTAAATTGTAGGATTATGTATGGATGGATTTTTGTTATTATACATTGGTCTTATGGATGAGGTTGATCTGGAAAACAAGGTGTTAAACTTGTTTCCATTAACCTCCCCATATCATAAGACATGTGGATGCAATGGTTGGTTATCATTTTATACTTGATAATTATTTCCATTAAAGATATCATTATGAGTTCCTCATCTCAGATGAGCTTGTCAAGGAATAGAAATTATAGGTTCTCTAATAATACCTAATCATTCACTGGATAATTTCTTATGCTTCCTTGCTGAGGCATTGTTGCTTCTTGTAGTCTTCTGTTGCGTGATGTTCTTGTCTCTGGTGGTCACTAGTCTTCAGACATTGCCTTAGTCCTTTGCAAGTAATATCATCCCTTGATGGTCCCTTTGCTTAAGAAATTCACCACTAGAGCTGATAGGATATATGGAGTGGTTCTCAAATTCTAACTTCAGTAGTAAATTATAGCTCCTGATGAGGTGTGTTCATTTGAATCCATAACCATTTCATTCTGGTGGTATATTCAATTATTATGAAAAAATAAATTATTGAAACTCAGTTGTTTTAATGCTTACATGAATATTCTGTCCACAAGATTGATATGACCTTGTAATCAAATTATTCTTATATAACATCAAACACTTGGATTTTAACATGTTGCTTGTTTTGTTCCTTATCTTGGTTTCTTCTTGACTTATAACTTGTAGGTGTGGTTCAAGTTATAATGTGGTATATTATTTTCTCCTTGTTATACTTCTCCTTCTATGGATCATGGTTTTGTATATAACAGAATGTAGGTGTATTTTATAACATCATGTTACCATATGCATATAAGAAGAATTTTGTTAACAAGTGGGCCAGACTTGCCTCCAAATTACTACTCATATACAATAGGCTGAGATGTACCAGGTTATATGATCTTATGTTTATTTGTGTAAGATACTCAAGTGTTTGAGTATACAAAAGTGATCTGTTAACAAGGTAATTAGTCTTGTTACCAAACTACTTTTATATAACACTAACATTGGAATATCATACTATTTCAAAAGGTTAATAAGGTCAGATCAATCTATAAGAGTTTCCAAGTACTCTTATAGAAGATTGGAGTAGCACTTCAAGCACACTCTAAATAATCTTCTTGAAGATCTTCTGGTGATAGCTCCTCTCTTCTTGTGGTTGCTTCACTTGTAGAATAACTTAGAGAAGATGGGAAAACAAGATAGAATGGTCTTGACAACATAACAAGATCTAGGTTAAGAGTTAGTTCATGCTTTTATTATCCTTCCATATACTTCTTATTTTATTTCCCAAAAGATATGTAATTATATCATATAGGATTTATTTACTTAGTTATCAATTCAATTCCTCTAATAGAGGTTATAACTTGTTATTCCTTAGTTGTATCCAAAGATACTTTAGTGGTTCAATGATGGTTTGGATTTTAGTAGAGGTGTGAAATGCTCATGAAATGATGACTTAATATTAAGTGGATCAAATGGTTCATTGAGGTGTTAAGATTCCATATGTTCACTTGTATAAGATGGTTGAGACAATGAGAATATAAAGGTTATTAGGGTTTACTAACTCATGTCATAATTGATAGTTGTTTTTCTCAGGTGTCATGTTGTCACTTTATATTCTTCTCTTAATGACCTTTGTCATTCTTAATGCAGATATAGAGATTTGGGAATATTATATGTGATGATCAAGGTTTAACAGTTGGTTAAGAAGATTTATTTCTTCTTTTAGATACTTCTTTTATGGTTGAGGAGATTTGTACATATTCGATAAATATATTGTTAATGATAATTAAGTTACTTCCCACTTGTGGGACTTGGGTTAACACTTGTTTGTATCACTTGTTTTCTGTTGAACCTTTGTTATTTACTTGTGAAGGTTCACTTAGTGATTACTTAATAATTTGGACATATGTGGTGTGAATGGTTGATAACTTAAGAGTTGTTGTTTTATAGAAGATAACATCTCTGTTAATGAGATGGTTCAATTAGGTATTACTAAATTGTGGAAGTATGTCCATCAGATATGGGATTTGGATACTCTCCTCTCTTTGAGTTCTAAATACCTAGTGAATTATCCCAAGTCACTTAAAGACTTGTGGTTTAGGTTGTTGAGAGTTTATGTTGGTCACAACCAATTATGGTTTGTGTAACCAGATGATTTGGTTTCTTAAGATACTTGCTATAAAGATCATTCCAAAAGTACTCTTGATTAGATGAACTAGACCTATCTCATCATGTCAAGTGAAACTTTGGTCACTTTGATTGGTTTAAACTTTCGCGCCAAAATTTCCCGTACTTTTAGATGCATGCTCTTCAAATGCACATATTAAATTTAGATCCTTATAACTTCCCAAACACTGGGATGTTACAGTATCTCCCCCTTAACAAGAACTTCGTCCCGAAGTTTAACCTCTCTCACGTAAAGATAGGTAGAGAGAACTTTCTGTAGACTGTTGAATCTTCACATCTGTTTCTTGTGTTGACCTTGACATGTGTATTCTCTTGTCTCCATTATTCACCTTCCACTGTCTTACATAATAATCTAATACTGAGCCTGTTGTTATGACAACTCTATTTTGTTACTAGGCCTTCTTAATGGTCTCACGAGGAACACGTGGTATTTCCACCATATAGTGGATACCAAGTTTCTTTCTCCGATGAATAGGTATGGTTTCCTACCTCTCACAACTTTCTGAAGAATACTTGGTATATCCATCGGGTGATAAATAACCAATAAGATTCTTCCGGTACAATGGTTATTGTCTATGTTTAGGACTCCATTTGGTTCAATCTAGTGGTCTCAAGAGGAATACTGCTCAAAGAAACTTGTACGATGTAGTGTACATTGACTTAGACTCAATTATTAGTGAAAATAGCTTCGAGTTTCCTCGAGTTTTAACTCTTTCCTATAGGTGATTATAACCTATTCCACTAGTTACTACCTATGGTCCTTCTATATCTTTGGGTTTTGACTTCTATGGGACAATTCTATAAGTTTATTTATCAAACTTCTACATGTTTCCTTATAGGCTATAACTATTCATGTGATTTTCTTCTTATCACTTGTAGTATATCTCCATGTGTTGATGAAGTATATCCCCAACTCCAAACAAGATGTGGAATGTGGTCCATTCCCATCAGTAGCTTTATTGACTTATGCCTTCTTGACTTCCGGGTCTTCCAGAACTTTTGTGATGGTTTCCATCTGCTGATTACTCAGACCGCTCTAATTCTAATCCTATACCCTCTAGACCAGTAACATCAAGATAGAAATCAATGTTCGCACATGCATATGCACATCAAATTCAATCCTCATGTACAGATCTAGTCAATCAAAGATCCAAATAAGAAGCAATAAATCCCAAATGCAGTTATCACTCATGCATCAAAAGCCTGTGAAATAAAAGTACTTAGAGTAAAACATCTCAAGTACCAAGGCTCTTAAATGCTATACACTACAAGTAGGTATATAGTACCTTATAATCCTATTCTACGCAACCACTCTTTGCCCAAGTAATTACTCCAAGTGCATGCCTTACCACAATGGAATAAACTAAGACAAAATGATCCTATAGTAGTGGTTGACTAACTTTGTTTCCTATAGGACTAAGTACTATGTCATTGGAATTACTTCATCTTGTTTATGACAAGCTTATCATGGTATCTGTTGATCCTTCATGGTGTTGATCATATCATAGGAGTAGTAATGTAGCTTCCATCAATGCTTATGCCTTCTCCTAGTTCTATGTTATGCTATACTATAATTTTAATCACCTCTAGACTTGATAACTAAGGATATGATATATACCCCATAGTTACCATGGTTTAAAATAACTATTAAGGATTCTCAACATCCATTCTTGATGACTCCTATACTAACTCAATATCATGTTCTACTCCATCCTATACATTCATAGAATGGGGTAATCATAACTGTGACTTAATCATCTCTGACCATGTCAGAACTCTTCTTTTCACAATAGCCCTAATACATGCTAGACTTCTAATTGTTCATACCTAGGTATAAAGAAAATAGATAAGTAGATTTACTCAGGTTGAGTAAGAATAATTCTATACAAGTATGATTATATCATTCCCAAGTGGATGATCATCATAGTGTAGGAAGTGTGGTTTAGATAAGATGGCTTCCTATAGTATAAACCAACCTACAGATCTCCTAAAAGGTTTTAAACCTAAGGTCGCTTCGCTCTGATACGACCTGTGGTGACCCAGCACACCACTGCATGTGTAGTGCGCAAGTCGATGCCATAATACTCACAGAAGGACTTATCCGTGAATGTTACATCTCTCAGAGTGGTACAACAGAAACACAGCGGGGCCAGGCAAAACTATAGGATACAAACTTCATTACAAAATCTTGAGAATCTCCTTAATGAATCAAGAAGATCCCATGCAAAAGAAACATCAGAATAAGAAATTCGAAGCTCCAAGCCGGAGAAGAACTCTAGCTCAGAACATAATCCACTACGGCTGATGTCAGCCGTAATCTATGGCTAATAAATGCTAAGTCCAAGTATGGTCTCTACCTACACCTTGATAGCTTCTCCTCCATCAGCGTTGTTGATGATGATGCTTTACTGGCTAAGTAGTATAAGACCCCACCTAGCTTCCTTAGACAGCGATGGTTTCTCGATGACGACTTCAGTAGGGCTTCAACTCTAAGCAGGGGTCAAACGGAATAGAATGAATAACGAGCGTTACTCAGCAAGTTCATGATATATAGTGGGTGGTTGATGCACTAACTACAGCTTTAGACTCGAAAGAGTCATAAAGTAATGCAAGGTTTTTGTAAATCTTTCTTCAAGAGGTTGCTTTTAATTCTGAAAACTATGCCCGCCATTCTTCACAGGATTAGAACTTTCATGGAGTTGCCTTTCCTGCGGCGTTCGCAGCTCCTTCCCGGAACAAGGGGTAACATGTCACATCCTTTTACACTCTGCAGAGGTGCGTTACTTTACCCATGGACGACCAAGACCATGTTGCACAACCAGGCTCGAGATCCTGTCCACTCCCACTCAGGTGTGGGGCCCGGTAGTTGGTCCAAGCCAAACCGTGCTTCTCCGCACAACGCATGCCCACCCATTTCTGCCAGCAGGTTGAACGCCTGATTCCACCCCTCACGATGGAGATCTACGCGCCCCTGGCAGACACTCATAGACCCCAGAGCCCGTGGGACGTAAGGGCTCCCACCCATGTGCATGTAGTCTCGCAAGACCTACAGCGTACGTCTCTGTTAGTCCGTTGACATGCGAACGAGAGAAGTATCACGGCTGACTTACTCCCCCCACAAAAGATCCATGGTCAATGCGAATTTACGGCGCAAGAATCCTGACGGCAGTTGTTGTTAATTCCTAGGTAATACGTTCCCATGCAGATGGAACCTTCCTTTGACCTATTCATCTTACCATGGTTCCATCCGCCCACCAAACAGAATACTACCACTCGGGTAGTCATTCAATTAGTCATATTATTATAAAAATAGGATCATGCATTCTTTTGGGAGTAGGTGTTAATACAATAGGTTTTTTTTGCAAATAGTTTGTTATGAAGTACTGCAAAGGATATGAGCAAGTGATGAACTTGCCTGAGATTGAAATAACCATAATAATAATCCAGGTCTTCGGGGTTCGAGGGTCGCGTAGAGAAATCCAAACATCTGAAAGATAGCAAAGTAGTCCCGGTAAGGACTACAGAAAACACTGGCAAGATGACACATGCATAGTAATGATATGCATCGTGAAATACCCTGGAAAACACCCCAGCTTACAAGTGTAAGCCACGTTTGAAACGATAACGTATTCACACAATTGTTAGGTGACTTAGAGTTGTTTCATTACTTGTGGTGATGTTGTTATTTATTTTAGGCTTAAGTGTGTTTCACTTTTATTGACCAAACAATTGTTATCATGTTAAAGTAGAAGTGTTATAACATGGTTAGGAAACAAGACAATAGCACATGGTAAACAATTATTGAAAAGGTAACAAACATGTTTGATTTTATATTCCAAAAGTGTAGAGCTAATGACAATGAGTTTAGTTGAAAATGATGAACTAGTACAGCTAACTCTATCATCACAATACTTGCTAATAACTTGTGATGATAGGTTTTATAGGTGTGAAAATGTGTGGTTTTATTAATAAGGAAATAATGAGGTGATAGTCATCTCTGGATTTTAATAAACATTTATAGGCTTTCAGTAAACTTATGGAAGCAAGTTTAGAAGTTAAGTAAAATGTTTTACCATTGACATGTTTGAGTTGGAAATGTTGTTCTCTTTAAATTGGTATATCAATTGATATTTTCTGAAAATATTTGAATAAGTTATTATTTTATTAAGTTTAAATGAATTTAATGACTAGGCAAAACATTGCACACACTAAAACTTGGTCAAATGACTTTGTAAACATCATAGATGAGTTGTATAAGTCATTTGGAGCATTTTAGTATATAACTTGTATTTTTCTGATTTTATGAATTATTTATTATTTTTCTTTATTTTAAATGATTTAATTAATTAAGGAAAATATTTAATTTTAAACTTTATCAAATTCATTTGAAAATGTCCTAATCAAATAGATTTTATTTTTCTGATTAATATGATATATTATTTATAATTTTCAGATTTATGAAATTAAAGTTAATGATTTATTAAATTTTAATTATAATCTGTTATTATTTGAATTGACAGGTGGGTCCTACCTGTCATATTCGGTTTTATTTCCAAAAAAGAATAGAAACCGGCTTATGACATCATGATGATGTCATGGCTGCGTCATCACAGAGCAATCCATCCCTGATGATCCTCAATCGATGGATTTGTTTCGAATTGATTCAATTGGAGACTACCAGAAGATGGAGGGTGGCTCAAGGAACCTAGGGGTAGCGGCTATTGGACCATACGGTCACCGGAGTAGTGCCGGCGACCATGGGCGCGGCGGTGGCGCACGGTGAACGTCGACCATGATGCAATCGGTGATGATAAAACGTATTGGAGGCGCCCTGAGATGCACACGCTCACCTGGAGCACGTAGGTATGGCCGGTGAGGCAAGGAGGAGACGAAATCGCCGGCGGCGAGGTCTTCACCGTGGTGGCCGGACTCGGGGAAGACAACCCGATTCGTCCGATTCCTAGCTTCCCTGCAAACGAGGTTTGGTGGAGGCGTAGAGGAAGTCCAGGCGCATACACTGGTGGCCTCGGTTACCTCCGGCGTGGCCGGAGTTGACGGCGATGGGCGGCGGCCGAGAACAGCTAGGGTTAGGGTCTCAACTCGGTTCGAAACAGAGAGAAGGAGAGCGAGCAAGGTGACGAGTGAGAGTGAGTAAGGGGTTCACGTCTCCCTCCTCCCTTATCCGCGTACGGGAATGCAAGCAGGAGGCAACACCGCGACGTTGACGTGACCCGCACCGCCACTGCCTTCTGGCCGGAGTCGGAAGAGAAAGAAAAGAAATGAAATTTTATGGAAAACCCCCTGGAAGTGTTTTACAAATTGCTAACAAGTCCTTCTGTCTTATAACTGAACTAAAAACATTTGTTTTCAGGGCCTTTCTGTGAACAAAAAAATTAATAAAAAATATATTTGAATTCCTCATCAAATTTCCAAGCTCACCATGTTTTGTTTTGGTGAATTTGAGCAATATTTATATTTTTTATTTAAGTTGCTAAATTAAGTGATTTTTGTTATTTCACTCTATTTAATTTATTAAATGTCTTAAAATTTATTTTAGGCATGAGAAATTATATTCACACAAAACACATGGGGTTCACCAAGTGGTGTGTTCCCATTGGAACATTTATATACAAATTCCTTATAGAAAGTAATTAAGTAAAACTACTTAGTACTGGTTCTATGCACTGTTATGAAAACCATTTAATATGGATTTTTATTCCATGTAAAAAAAAGGGTGTTAGGTAATGAATAAATTCATTTTCCTTTGTGTGGCTTTGTTATTTTCATCTTTAGGTTTCTTACCAAGCCTGGTGGACAGTTCCTTATATCATCTGTAAGTTATGTTGCTGCTTTTAATACTGGCTTAAATGGAAACATGTGTGGCTTTGGAATCTCATTTGTCAGTTTTCCACATAGGTTCCACTATGGATATTATCCTTTGTTGATTTTATAACATGTACTAAATTGTAGGATTATGTATGGATGGATTTTTGTTATTATACATTGGTCTTATGGATGAGGTTGATCTGGAAAACAAGGTGTTAAACTTGTTTCCATTAACCTCCCCATATCATAAGACATGTGGATGCAATGGTTGGTTATCATTTTATACTTGATAATTATTTCCATTAAAGATATCATTATGAGTTCCTCATCTCAGATGAGCTTGTCAAGGAATAGAAATTATAGGTTCTCTAATAATACCTAATCATTCACTGGATAATTTCTTATGCTTCCTTGCTGAGGCATTGTTGCTTCTTGTAGTCTTCTGTTGCGTGATGTTCTTGTCTCTGGTGGTCACTAGTCTTCAGACATTGCCTTAGTCCTTTGCAAGTAATATCATCCCTTGATGGTCCCTTTGCTTAAGAAATTCACCACTAGAGCTGATAGGATATATGGAGTGGTTCTCAAATTCTAACTTCAGTAGTAAATTATAGCTCCTGATGAGGTGTGTTCATTTGAATCCATAACCATTTCATTCTGGTGGTATATTCAATTATTATGAAAAAATAAATTATTGAAACTCAGTTGTTTTAATGCTTACATGAATATTCTGTCCACAAGATTGATATGACCTTGTAATCAAATTATTCTTATATAACATCAAACACTTGGATTTTAACATGTTGCTTGTTTTGTTCCTTATCTTGGTTTCTTCTTGACTTATAACTTGTAGGTGTGGTTCAAGTTATAATGTGGTATATTATTTTCTCCTTGTTATACTTCTCCTTCTATGGATCATGGTTTTGTATATAACAGAATGTAGGTGTATTTTATAACATCATGTTACCATATGCATATAAGAAGAATTTTGTTAACAAGTGGGCCAGACTTGCCTCCAAATTACTACTCATATACAATAGGCTGAGATGTACCAGGTTATATGATCTTATGTTTATTTGTGTAAGATACTCAAGTGTTTGAGTATACAAAAGTGATCTGTTAACAAGGTAATTAGTCTTGTTACCAAACTACTTTTATATAACACTAACATTGGAATATCATACTATTTCAAAAGGTTAATAAGGTCAGATCAATCTATAAGAGTTTCCAAGTACTCTTATAGAAGATTGGAGTAGCACTTCAAGCACACTCTAAATAATCTTCTTGAAGATCTTCTGGTGATAGCTCCTCTCTTCTTGTGGTTGCTTCACTTGTAGAATAACTTAGAGAAGATTGGAAAACAAGATAGAATGGTCTTGACAACATAACAAGATCTAGGTTAAGAGTTAGTTCATGCTTTTATTATCCTTCCATATACTTCTTATTTTATTTCCCAAAAGATATGTAATTATATCATATAGGATTTATTTACTTAGTTATCAATTCAATTCCTCTAATAGAGGTTATAACTTGTTATTCCTTAGTTGTATCCAAAGATACTTTAGTGGTTCAATGATGGTTTGGATTTTAGTAGAGGTGTGAAATGCTCATGAAATGATGACTTAATATTAAGTGGATCAAATGGTTCATTGAGGTGTTAAGATTCCATATGTTCACTTGTATAAGATGGTTGAGACAATGAGAATATAAAGGTTATTAGGGTTTACTAACTCATGTCATAATTGATAGTTGTTTTTCTCAGGTGTCATGTTGTCACTTTATATTCTTCTCTTAATGACCTTTGTCATTCTTAATGCAGATATAGAGATTTGGGAATATTATATGTGATGATCAAGGTTTAACAGTTGGTTAAGAAGATTTATTTCTTCTTTTAGATACTTCTTTTATGGTTGAGGAGATTTGTACATATTCGATAAATATATTGTTAATGATAATTAAGTTACTTCCCACTTGTGGGACTTGGGTTAACACTTGTTTGTATCACTTGTTTTCTGTTGAACCTTTGTTATTTACTTGTGAAGGTTCACTTAGTGATTACTTAATAATTTGGACATATGTGGTGTGAATGGTTGATAACTTAAGAGTTGTTGTTTTATAGAAGATAACATCTCTGTTAATGAGATGGTTCAATTAGGTATTACTAAATTGTGGAAGTATGTCCATCAGATATGGGATTTGGATACTCTCCTCTCTTTGAGTTCTAAATACCTAGTGAATTATCCCAAGTCACTTAAAGACTTGTGGTTTAGGTTGTTGAGAGTTTATGTTGGTCACAACCAATTATGGTTTGTGTAACCAGATGATTTGGTTTCTTAAGATACTTGCTATAAAGATCATTCCAAAAGTACTCTTGATTAGATGAACTAGACCTATCTCATCATGTCAAGTGAAACTTTGGTCACTTTGATTGGTTTAAACTTTCGCGCCAAAATTTCCCGTACTTTTAGATGCATGCTCTGCAAATGCACATATTAAATTTAGATCCTTATAACTTCCCAAACACTGGGATGTTACGTGATGTCCGCAATCGCCGGCGTGGATTTCTTCCAGTATTTGTGAGATGCACCGCTGAAAAATTCCAGAAATACTGCGTTTATATAGGCAGCCGTCAATTACTGTGTATCCTTTGCATCGACGCTGTATTTGTCTTTGCAAGACTTCGTCTGCTCCTTCCGGGTACTTCTGATTGACTAAGAAGTTTAAGTACGGAATTGTCCAGTCCGGTTTAACGATCATGACTTCAATCGATTCAGACGCCAGAGGGTAATCAACGTCTCCACCTTTTATGGATGGCTCATGTAAGTGCTGAACGAATACTCCTGGTGATAAGGTTTTTACCCTTTCTGATCCCATGCGGGCTAGCGCATCCGCGTTCCAGTTTTCCTCCCTTTTGATGTGAAGGACCTCGAATCCAAAGAAACAGATGGCGAACTCGTCTACCGTTCTCCGATATTCGGCCATTATAGGGCTTTTTGCGTCCCAGGTTTGGTTGAGCAGATGCTGTACCAAATCCGAGTCGCCATAGCACAGGATGCGCTTCACTCCTATTTCTTTTGCGATATGCAAGCCATGAAGCAAAGCTTCGTATTCTTCCACGTTATTACTGGCGTTGAAGTGTATTTGCAACACGTACTCCATTGTGTCTCCCTCAGGAGATTTTAAGACTACGCCAGCCCCATCTCCTTCCTTCATCTTGGATCCATCAAAGTGCATGATCCAGTACTCGGACTCCGGCATTGGTGTTTTTTCCATTGCTTCTGTCCAGTCGGCAACAAAATCTGCCAAAACCTAGGATTTTATGGCCGTCCTTGGCTGGTACTTAATGTCGAAGGCTGCCAGCTCAATGCCCCATTTGGCTACTCGGCCGGTTGCCTCTGCATTGTTTATAATGTCTCCTAGTGGTGCTTTACTAACCACTGTTATGGAATGCCCTTGGAAGTAATGGCGTAGTTTTCTAGATGCGAAAAATACGCCATACGCCAGTTTCTGGTAGTGTGGGTACCTTTGTTTTGACTCGGAAAAAACTTCGCTTATGTAATATACCGGATGTTGGTCTGGTATGCTTTGTTCTTCCTTTAACCGTTCCACAACGATTACCGCACTAATAACCCGATTTGTAGCCGTAAGGTACAATAACATGGGCTCTTCGTCTTTTGGGGATGCCAAAATCGGAGCTTTCATCAAGGTTTCCTTCAACTGAGTCAGCGCCGCATCGGCCTCTTCTGTCCATTCGAACTTGTCGGATTTTTTCAGCAGCTTGTAGAGTGGTAATGCTTTATCTCCCAGCCGACTAATAAATCTGCTAACAGCAGCTGCGGAACCCGTCAATCTTTGGACATCTTTGACGCAGGTAGGTTTTGTGATGTTCAAGATTGCCTTGATATTTTCCGGGTTAACTTCTATTCCTCTGTGAGAAACGATGAAACCCAGAAGTTTTCCTGAGGGAACCCCGAATACGCACTTAGATGGATTCAACTTCATCTTGTAGGTGCGTAAGTTTTCGAAAGTTTCTCGCAAATCCTCAAGGAGTGTATCTTTTTCCTTGGTTACGACGGCAATATCGTCCACATAAACATGGACATTTTTTCCAATCTGACTATGCAAACAACGTTGCATGCAACGCTGGTAGGTTGCACCTGCGTTCTTCAGGCCAAACGGCATGGTTACGTAATAATACGTCCCGTATGGGGTTATGAAAGAAGTCTTAATTTGATCTTCCTTTTTCATGCGTATTTGGTGGTACCCGGAGTATGCATCCAAAAAGCACAAAAGCTCAGAGCCTGCTGTAGCATCTATTATTTGATCGATTCGCGGTAATGCGAACCTATCTTTCGGACACAATTTGTTCAAGCCTGTGTAATCTATACACATTCTAAGAGCAGTAGTGTCTTTCTTCGGTACTAATACCGGATTTGCGGACCAGTCAGTATGGATCACTTCCTTGATGAAATCCGCTGCTAAAAGCCGGATAATTTCCTTGCCAATAGCCTTCCGTCTTCTTCCGTCAAATCGACGGAGACCTTGTTTGACGGGTTTTGATCCAGGAATAACCTTAAGTTGGTGCTCAGCAAGTTCCCTGGGTACACCTGGCATGTCCGCTGGACACCAGGCAAAAATATCCCAGTTCTCACGGAGGAACTTGATGAGCTCGCCTTCCTATTTGTCAGTCATCCCAGTCCCTACGACGACAAATTTTGTCGGATCTTTGGGATCTAGGATTACCTGTCTTGTATTCTCGGATGCCTTGAAGCTGTCTGTTGGCTTCCGAGTTTCTTTTCCTGCCGGCATTTCTGGCTTCCGAGTGTAATTGATTGGATCTGGGTTGCGTCCTTTCCACTTATTTCCCTTTTCTCCTCCAAAGGCTATGTTCACCTCTTTGGGCTTTGTCGTTGTTTCTGGAGTGGCTTTTTTGTCAGAACGAGGGGTTTTCTTGGCGAGTATCAATGATTCAATATTGCCTCCTCTTGCTCTGATGTCATCCTCGGCTGCGGCATGCTCATTGGCGGTTGTAAGCATGGATCCGAGATCCTTGTGCTTCTTGGAACCAACCATGAACGGTACAAGTCCAGGTTTTAGGCCATTGACGAAAGCATGCATTGCTTGTACGTCAGTTACTCCAGAGCAACTATTCTTCATTGCTGTCCATCTGGAGATGAAATCCACGTATGGTTCATCCTCAAATTGCGTGCAACGGTTTAGCTGATTGATGCTATTCGGGCGTTTGTATGTTCCCCGGAAATGCTGAGTAAATACTCTAGCCATGTCGTCCCAGCTATCGACTGTTCGTGACGGTAATCCATTGATCCAATCTCTGGCTCCATCCAGCAGCATTAGGGGAAGAAACTTGACAGCTTCCAGGTCTGTCCCATTGTTGATCTGGACGGCTGTATAGTAATCCGAGAGCCAGGTATCCGGGTTTGTGCTGCCAGTGTATTTCTGGTACGTTGGACCGACCTTGGCAAAGCCAGAATGCAGCGTTATTCTTCGGATCCTGTCGGTAAAACATTTAGGACCAAAGTATAGATCATCTTTTTATGCTCTGTCAATGTGTGCAGAATATCTTCCGGCTGAATGGACGGAAGGGGATCTGCTCCTTTCTCTTCCATTGTTGCGCGAACGCGCTCTTCCGGGATTGTTTCTATCTCTTCCGTGTTCACGCCCTTTTGGATTAGGCGGAGTTCTACTCCTGTGCCTTTCTTTGTCCTTAGGCGGTGTCCGGGATCTCTCACGCCTGTGAGGTATATCGTATCTTCCAGCTTTCTCAGCTGGGTTTCTCGGAGGTGGCATTATTTTGCCGTCTTTCCGGTGTTTGTCTTCCCGATCATGGGGTTTATACCCATCTTTCGGGAGATGGGATCCGGTTTTAGACGCTGCATCCCGGTTGTCGGGGTTTTTCTTGTCTTTTCTCGGATCCTCTTTTTTTATCTTTTGAGTTGTCTGAATCCCCGGGTTCTTCCGGTCCAGGTGCTCCAGCAGCGCAAGTAGCTGTCTTGCATAGGGCGGAGTTATCATGCAGCCTCCCTGATCGCTCTTGAGCGCGCTGTTGTTGTTGCAATGCTTTTCCTAGGAAAGCATACACCCCTTGGAGTTTTTCCCCGTTGGAATACAGATCGTTGTTAAGAATCGCGAACGCTGCTTCCGCGTTTTCTGCTGCGGTCTTGTATATTGGTTCGCCCTTGGCATCTTTGCCGTTTAACTGCTTTTGCCAAGACGGGTTATGGAACCTTTCTTTTGGCGGCAGTTCTTCCGGTCTTGCGATTCCGGGTAACCTAGTAGGTTTTAACGCGGATCTATTCTTTCTCTCGTACTCCTCTATTTCTTCCTTCATGACTTTGATGTCATTATGGGTTTGTTGGAGATGTTGCCGAGATCTGAGTAGATGTTGTTGCCGTTGGAAAGCTTGTCTCCTGGCTTCCAGCATCTCAGGGGGTTCATCTGGTCCCACTGGTGTTTGCAATAGCTCTTGCTCTTCCTGTTCCGTCATTGGCGGAGCAGTGATTTCCTTAGATTTCTTCTCCGCAGGCTTTGTTCCGCTAACATCTCCAACTTCCAGGTTTTCATCAGCGAGATCAGCTGATTTTTTCTTCCGGATTTTGTATTGGAGTTTTTTAGAAGCACGGTGCTTTTTCTTGGAAGAGGGAGGTTTTTTGACAGGCTCATCTTCTGTCATCTCCTTGACATTGGGGAATATCGGAGAAGTTTCTCCGTCTTCTCTCTCTTCCACTGGCGGAGGGGTTTTAGGGCTTTCCTGGCTGCCGGCGTCCGTGGTATCAGCCGGTTTTGCCATTAAGACTTCATGGAATCCCTCTTGAAAGGATTTAACCTTTCTTACGAAGGCGTCCTCATCTTCGTCTTCAGAGTCGAAGTTATCCGATCCGGTCTCCGACTCCAACCTCGCCTCAATGGCGGCAAGCACGGATTCTGCTTCCGAGTTCATCGTCTTGTTGACGGATGTCGGATCTTCCGCCTCTATGACGGGTGTTTGATCTTCCGTCTCCATGACGGGTGCGTTGTTGTCTGCCTCTTGCACGGGATTTCCATCATCCGTGTTTTCGGCGATTTCGGATTGCACCATGCCGATAAAGTGTGTATCACTTTTGTGTCGGCGATCTGAGCAGAATCCGGCATCATAGTCATCTTCGACTGGGTATAGGGCGGGTGGGATAAATTTGCTTCCACCGCAAAACCCCATTGCTTCTGCAGTTAGCCCGATAAAGATGTTAGCAGATCCTATCGGTAGCACACAGGCACTTACCAGGTGGTTTTGCGCCGGTATGTAGGATCCGTTGTCGAGGAAGCGCCCGACGTCGTTGTCGAATTCCAAGCTTCCGACAGTGATTGATCTTCCGATTCCGCCAAGTATCCCAGATCGGAATCTTACGCCTGACGTCGTTTGCCCCACGGTGGGCGCCAACTGTCGAGACATCGTAGTAGTTTTCATAGACGGGGGTGCCATGAGACTACGGTAGAGACGTGGGGTAACGGGATAGCGTAGTAACACATAACACAAGATTTTACCCAGGTTCGGTACGTCGCGACAGTACGACGTGCCTACTCCTGCACTTCTCACTAATTGGGACTAAAGCCCATAAACAGGGTTACAATGTGAGGGTTTGGATCTAAGCTACTCGACGAGGATGAGCTTCTCGGCGAGTTGGCGTAGAGCTTCTCTGTTTTTCTTCTTGTTTTGTCTATCTCCCGTCCGGCTTTATATAATAGCCGGATTAGGGCTTACAGAATAGGAAACCTAGAAAATTACGGTAACTTGTAACTTGGAAAGCAAGGAATCCGTCTTCTCCTCCAAGCCAGATCACATGGGCTGTGATCCGGGTTCTTCTAGAATCCGGCTTCTGCGCGTCGGATTACTGGGCCGCCTAATGGACCTAAGCCCACTACCACTTAGGCCACCCTGGTAATCCGGCACTTGGCCTACCATCTTCTATACCCCTATTTGGTATATATCCGACAACCACCGAGTCCATGACTCGCGCTGGGCTGCCAAGGGAGGTCGACGCCGGGCTGGTCCAGGACACCCCCTGAGCGGAGGTTAACACCTCGACGCCCAGGGCGCTTCCAGCGAGATCAGCAGCTCCACCTGCTGTCTTCATGGGCCGGTCTTCGGCATGGACAATGGGCCGCCCGCCCACTTCTGCTGGTGAAGTGGCTGCTGCCAGCGCGGCACCGCGCTGATTACTGCCCAGAGCGGCACGCAACTCCCTCGTCGCAGGCTGCAAGGTGGGCTGACCCACCACGAAAGCAGGCGACGCCGACGGTTCATGCTGAATGCAACCTGCTGGTGTCACAACACCAATGGAGCTCCTGTCCACCGCATCGTCGAACATCCCCATCAGCCCCATGGCTCCCTCCTTCCTCGAAGTAAGCTGCCTCGGAACCAACATGGAGTTTCTCAACACCACATCAAACACACTCCTCCCCCTAGACGAATTAAACTGTCGAACAATCTCCTTTCCCCGGGGAGTCTTAGGATTAGGATTCATAGGAGTCACGGCCACACCACCCAGCAAAACTGACAAGGAAGTCCCATTCTGCTGCGATGAGCTATCTCCAGGCCTCGAGATGACTCACCAAGCCGCTGCTGACCAGAAGAACCCCCCTCCTCCATGCCTTTATAATCTGAATCACCTCTGCGATCCCAAAAGAACGACACAAAATCTGGTTCAGGCACATAGCTTGCCGGCTCAGGTCTGTACGTAAACTCAAACCCCTTCAACAATAACACTCCGGTAGTTTTAATACACGGTCCCAAACCATCAGACTTCTTGAAGAAATCATCGTCAGCCATGCCGATCCGGATACGGACAAGACCACGCCTCCGAAGAGCAACCAAGTCCACATCGATAGTAGTACCGATAAGCGAACCCGCCGCCCACAGACCCAAGAAGTGTCTCATCGGATGCGGTACCCCTGTCACATGAACCCATTGTTGATGTAACTCCATTATGGGCTCAATCTCCTCAGGCGACCACCGGCTGAAAATTAGTCTCGTGGACTGTGCCGGAACCCCAAGAACCATCCCATCAAACCTCAGCAAATCCTCCTCAGATGGAAAACCCACAGTGAACGACAAATCCCCATTTGGAGTAGCCTCCCAGACCCAAGACGGAGTCGGACACATCCTCGCAATCTGAGCCTCCACCTGCGAAGCCGTCGCCGCCGTCCCCTGAACCGTGACCAACGCAATTGGAGAGGTACTAAGAGCCAGCTCTGCCTTGTGAACGCTATCGGGGAGCATGCTAAACATCGTCTCTCTGTTACCTTGCCCTGCCACTATCACTGTTGGTCTCGGTAACCTGAGAACTGGACACTTCTTAGTAGGGTGAAGATGATTATCACAAACAAAACAGTAGTGCTGAACTGGACAATCTTTGCTAGCATGCGTATCCACCCTGCACTTCCAGCACAACGACTTTCCTTTCTTCGCACCTTGGTCGATCACCACAGGCACCGTCACCTGAGGATTAACCACCGTCACCTCCTGTGTCATCTGCTGCGTCGCAGCAGCAACCATAGTCACCGCCGCTCCCTCAGCCTGCTGCCCAGCCACTTGTGAACCACCTGCCGGCTTCTTCTTCTTTTTCTTCTGTTTCTTTTCCGGTGCCGGTACCGTAGGTTGGGCGACACCAAAAGCGAAGCCAGGCGCCCCCGGCTGTAGGCCTCCACCTCCGTTCGGCATCCCCGTCCCGGGTGGAACGGGGGCAAACATGGGCGGGCCGCTGCCAAGGACCCGTCTGACCCCCGCTACAGGAACCGCCCCGCCTCCCTGCGCCAAACCACCGCCAGCGCCACCTGCCTGGACCGCAGCCTTAGGTGCGGCTGGTGCGAACGTCGGCGGCCCCGAAAACCACACCACCGTGACCCCGTCCAGCTGCGGGTGCGACGGGATTGGAGCCTCCCGCCCCAACCGGCCGCGGCGCCGTCATCAGAACCTCCGCAAAGGACCTCCTCCCTTGGCCCGTCGATGGAGAATCGCCGCTTATCGTTGCATGCAGAGGAAGCGGCAGCTGCGAAGGAACCGATCGGGGCTCGTACGTACCCCTAGCTGGAGGGCGTTCGACGTTTTCATCACGAGCCCACAGCCCGTCCAGCAAGTACACCAGGTGGCCCCACCGATCTGCCCTGGTGGACAACCGAGCCCCACCCGCCGGCGTCCAGGGGATTCGAAAATCGGATCCGAGCGGTAAACTCGGATCAACGATCAACGTATCCTCACCCGAATCACCGGACGTGGAACTCCGGCCGTCCATCGTGCGCAAGTCCGGCGGGAATAAGTCGCCCAGAACGGCTGGGGGCGTGATCCGTTGTCGCGGTAGAGGACCACGCCACGCCATCTTGACCGGAGAGACGCGAATTGTCCGACGTTGGGCAGCCGCCGCGCCTCGACCGGAGCCCACCTCCATCTTCTCCGACCCCTTCCCGGTCTCCTCCGTGGATGACGACCTGCAAGGAAGCTCACCTTCGGATTCACTGGTGGATGTCGATGCAAACTTCTCCCAAAACCTCGTAGCCTTCGTTGGAAACCCGATCTCAGCCCAGAACTCGCTCGCCAGCTCTTCGTCGGTCCTAGGTTTCCGCCGGATGTCCTCGCGGGAGACCTCCCGGCACTCGGCCAGCACCTCCTCTCCGCAAAGCCGCGCCGTCTCCCCGGCAAGCTGGTCGCCCCGTACATCCCTGCTAGGCCCTCCAGGGTGGAGAAGCGGGATCTGCTGGAGGGAGACGCCGGCGCAGACCACGCCCTCGGCGCGAGAGTGAGACGTTGTCCTCTCCCCGCTGTAGGCGCATCACCACGCGGATCCCACGGCGGATCAACCACGGGATCGTGGTCAGCCTCGGTGGTGGCTGCGTCGACGCTCACCATCGCCGTGGTTTTGCCAGCTGACTCACATGATCCCGTGTTTCTTCTCGTCTGAATATTTAGATGGAGGTCAAGGGAGAATTCTCTTCCATAAAACTCTGGGGGGAGAATTTCACTTCCCCGGCCTCTATACCAACTAGGGATGCACACAGCTATATATGCATGAGTATCAGGATTTTTATAGAGGCAGCCCTTCTCCTCGCGGCGCTTGGAGCAGTGCTCCTAGTAGGACATGTCCTGCGGGGGCGGAGGGTTGTTGTACATCCTCGCCGGCAGCGGCAGGGGAAGGCTCCTCGCTTTTCTCCGGCTAGCCTTTAATCCCACCTCACTCAATTATCTTCTACTACTACCTTGATCCTAGTACGGTTATTGCACTTAATTACCATTTGCACGCAAATCTGGGTGTTTATAGGGCCGAGAGGTCCAACATTTGTCAATGCCCAACCTTGTCTATATTGTGACTTGTCAATACTACTATATCCGATCTTGGAGGAATTATTGCGTCGAGGGAGACAAAACTGGGACCTGATAAGTTTCCTTCGATCCGAAGGTTTCTAGATTGATTCACTACAAGGGCCATACATAGTTGAATGCGATCCATGAACAATTAACGCTCCGCCCATTTTCATTTATTCAGCCCCAGGCTTCTGGTTGACAGTTACATTTTTTCTTAGCAGCTAAGAAATGAGATGGAAGTGTAGCGGTAACAGTAATAGTACTCAGGACTGACGAATGACAAGTGGATCGGAACGTCTCCCGCCGTCCTGTTCTTGGCGTGGATTTTCCTCCGCTGGGACGCTGACTAGTCGACGTTGCATCCTAGAAGAAAAATCCGTCAGCGTCGAACGGGACAGGAGGATTTGTTTGATCTTGCCCGTGGTCTCACTTGGCGCCCATCCATTTGCAGGGAGAAGTGACCAAGAATGTACGTCGCGCTCTCGACAGCAACCGCTGCTTGAGTTCAATTGTGAAGTTTTTTTTTTGACAGTAAACCTCAGACTTTATTAATCAACACATAAAGAGTCATTACAAATAGCATCCTTGATACAATCTGGGATAAACCCACGCCAAATACACCTCTGTTGCAACTCAGCAGACCTAGCCAAACAATGTGCCGCTTGATTTTGGCTTCTGTTAACATGAACTATCGACACAGATGGCAGAGAGCGCAACAGCAATTTGATGTCTTCTATCACCACAGCACAGGCAGACCGATCACGAAGAGGAGATCGAATACGTTGGGTAATAGCCAGACAATCGGACGCCACACATACCTGCGTGGATGCTTCTTCCTGGATAAAGAATAACGCCATACGAATCGCCATTGCCTCAGCTAACTCCGGACTGATGACATCTGGTAAACCTTCAGAAGCAGCCACAAGACATGCTCCATGATGATTGCGCAGAACCATGCCAATCCCCGCTGAACTTGACGAGGAAAACAGCGCGGCATCAACATTGATCATGAAGGTTTCGATAGCTGGGGGGTGCCACCGTGGGGATGGGACAACACCTCTCGTGGATGATCTCGGAGTAGAGAATAAATGCGAAACCACCATCTCCGCGTATGATTTGATCTTCAGTGCCAAAGCCTTAGGCTGAATGGTGATGTTGTCCTCCCGCACTTTGTTCCGATAGTCCCACAAGTGCCAGGCCGTGATTGCCAACATTGTTGCTTCCAGCTTAGTACAATTGGCCAAGAAATCGAACAGCCACTGTCTCGGAGATACAAAATCACGCCGACCCAGCCCAAAACATAGATCCTGCTTAACTTCCTTCCAAACTTCTCTTGCAAATGGACAGAACAGTATAGCATGTTCCACTGTCTCCTCTTGTGAACAGTGAACACAGAGGTAATCAGAAGAGCCAATCCGTCTCCGCAATTGAACACCACTCGGGAGGCAGTCATGTGCGAACCTCCACAAGGTGATCTTCATTTTGGGAGGCGCAGTAACCGCCCATAGTGCCTTCCAGTGAGAGTCATCACAGCCACCACTCGAGGACATGCCACCTCCATTTCGGCACCGCGCCTCGAAGAACTGTTGGCGTCGGGCCAGGTGATAAGCAGAAGACACAGTATATAGACCAACACGATTATGTGGCCATTTAATGAAATCATCTCCGCCAAGCCTACTGATAGGAATCTGCATAATCTTAGCCACTAGATCATCATGGAAGATAACCTTGAGCTTGTGTTGATCCCATTCCCATGGTGAGGCTAACAGAGAACTCACTCTTTGATCCTGTTCAAGTGAAACTTTCGGATGGAGAAGGTAGGGAGGTGTATCTGGAATCCAACGATCCTTCAAGATCCGCACCGAAGCCCCATCACCAATGCCCCACTCCACTCCTTGTTCAAGAAGTTTACGACCAAAAAGAATGCTCCTCCATGTGAACGAGGCCGTCCGAGGACAAGAAGCATTCCAGAAGTTGCCATCATGATAATATTTACCTTTCAAAACACGAGCACACAAAGAATCAGGGAATATAACCAGCCTCCATGCTTGCTTTCCTAGCATAGCTTGGTTAAAGAGATGCAAATCTCTAAAACCCATGCCTCCCATCTTTTTCGGAGAGGTCAGCCAGTCCCATGACCTCCAGTGCAATTTCCTCTTCCCATCCTTATAGCCCCACCAATGATTGGAAATTAGCTTCCTCATTTCTTCACAAGTACCAACGGGAAGCTGAAAACAACTCATAACGTACGTGGGAATTGCTTGGATAACAACCTTTAGCATAGTCTCATTCCCAGCTCTTGACAGGGGTTTATCCGATAAACCATTCACTCTCTTCCACATGCGATCAAAGATGTACCGGAAAGTGACAATAGGGGATCTACCAATCTGAGTAGGCATCCCTAAATAGGAGTCCTGCAGTGTCTCATCGAAAACCCCAAGACATTGTTTCACTCTGTCTTTGATGTCAGCATGACAACTAGAGCCAAAGAAAATATTGGATTTCTCCAAATTAATTCTTTGGCCAGAACCCGCACAGTATGTTGTGAGCACCGACTGTAACGCATCAACACTACGTTGATCACTCTTAGCAAAGAAGATGCTATCATCCGCAAAGAGGAGATGTGATATAGAAGGACCAAGTCTGCCATTTTTAATACCATGTAGCTCTCCTTGGGCCTCCTGTTTTTGCAGAAGACAAGACAAACCTTCAGTACATAAGAGGAATAAGTAGGGGCTGATGGGGTCACCTTGACGAATGCCCCGTGAAGGTAACACCGGATCCGTCAATTCACCATTAACTTTCACCGCATATCGGGTTGAGGTAACACACCTCATAACCGAATTAATCCAAGAGTTAGCAAAACCCAATTTAACCAAGCAACCATGAAGATAGGACCATTCCACACGGTCATAGGCCTTCATCATATCCACTTTGAGAGCAAAGAAAGGATTCTTCGTTCTCTGTTGCCTAATAGTATGCAAACACTCAAAGGCAATCAACGCATTGTCAGTAATTAATCTCCCAGGCACAAATGCGCTCTGATATTCAGAAATAATCTCCGGGAGAATAACCTTGAGTCTATTTGCAAGAACCTTTGATGCAATCTTATAAAGCACATTACATAAGCTAATAGGCCGAAAGTTTTTCAAATGAAGAGGGTTACCAATTTTCGGTATAAGGACCACCACCGAATCACAGAAGCCAGGTGGAATAGAACCCCCTTCAAGAAAACTCCGAATAGCAGCACAAACTTCCTTCCCAAGAAAATCCCAGTGAGTTTGATAAAACAAGGCGGGAAATCCATCCGGCCCTGGAGCTTTTGTTGGACCCATCTGAAAGAGAGCCAACTTAATCTCCTCATCGGTATACTCCCTGCAGAGGTCTTCATTCATATAGTGAGTCACCTTCTGTGGTATAGCATCAAGGACAGTGGCTGTTGAAGAACAAGTTTCGGAAGTGAACAGAGAGGAATAGAAATTTTGCACTAATTCCTTGATCTCTTCCTTATCATTGCACATTGATCCATCCTCTTTCTCCAACCTAGAGATACGGTTAGCTCGTTTCCGAGCCGAAGCACGAGCATGAAAGAAAGAAGTGTTGCGGTCTCCTTCCTTCAACCAATCAATCCGAGATCTCTGTCTAGCCATGATCTCCTCTCTCTCAAATAACTCACAAAGTTCTTTTTCCACCCTATTAGTGTCCTCTCTGGCTGCGTTATCACACCGCATGAATTTTAATTGCCTTTCAAGTACAGCAATACGTTTTCGGACAGACCCGAAGGAGTCCTTGCTCCATTTCTTCAGAGAGGACGCCAATCGTGATAGATTCTCACAAGTTGACTGAATGGAAGGGACATCGCTGCTCCCCTCCTTCCAAATCCGCTCCATCGTCTCTCTGTAATCCGGAGCCCGCAGCCATGCTGCTTCAAAACGGAATTGTTGTTGCACTGGTGCTGTAACAGAGTTATCATCCACAAGCGCAACAGAGATGGAAATCGCCATATGGTCCGAGGTAGTGGTGACCACGTTATCCACCCGAAACCCATCAAAGCGATCCATGAAGGCTGAATTAGCCACTGCACGATCTAACCGTACAGAGACCAGATCGGAACCCTGCTGTCTATTTGTCCAAGTAAATTTTGGACCCGTGTATCCGAGATCAACAAGACCACAAGTCTCCAAACAATCTCGAAATTGTGACATCTGCAAGTCTGATCGGCCTGATAAGCCCATATGCTCATCGCCACTGAGAACCTCATTGAAATCACCACAAACAATCCAAGGACCTGACCACGCGGAATGCAAACGCTGTAACAGCTCCCAGAATTCATGACGTCGATCTCTCCGAGGTTCACCGTACACAAAGGTTGAACGCCAAGGTTCATTGTCTCCTTCAGATATAAGCACATCAATACAGTGAGAATTGTAGCCCTTAAGAGTAACTGAAACGGACTGTAACCAGAACAAAGCAAGTCCACCACTGAGACCCACACTGCTGACCGCAAAACTTCCAGAATACCCCAATGACCACATAAAATTCTGCACTCTCGTATCCTTCATCTTCGTTTCAGAAAGGAAGAGGAAGGTAGGTCGAAAAAACCTCACTAACCAGCGAAGTTCCCCCACTGTCGCGTCCGACCCGAGTCCACGACAGTTCCAGCATAGAAGATTCATTGCGTGCGGCAGGGTCGCTCTGCGACCTCTGCCTGATCCGCCGATCGAGAAGAAGTAGGGGGTACCACAGTCTTCTGCTTCTTGTTTGGTTCTTCCACACTGGTTGCTGGTTCACCAATTACCGTAGCTGCCGTCTTGGAATTTGAGGGAATCAAAGCCAACGCTAGGGTTTGTTCCTGTCCGGTCCCAACAACCCCACCAACATTCTTAGCACGGTAGCCCTTCCGTTTTTGGCCACTAGTTTTCGCAGCTCCCGATGCTTCCTGTCCCTCCATGCTGGTATTCACAGAATTCACCTTGGGCTTAGCACGTTGCTTCCGAGTCTGCTTAGGCGAGATGACCTCTGCGGAAGCATCTCCAGCTTTCTTGGAGCCATTCGGGCTGGGGGTACCGAAGTCATGAAATGGCCCACTCTGATTCCTTGCAAAAGATGAATGTCCTGATCGCTCCCCCGACGGTTTCCTGCGCTCGTCAGGTACGCATAGTCTGGAGCCATGATATGGTAACTGACCTTCTGCATCTCTATCCCCCGGGTTAGGGCAGGCACCGGAGGAATGGCCCAAGATCCCACATGAGTAACAATATGTAGGGACTCTTTCATACATCACTTGGTAGATTTCGGTACAGTTCCTTTTCTGAGAAAAAACAGAGACACACCTCAATAGTGGAGCAGACACATTGAATGCAACTCGCACTCTTAGGTAGTCACCCCACGCACGTCCTTTAGAATCCACTTCTACCTTTTCCACTTGTCCAATACTGCCAGCAATACCTCGACCTCTGCTCTCATTCATCAGGTTAAACGGCAGATTGAGTATCCTCGCCCATATGGACAGCTTGTTGAAACTTAGATCCCCCGGTTTAGTTAGGGGATCAAAATCCATCAGCAACACAGCATGTTTGCTAATAGTCCATGGCGAGCCTTCCTTAACCCGTATCAAGTCCGATCGGTTTGCAAATTCCGCCATGAAAACGTTGGCACCCAAAGACCTGAGCTCCAATCCTTTCGGGTTCCCCCAAGCGGGTCGAAGCACTGCTCTAATGGTGTTGATGTGTAAAGGGTTTGGCGCGAGCACCTTACCCACCACAGCCCACTCCGGGCATCCGAGAAGATCGTCGTCTTCATCATCCAAGACGAAGGCGTTCGACTCCTGTGCTGTCAAATTGAGACGCCGCAGCATCTCCGCCATGCTATCACCTGCAGCCGCCGCAGAAGACCCGGACGCCTCCGAGGAGAGACCAATCTTCGACTTGGGCGCCGCAGGGAGAGTCAGGCCCTTGCCCTCGATCACCGTCGCATCAGGGATGAGGTCCACCGCCTCCGTAGGAACGTTAGCCATCCGCCCCGATCCGCAAGAAACGGAACCGCCAAGGGTGGGCGGTGAGACCAGGCTCACCCCGGGATCACCCCGAACGGAATCGAAACTGGGAGGGGGGAGGACGCGTGCGATCCTTGCAGGGAGGGGATGGAGAACGAGCGTCGACGGAGAGAAGTTCGCCGCCGGCAGAGGTTGTCGAGGAACCAGGGAGTCGCCACTGAGTCGCGAGAGAAACCCTAGGAAACCGACAGAGAAAAAACTGTTCGTAGTTCAATTGTGAAGTTTTGCCATACGGTGGGACGCACAAAGCTTTTTGCCATGAGCTGGGATCCGGTCTCTATTAAAACTACGCATCATACAAGAGAGAAGAAATATATAAATCAGTTTTTAATCCTTACGGCTTCCTACGTTTTACTTTTATGTAAGTCAAATATTTTAAAGTTTGACCAATTTATAGGAAAAGGTAACAATATCTATGATATAAACTTTGTATCATTAGATTTGTTTTGAAATGTAATTTCATAATATACGGGTTTTATACTCCCTCCGTTCCTAAATATAAGATTTTGTAGCTATTGCTCATATTGTCTTGATACATACTAATATGAGTGAACATGTGCACTAAAAGTTGTATAGATACATGTAGACATGTGTGTATATGAAAAAGGGCTAAAACATGTTACATTTAGGAACGGAGGGAGTATCATATATTTTGATATTATTTTCTATAAAGTTGATCAAAATTTTTAAAGTTTGACAAAGACTAATTCTAGAGATATACTTATTTGAGAACGGAGGGAGTAGATCTTAGGGCGTGTGGAGCGTTGCAAAAAAGGGGTGACTAAGAGCAACTTTTCCCTCTTAGACCTAGGACTAAACGATGGAGAAGGTGGGACTAAGAAAAAGATTCCTGTACTCATGTCTAGTACTAGACACATGTGACTAGTTGATTTAAAAATTTGGCATGGTGACTTAGAATCTCTCCATTGATTAGAGTAAGAGCAGTTTGGGGAAAAAAGTAAACTTTCTCTATCACATAGGACCCACACAGGGTGACTAAACGGTGGAGCAGTTTTAATTTTATTAGACCTAGGACTAGTAATTTTTTTAGACATACCACACACTGCGCATGCTCTTAAAGGCCACCATATGGGGTAGATCTTTATGGTGTGGCTTCTTTTTTTTAACAGATAGTGGATGCTCTTAGTGTATCTGGAAAGTGAGAAGTATCTTACTTGCAACTTGTAAGTAATGCAATACAACCCTGTTGGGAGGATCTAGAGCTGTCTGCAAATACACGTTTTCACATGCATATAAGAAGGGGAGCCATATGTGACATATGTGTTTCCTTCACCATGAAACTCTTGATAATGGCTGCCTGAAATACAAGATTTTAAGAGACGCCTCCTATTTGGACAAGCTGCCAAAGTGTCGTAGAAAACGAAGCTGTGGCACGAGACTACACTTATCTGATGGCATCAATAGTGTAACATCCTAGTGTTTGGGAGGTTATAAGGATCTAAATATAATATGTGCATTTGCAAAGCATGCATCTAAAAGTACGGGAAATTTTGGCGCGAAAGTTTAAACAAATCAAAGTGACCAAAGTTTCATTTGACATGAGGAAATAGTTCTAGTTCATCTAGTCAAGAGTACATTTGGAATGATCTTTATAACAAGTATCTTAAGAAACCAAATCATCTGGTTACACAAACCATAATTGGTTATGATCAAACACAAACTATTAACAACCTTAACCACAAGCCTATAAGTGACTTGGGATAATTCACTAGGTAACTACAACCAAAGAGGGGTGAGTATCCAAATCACATAAGTGATAATCATACTTCCACCAATGAGTAATGTATAATTGAACCATCTCATTAACAGAGATGTGATCATCTATAAAACAATAACCCTTAAGTTATCAACCATTCACACAACATCTTTCCAAATTATTTAGTAACTATTAAGTAATCCATTACAAGTAAATACAAAGGTTCAATAGAAAACAAATGATGCCCACAAGTCTTAACTCAAAAACCACCAGTGGGAAATGATATAATAATTGTATTACCATATTTATCGAATATGTACATATCTCATCAACCATAAAAGAAGTATCTTAAAGAAGAAATAAGTCTTCTTAAACTACTGTTAAACCTTGATCACCACATATGATATTTCCAAATCTCTATGTCTATATTATGCCTGACAAAGATTACAAGGAGGGAATATAAAATAGTAACATGACACCTTGAGAAAACAACTACCAACTCTGACCTAAATCATTAAACCTCAATAACTTTCACATGCTCATTGTTTCAATCCTCTTATACAAGTGAGTATCTGAAATCTCAACACATCAATGAACCCTTTGACCAACTTACTATTAAGTCATCATTCCACAAACACTCTATATTTCAATCCACATCAATATTCAACAAATCAAGTATCTCTGGATACAAGTATAGAGTAACAACAAGTTATAACCTCTATTAGAGGAATTGGATTGATAGTTAAGTAAAACCAATCATGTATGAAACAAGTATATATCTTTTGGGAAATAAAATAAGAAGTATATGGAAGGATAATAAAAGAATGAGCTAACTCTTAATCTAGATCTTATTATTTTGTCTAGATCATTTTATCTTGTTATTCTCTAATCCTCTCTAAGACAACCTGCAAGAGAAGCAATCCATAAGAAAGGAGGAACTATCATAAGAAGATCTACAGAAGGATTCTTCAGATTGTTCTAGAAGTGCCATTCCAATCTATTATAAGAGTAATTGGAAACTCTTATATCTTGATATGATCTTATTAACACTCTTGAAACAGTGTGATACTCCAATGTTAGTGTTATATAGAATTAATTTGATAACAAGACTAGCTACCTTGTTAACAGACCACTTTTGTATACTCAAACAATTGAGTGCCATACAAAAACAAATAGAAGGTGGGATAACCTGGTACATCTCAACCTATTGTATATGATTAGCAATTTGGAGGCAAGTCTGACCCACTTGTTAACAAATTCTTCTTATATGCACATGGCAACTTGATGTCATAAAATAAACTCACATTCTTTTACAGTTATCTAAGAAAAATCCTTGCTTGGAGTAATTGGATGTTTTCACTACAATGGTGAGACAGTTGAGGTTGGAAACCAGGAGAGGAACCTACCTGCAATGGACAAAGGGGATAACAGAAGACTAGTGGGAACTAGAGAGAAGAACATCAAACAACAGAAGACCACAAGAAACCACATTGCCTCAGTAAGGGAGTATAAGAAATTATTCAGTGAAGCATTAGGTAATAGTAGAAGATCTATAACTTCTATACCTTGTCAAGCCCATCAGTAATGAGGAACTCATAATAATATCTCTAATGGAAATAAATATCAAATATGAAATAATAACCAACCATGGCATCCACATGTCTTGTGATGTGTGGAGGTTAATGTAACAAGCATAATACCTTGTTTTCCATATCCTTTTCATACATAAGACTAACATATAACAACATAAATCCATCTACACATAACCATGTAAATAATTACATGTTTCCCAAAACAAACTTGGAATAGAATCCATAGTGGAACCTAAGGGAAAAAATCAAATAAATGAAATTCCAAAGCCACACATGTTTTCCACTCGATCAAGTGCTGAAAATTAACAAACATGGTTTACATACACCCAAGTAAAATGGAAACCAAAAGTACTAAGAGTTTCATTGGTGAAAATAACAAAGTTACATTAAAGAAAAACAAGTTTCTTCACCCATTAAAATCATTTGGTTTGAAATGGAATAAAATTCCATACTGGGTGATTTTCATGACAGTGCATAGAGATATTACTAACTAGGGTTACCAAATGATTTTCTGAAAGATGAATATCTAAAATTGTTCACCATTATTTCAATAACATGATGGTTGTGCCATATTCATGTGTTAGGATGTATGAAAGAAATTTAAAACCCATTTGAAGTTGAAATGGAGTTGAAAATAACAAAAACCCCTCAATGGAGCACCCTAAGTATAAAAATTAAATCTTGCTCAAAATTGAAAAAGAAAAATGTGGTGAGATTGTAAATTTGATAAAGTTTCCAAATATGATGTTTATTAATTTTTATGTTTGCAATTAGGCCCTGAAAACAGAAGTTTCTTCTCAGTTTTCATTAACAGAAGGACTTCGCTGTGAATAACCAAAACTTGAGGGGGTTACCGAAAATATCATTTTATTTCCTCTTTCTTCTTCCTCTGCCAGAAGGCAGAGGAGAAGATCACGACGTTGCTGCCGTCACGACCACCTCCTGCTCACCGCCTTTGTGCGAGGATAAGTAGAAGGAGGCGTCTGCATCAGCTCCTCTCTCCCTTGCAGTCTCCCTCTCTCTCGTTTCCTCTACGAAAAGAAAACCCTAACCCTAACCGTCGGCCACCACCGCCGTTGCCGGCGATTCCGTCCACTACAGGAGAAACCGGGACCACCCTCGGATGCACCGTGTCCTCCTCTACCTCCACACTGAAATTGGCATATCGGGAAGACCGGAGCCCCCCGAATTTGGTCGTTCCCTTTGCGCCGGCCGTGGGCGCCGCCGCGGCATTGCCGGCAAGCCCGAGCTTCTCTCACTGCCCCGACCTCATCACTGCAATCCTCGTGAGCTCCTGCATCTACCAGTGCTCCGATGGACGCCGACGCTATTCCGGGGACCATTTGGTCGAGGCCCCACCACCCAAGCACTCGCCCAGAACTCCTCTCGCCAATGGAACAAATCGCACACACCAATTTGCACTCAGATGCCCGAATCGAGTTCATCTGTGAGAAATCACAGTGACGTCATAAGGCCTTTTCTTTTATTTTTTAGAAGTAAAACTGAATATGACAGGTGGGACCCACCTGTCAATTTAAAATTGGCAGAAAATCAAATAAAATTAATAAACCAATAACTTTAATTCTATTGATCAGAAAAATATAAATAATATACCAAATTGATTAGAAAAAAAATCTAAATGATTATCAAATTTTCAAAAATATTTGATAAAGTTTAAGATTTAATTTTTTCTTTAATTAAATTAAATCATTTAAAATTGAGAAAAATATGAAATAATTCATAAAATCAGGAAAATACAAGTTATATACCAAAATGCTCCAAATGACAAATGAAACTCACCTATGATGTTTTCAAAGTCATTTGACCAAGTTTTCATGTGTGCAATATTTGCCTAGTCATTTAATTCATTTAAAATTAATAAATTAATAATTTATTCACATATTTTCAAAAAGCATTGAATGATATATCAAATTAAAGAGAAAAGCATTTCCAATTCAAATATGTCAAACATTAAACATTTATTTCAACTTATAAAATTGTTTTTAAGGTATAACGGAATTCTCTATTATTCCATTATAACCATAAACAACTACCACAAACATTATTTTCTTTACTAATAAAACCCTCATGTTTTCACACCTAATAAACCTACCATCACAAGTCATTAGCAAGTATTATGATGATAGGGTTAGCTGTACTAGTTTACCATTTTCAATTCAACTCCTTGTCATAAGCTCTACACTTTTAACATAAAATCAAATGTGTTCATTGTCTTTTCAATAGTGTTTTCCATGTACTAATGCTTTATTGCTTAACCATGTTATAACACTATTACTTAAACTTGATAATAAGTGTTTGTTATAAAAAAGTGAAACACACATAAGACTAAAAGAAATAATAACAATATCACCACAAGTAATGAAACAACTCACCTAAAAACTTATGTGATGTAGTATCGTATCAAACTTAGCTTACACTTGTAAGCTGGGGTATTTACAGGGCAATTCACGATGCATCTCATTACTATGCATGTATCATCTTTCCATTGTTTTTTGTAGTCCTTACCGGGACTACTTTGCTATCTTTCATATGTTCGGATTTTCTACGCAACCCTCGAACCCCGAAGACATGGATTATTATTGTTATTTCAATCTCACGCAAGTTCATCACTTGCTCATATCCTTTGCAGTACTTTATAACAAACTAAATGCAAAAAATCTATCGTATTACCACCTAGTCTCAAAAGAATGCATGATCCTATTTTTATAATAATATGACTAATTGAATGACTACCCGAGTGGTAGTGTTCTGTTTGGTGGGCGGATGGGACCATGGTAAGATGAATAGGTCAAAGGAAGGTTCCATCTGCATGGGAAAGTATTACCTAGGAATTAACCACAACTGCTGATAGAACTCGGTGCGCCGTAAGTACCGCGTTAACCATGGGTCTTCTATGGGGGGAGTAAGTCAGCTGTGATCTTTTCTCGTTCGCATGTCAACGGACTGCCAGAGACGTACGCTATAGGTTCCGCGGGACTACATGCACATGAGTGGGAGCCCTTATGTCCCACAGACTCTGGGGTCTATGAGTGTCTGCCAGGGGCGCGTAGATCTCCATCGTGAGGGATGGAATCAGGCGTTCAACCTGCTGGCGGAAATGGGTGGGCATGCGTTGTGCGGAGAAGCACGGTTTGGCTTGGACCAACAACCGGGCCCTACACCTAAGTGGGAGTGGACAGGATCACGTGCCTGGTTGTGCAACATGGTCTTGGTCGCCCATGGGTAAATTAACGCACCTCTGCAGAGTGTAAAAGATGTGGCATGTTACCCCTTGTTCCGGGATGGAACTGCGAACGCTACAGGAATGGCAACTCCATGAAGTTCTAGTCCTGTGATGGTCTGGCGGGCATAGTCTTCTGTATGAAATGCAATCTCTTGAAGAAAGATTGCCAAAACCTTGCATCTGTCTAGACTCTTTAGAGCCGAGGAACGTAGTTAGTGCATCAAACTACCCACTATATATCATAAACTTGTTGAGTAACGCTCGCTACTTATTCGTTCCCGTTTGATCCCCTGCTTAGAGTTGAAGCCGATGAAAGTCGTCATCGTGAAGCCATCGTTACCTCATGAAGTTAGGTGGAGTCATCTCTTACTTAGCCGGTAAAGCGTCGTCACCAACAAGGCTGGAGGAGGAGATGCTATCAAGGTGTAGGTGGAGAACATTCGTGGACTTAGCTGTTGCAAGCCATAGATTAGGGATGACATCAGCCGTAGTAGATTAAGTTCTGAGCGAGAGTAATTCTCGAGCTTGGATTTTCGAATTGCTTCTTCTGATGTTTCATTGTGTGAGATCTTCTTTGATTCCTCAAAGAGATTCTCCAGATTTTATAATGAATTTTGTATCCTATAGCTTTTCTTGGACCCGCTGTGTTTCTGTTGTACCACTCTGAGAGATGTAATATTCACGGATAAGTCCTTCTGTGAGTATTATGTCACCGACTTGCGTACTACACATGCAGTGGTGTGCTGGATCTCCACAAATATATCCATCTGTAATACCATGGTTTAGATGAGGGATTCTATGACATCCCAACGCGAAATTCCTTGTCACTCATGTATCGTTCCGATCCTTTCATAGCCGTCGCGACTTCTTCACTCCAACAATGTTGAGATACCGGTCAGTTTGCTGGATCGGATCAATGTTGGCTATTGTGCTTGGTTGGTATGCTTTCGTGATGTTCGTCACGTCGTCAGCAAGAGTTGGTATGGCCCGGTTGTTCCAGGGATTGAGGGGCCTTGGCCCATTAGCGCGAATGGACGCGGCTTCACTCTGTTATTACTGATTTTCGCCTAGTTTTTTTATAATGAATTGAGAAATAATATTCTTAAATAACAAAACAGGGCAACGCTTTTGCCTTGTTTTTCAAATAAAGTGAGATTCCTTGGAAAACCGAGAGCATATTAGTTGATCGATTGACCTCGTGGCAGGGAATCGATGTGGTGCTTGGTCATTTTTTCTTCAGAAGGAAGATGAAACTCCACGCTCTACATCAATATATATTCTTTATTATTAAAAACAATGTCAATCAAAGCCAAACATTGATGTTAACTAAATTTTCTTACAGAAATAAAATAAATGTACAAGACCATCCACTAGGCAGGGAGCCATAGAGATAGCTTTCTATTGCTGCACTGATGTGGGATCAAAGCGTACCGGTGGGCAAAGCTCCTATAAAAAACTTGATACATAAATGCAAATGGACGTGTGTTCATTTTTACATTGCCCAACTCCAGTGTTTTCGTGAAACTAGGGTAAAATATTTACCCAATTTTATAAATTAAGCAAGAGGTTTAGTTAAATAATTGCCACCAACGCCAAATAAATACAAAGCAATTACTCTTGTGGCATGTTGCAACCCAAGTGTTTTACGTTGGTGATGCTCGAGCTGATGGCCTCTTTTTATTGCGTTTGCGAAGATCGTCGTGGGCATAGATGATATGTTTCTAAAAGCTCCTGCATTTCTCCAATTCTAAAGTTCCAAAATAACATGCATGAGGAGTGAGGTAGTAGACTTTCCACGAAAACATGAAGTTCGGTGATTGAGGTCCACTAATCGTTGATGGTTCAAACGTTATAGTTACATTTGTCAAAGCCAGGTGAAGAATGCACCAGGCCTTAATTGCAAATGAAGAACTATAACCAAAATGAATGTTCCCAACCATTTTTGGCTCCCGCTTGCAAAGCTGACAAAGGTTGCAGTTCAGCCAGTCCTCATGGTGCAAACGATTAGCTGTCCACACCCTGTTTTGAATAACCACCATGAAAAACAAATTCCATTTAGGAGGCGCCCATTGTCCCAAATGTACGACCGTATGATGGTGGGTGTGGATCCGTCAAACTGCGCAATGTAGGCACAGACTTTGCCGCGTAAGAGGCAAAAGGAAAAGCATTCCATGCGATTGCATCGAGTGTCACCTTCTACCAAGATCTAGTGTAGTACCATACTGAATGGAGTTGGTTAAGATTCAATGTTCTTGCCAAGATTGAAAAAGATCATGATTATCTACGTATGACTTAGGAAGTTTTGGATGATTTAATCATCGCCCGTATGACCGAACTTCAACCTAGCTAGAATATGAGTTTGACTTTGCCATAGATATTTAAGGCTATGACGTATGACTTGCCCTTTTTATGTTCTCTCCATCAATCCAATCATTGATGTTTCGAGAGAGAGAGAGAGAAAGTGGTTTAGAATAACTCTCAACTTGTAACAAGTGGATGTATTAAGCTAGATGAATATTTAGTGTGAATCAAATTACTAGGCCATACATGTCAACTTTAGATGGACGAACATTAAGAATTGCATGTGTAGTTACATTCATTTTTGGCTTTCCAAAAAGGAAAAAAATCACCGGTAAGTTGAGGGATGATGTGTACATCTTACATAACTTATCCACTGGAGAAATTTGGATTCACTTCTGAACCTAACTGCAAGATTATTAATTTTTTTTCCGTGGCAACAATATTTATGAGGAACTAAATATTTATGAGGAACTAAATATGTAATTTGAGTTTTAATAAGAAAGGCCTCCAAATTCAAAATGGGTCCTGAACCTAGAGCTTGATGTTCACAATAATTACACCAAAACGTGAGCATATGAACTACATCCATGGTTGATATACGTACAACGTTTCAAAAGCATGTGCACATATGACAAGGTAAAGATACAGTTTTACACCATAAAGGGTGAAGATAGCAAAATCAAATCGACTGCAAAAGAAGTAGCACATGCACTAAAATTGCTGACAGCCATAGAAGACGATAAATTCATTGTAGTGAGCTACGAGAGCAACTTCACGTCAAAGATCCCTAACGGATATATATAGTAATATTTGGGGAGTCTCTTAGGTCACTTTCCTATAGTGATTATGAACGCATATCATCCATATACTAAACCAGTATTGATAACATCTTATCTACATGAGCTGCACAGGCTTGAGAGACATTTGGGATGATTCTACCGCTGGGCTACAAGAAGTATGCACAATCCTGCTCATCTAGTCTCTTTCATAAGGGTGGAATGAGCATTCCATGTATATGTCATCAACCTGGAAGAGCCCCGTTTGCAGAATGCTAAATGTGGCGACAACATCTTCCCCTGTCTTGAACGCTAAAGGACCATGATATGATGATAATGTTGTCACCGCTTCTCACGTTGATCTAAGTAGACCTGTTATACCTATAGAATTAGTTTAGATTATTTTTGAAAGTATAATATCTTTACTTGACAACCAAGCCACCTCATTGTAGTACTTTCTCCGTCTCATATTAATTTTCACTAAAGCAGACACGTATAGACGTATTCTAATGCTAGATACTTCCATTTCAACGAGGAAAAAAAATCATTGGTAAGTTGAGAGATGATGTGTACATCTTACACAACTTATCCACCGGAGATATTCGATTCACTAGTGAACCTCACTGCAAGCTTATTAATGAATACTTACGAGGAACTAAGTATGTAATTTCAATTGTAATAAGAAAGACGTCCAAATTTAAACCGGTCCCTGAACCTAGAGCTTGATGTTCACGATAATTACACCGAAACCTGAGCATATGAAATGCATCCATGGTTGATACGCGTAAAACGTTTCAAAAGCATGTGCACATATGACAAGGTAAAGATACGGTTTTACACCATAAAGAGTGAAGGTAGCAAATCAAATCGGCTATAAAAAAAGTAACACATGGGCTGAAATTGCTGACAGGCGTAGAAGACGGCAAATTTATTGCAGTTAGCTACCAGAGCAACTTCACACCAAAGATCCCTAGCGGATATATATAGTAACAAGGACAAAGAAGAAGAATAACAAAATGAAAAAACTAAAAATTGGAGGCTACACCTGAGAGAGTAGCGGAGGCTGTGAGGTAGACGGCGCCACCAGAACGATCTCCTTGCCAAAACCAAGACAACCTAGAGAAGGAGAGGGGATTGAGGAGGAACACAGTAGCTTGACCCCAGGGAAAAAATGTCGAGGAGAATGGCGATGTTGCCGCGGATGACGACGACCACACCACGGACGACCGTCTATGCGGCCCAGGCTCCTCCTGCGCCAAGGACAACCACGTGCTGCGGCCCAAGATCCACCTGCCAATACCTAGGCGAGGGGAGCTGGCGCTAAGCGTGCTGCCGCCGTGCCTCCGCCCGCGCTCCTCGTCTCCATCCCTGCGGCACCATCAATTATGGTCGGGTCAGGTCAGATGGATGCGGTGTCAAGACGGGGGCGGCGAGGGAGCCAACGGGGAGATCGGAGGAGGTGGCAGCGAGATGGGAGTGGATCGCGGGAGAGCGTTAGGTCCGTAGGGCCATCGATCTAGCCGGGCTGAACTGGATGAAAGGGTCACTACAACGAGGGCAATGATGGATGGAAAAGCAAGAGCGGCGGGGACGGGAGCAGAGAGAAGGCAAGGCGGAGATGGAGAAAGGGAAAGGGGAAGGAAGGGACAGAGTGGGAGGGGTGGATAAGGGCTCCGCACAGAGGCCGTCAAGGACCCAACGGGGCTGTAGCTGTACCCGGCGATGAGCCATGATTCGCCATCACGATTCCGCGAGCCGGTGATTGAGGGGAAAGACGCGAAATGTCGACATTGCCCACGCCGATATTTTCACCCCCGCGAGGTCAACAGCTGGGGAATGAACATACACGCGGTAACGAACAACCTTCTCGCTGACAAGCAGGCCAGTAAACTGAGGGGCCAACCAGCAGCGGCTCTTCCGCATCTCTGTGCGGGTAAAATTGCCCGAGCCAATAGGGCTCGCTAGCATACGAGCCGCGGGAATGTTTCCTTCCATAGCAGATCGACACCAGTTTAAATCTGTCCGAGACCGACCTGCGGGTCCAACTTGTGGTCGGAACCACAAGCAGCGAGATGGGTAAAATCCGTAGCGCGTAACAATGAACGAGCCAAAAAAACGACACAAATCGGACGGCCAGGAGTCGTTTGGAAGCAGAATCGGACGGCCACAATTCCAAACGCCGTGAGAAAAGGCCCAACACATGCAAGGATGTTATCTTTAGATATTTGGGGAGTCTCCTAGGTCACCTTCCTGTAGTGATGATGAATGAAGATCATCCATATACTCAACAAGTAATGATCACGTCTTATCTAAATGAGTTGTATAGGCTTGAGAGACATTGGGGATTATTCTACCGTGGGCTACAAGGAGTGTGCACGATCTTGCTCATCCAGGTTTTTTTTTTGAAATAGGAGCATAGCCTCAGCCTCTGCATCATGATGATGCACACAGCTTTGGCTTTTATATTGATAAGAAAAATAAAAATCCAGAGTATTACACTTCAAGCATCATCCAGGTATATTATAATACAACTCATTGAATTCTTTTAGCATGCAACCAGCCACCCTGGTTGTAGATAGCCTGAATGACCGCCATCAAACGAGCACATCCAGAATCCATAAGAGCCCGCTGCTCCACCGACAGAAGGAAAGACCACATGTGGATCCAGGCTCTTTCATATGGGCGGGATAAGCATTCCATATATATGTCATCAACTTGAAAGTGTTGCATTTGCAGAACGCTAAAAATGACGATAGCATCCTCCTCTTGGATCCCAAAGGATCATGGTAATCTTGTTACTGCTTAGAACTGTTAGCTGTGTACGTGCGAGACACGTCTACTCAGCCGAAACTAGAATTAGTTAAGATTATTTTCTAAACTATAATCTCTTTACTTCGCAACTAAACCATCTTGTTTTATAATATGGTTCATCAAGGGATCCAATCAATCTAAACACAATAATTATAATTGGCTTCATGTTATCAGATTATGTTTCAATCTTCTTTCCCCATAACACCGTTTGAGCGCTCTGCTGTCTCCATCCTCGCTGAAGCGGCCGCCAAAGCTGCCCTCTGGGTGTCGGGGTGCGCCCTCTTGCCGTGCGGAGCTTGAGACCTGAGGAACCGTCTAGCCCGCACCTGAAGGTAGTTCGTTTCTGCCATGAACCTCCAGGAGCTGGCTTCTTCCTATGCCCAGAGCCGCATGCTAGAACGCACCGCGGAAGGCAGGCCCCCCCGACGCGCTGCGGAGACGACACGAGCATGTGGTTGCCGAGGCGGATCAGTAACATCCCAAGATTTTGAAAATTTTGAAAAATTCAAAACCATCATGCATTCATGATCATCAAACCTTACTTGCACTTTGATTTCATAGAAATTTGGTTTTAATTTGCTAAACACAAAAATTTAGGTATTATTACCTATTAAACCACTTCTTGGATTTTAATATTTTTTCTAAAATAAAGTAATTTAGTTTTGGGAAATAATAGTATCAAAATGTTATATTTTTCATAAGCTTTCCAAAACATATTTATTTATATTTTTCTAAATTGGTCTATTGAGTTTTGAATTATATTTGAATCAATTGATTTAAAAACAGAAAAGAAAAAATAACGCAACACAGCGCAACCCAGCCCTCTCTCCTTATCTCTCGCCCAGCCCACTATCCTCACCCTCTCTCTTATCTCTCGCTGCGCGCGCGCCTACTGAACGGGCCGGCCCAAAACCCTAGCTCCAGTAGATCAGCCCAACTCCATGCCTCCCCTCTCTCTGCCAGCCCGACCCCGCGCCCCCGCGTCACGATGACGCCACCATCACCGTGCCCAGGACGAACACGACGTCGTGCGCCCGTCGGATACCTCCACCGCCTCCCCCGTGTCATAGCCCCTCTCGCACGTCTCGGGACCCTTAAAATACCTCCCTCAACTTCCGTGAAACCCCTCCACCTACCCTAGCCCTGCAACGCTCGAAATCGCCCCCGGCGAGCTCCCAATCTCACCACTGCCGCCTCCGCGTTCGAGATCCCTCCGGTAAACTCCGGCCACTCTGCACCCTCTCTCTACCCCTATCGGTTCCACTCGATCTCGCGCGTCTCAATGACATCATTGCAAACGATTTCGTCGAGCAGGTTGTCGCCGCCGTCCGCGCCCGAGCCCGCCCGCCGCTCCGCACACCTCCGGCGAGCAATCCCCAACGGGAAGGGAAGCAAGGGAGCCAAACACCACGCCATCGAGTTCGCGCCGTCTTCCTACACCCCCTGGTAAGTCCCGTTATCCCCTAGTGCCGTAGAACATCCGCGCCGTGCTCACTCTGTCACCGTCGCCGCGCGTCCACGTTCCCGGCGAGCTCTCCGGCATTCCCAAAGCAGAGGAGGAACGGGGAACGTCCGATCGAGATCGAAGGGCCACGACAGAAGTCTTCCGCGAAGCATTTTCTTTAGATCTGGACCGTACGATCTCCTTTAGATCTAACGCCCCACATCGCGCGATCCGCGTGAATCGTTTTCGGCCAATCACAGCGCTCCATTGAGTTAGCCCCGGACCGATCACTTTTCTAATTAAAAAAAAAATAACAGAATTGAATTGGAACTTCAAAAATTCATATCTCGAGTTCTATAAATTCTTTTTCGATGATTTTGGACTTTTTGGAAACAACACAATGTGTTGATTAATCTAGGCTATTGAATTTTCAAATTTGAAACGTGCACTCACATGTTATTTGTAGATCCCTATTAATCACTAATTTGGGCATAAATTTTAATCTATAATTCTTTTTTATGTGAAATCAATTGCTATGTTTTTTTTATGTCCTCTATCCACAGAATCGTTGGAAAAATTATTTGTGCAACTTTGTAACAGAAACCCTATTAATCTTCAATTTAGCCTATATTAAAACCCTAGTAATACTAATAATTCTAATTTGATAATAAATTTGTTTGTCATGCATCATAACCATGTTATTAACACCAGAGAACATCATTGTTAGTAATTATTGCTAGTTGTGACTTTGTGCATTAATTTGATCATTGCATAACATGCATACATGTTTTTGTATGGTTATTTTGTTTTCTATGTTATGTTTGTTATGTATATTTATGTGTGGCTTGTTTTACTTGTATTAGATTGTGAAGAGGAGCAAGTCTACTCTTGTTGCTGTTATTCTTGCTGTGATTGTTCATCCTATTGCCAAGGCAAGTGACACATTCATCCACCCCTTATTTTCCTATGCATTACTAGCATGATAGGTGAATTTTCTCTAAGTACTATTCTAAAACCCTAGTAGTGTGTAGCCACCCCTACCCATGTTATCAACTAGCCTTAGCACTTGTAGATGCTATGCCTTGGTTAAATTTGTTTTCTATGACATGGTGAAAAATTCTAAGTATAACTCTCAATAAAACACCTGGGTGGATTTTGGTTGTGATTGGATTATGTTGAGTGGCTCCCTAGGGCCATATCGATGGTGTTTATCACCGAAGGAGTACACTTGTGGTTGGCCACCCAGGAACAAAGAGATTCCCAAGTCCCTATAAGTTTAGTAGCTTACCGTGCAGCCCTTTGACATATGGGCTCTGTCTTGATCAACTAAGTTGTGAGAGTTCAGCCCATGCTTGACATGAAGATGTAGCATAATTATAGGTGGAACGGGTCTTGCTGGTTGGGTTGGATTCTTTCTTCTGAAAGATCTCGTATCAATTCTCTCATTTCCATGATGCACTCCGAGTGTATAGGATGTTTGGGCTAATTGAAGACAAAGGGTGAAAGTGCACAACCTCTGTAGAGTTAGAAACTATGATCATAACCGTGTTCCCGGTAATGGACGACTTCGAGCAGCTGGATAAGGATGAACAGAAGAATCTCAACACCGTTTTGAAGAAGTAAAATTTGGCTAAGGAAACATTAGTTGTGGTGCTCATGGGTGTGTCCCATGGTGCCAATCTTTGAAAGAAAACTCTTTTTCAAAAGTGTTAGGGAAAAATTTGCATTTTGCAAATAGCCTAAATTCCACCAAGCCAGATATGCATGTAGTTTAGAATTTCCATTTTATATCGACCATAGTGTCATTTGCCAGTACATTGTTTGTACTGAATCTCCTTCGGGGGCTGCATATTGAAACGTGCAGGAAATTCTGAGGATGAAGTTTGATCAAGTGCTTGGACTCGAGTCTACACCCAACATGTAATGCCCGTGGCACATGATTGAAGAGGAGGCTCATTGCTATCTTTATTTATGCTGTTCAGAACTCTGAGTTTTGCTAGTCTTTCAAGACTATGCACTTTGTAATAAAGCTATACTTGGCTATTCTGGATCTTTTGTAATATTTTTGGATACTTATGCAATGATACATTATATTTTGTTCTGTGGTGCTAGCATTGATCCAGGGACTAGCACTTAACACAGTAGTTCTTACATTATTAAATGTGAGGATTCTACAAAATGGTATCAGAGCAAAGTGTTGCCTGTAGGTTCGAGCCCTTAGGCTTGGAAAACCCTTTTGATCAAATTTATTAACTTCTTTGAGTATTTTTTTGGATCCTAGCGGCATAGTGAGATGAAGCGGCCCGGACCAACATTACATGTCCACGTACATGAGACCGGTTCCCTGATTGGCTAGCGGGTGCCAGTATCTCTCACTATAGTGAATATCCAAATTTCAATAAGTTGTTAATGAGCTGATGATCACCATGAAAACAACTTAATATTTTCAAAGTACTGTTACTCATCTTGTATCTAGTACCTCTTTACCTTATGATTCTATGACTTATGTTTTCTCCTTACTCTTCAAAACTCAAATATGATGGAACTTCAACTTCGCAATCGCTAAGGACTTCCAACTTAAAGATGAAGAGATGCAACTCCACCACCACCAAGGACTCCAAGGACCCTAGGATTTAACCTCTATTCTATTCTAACATAGCTATAATAACTTTTCTTATAGTACTTCTACCTATGGTTCAATCTTCTAATGTCTTTTCTCCCTAATAGATGACCAACCTCCTTGAATCACTAAAGAAGGGCCCATTGATGACCATGACTCTAGATTTTGAGACTGAATTCCCAAAGGCATTGAAGAACCTAATGATAAGATTAGGATTTCGAGGAGCAGCACTATACAAAGGTTTTCCTTTCATTGAAGATGGCCAAGAGTATTGGTGGGTGCAAATTCACCTATACGGAAGCAAGGAGTATGACCACAAGACAGATGGGGACTACATCTTCACCAACCCACAACAATACACATCTTTCTTCGAGTCAGCTAGATGCGCTGCATGGGAGGCAATCACAGAACTTGGAGAAATACTTACGTGGAGACTTTATCACACTCAGAAGGATCTCCAGGAAGCTGAAGAAGAGATCAACGCCCTTGAGAAGGAGATGGAGATGTACAAGAACATAGAGATCATCGTGAAGAGTTATGATCCATCCCAGTAGTTGACCACCATGGAAGAATGCGTTAGCTAGAGTTTTTGTTTGAGTATTGACCTATCAACTTGTGATATGGCAATGCTAGAGTGTTTTGGTTTGCAACTAAGTTATTTTGCTTAACTTCGTCAAAAATTAAGTCTGAATTTCGAAATTTGGTTAAGAGATAAAAATATTTTAAGTTTTTTTTCCTTTGATTGTTTGTCTTGTTGTATTGTGCATGGGTAGGAAAAATTTCTCCTCATAGCTCTATCTATCTTTTACTCATCTATGCTGAAAACCCATAGATGCCTCCTCGTCGTGACCCCAACAACAACAATGATGCCCTACAGCAGATGCTCACTTCCCAAGCCCAACTTCTACAGATGATGACTCAGTTTGTAGAGCAATGAACAATAACAGGAGCAACAACAATCCTCCACCACCACCCCCAGTGGACAGACTTACCAGATTTCTGAGACTTAGGCCTAACAGGTTCTCATATGCTACTGATCCTATTGAGGCAGATGATTGGCTTCGTTCAATCAATAAGGACTTAGTAACTTTTGGGTGCACTGATGCAGAGAAGGTGAGATTCACCGCACATCTGTTAGAAGGACCTGCTGCAATGTGGTGGGAAACTTACCAAGTGACTCATCCACTAGAAGGCATGACATGGGATTATTTTAAGGAGGGATTCCGCAATGCACATATCTCATCTGGGATAATGAACCTCAAGAAGGAGGAGTTCCGTAGTCTGAAGCAGGGAGGTAGAACCCTAAAGGAGTATATGGATGATTTCCATTCTTTATCAAGGTATGCACCAGAGGACATTGACACAGATGCCAAGAGAAAGGATAGGTTCCTCAATGGACTTAAAGGGGACCTAAAGATACCACTGTCTGTAGCATATGCACCAAATTATCAATCTCTGTTGGATCAAGCCATTACTTTGGACAACAACATGACAAAGGAGGAAAACAGGAAGATGAAGTACAGTAATGGTGGAAGATACCACTCTGGACCCTCATATAAGAGGCACACATCCAATGGAGGACACAATTTTCACAAACATGAGAACCATCACAATGGTGGGAATGGACACACTCATAATGAGCAAAATCAAAATGAGGGACTCAAAGAAAACAATGGTAACAACAATGGTCACTCAAATGGCAATGGACACCACAACCACAATCATGAGAAGAAGAGGGATCCTAGTCAAGTGATGTGTTTCAAGTGCAGGAACAAGGGACATTATGCAACTGATTTCCCAGAGCAGAAGACTGCAGAAGTTGCCAAGCCCAACCCATTCAACAAGGGGCATGTGAATCATATCATCATGGATTTTGTGAATGGTAACCCCTAACTCATTTTATTTCATCACCCCAATTGCCTGGTGGAAGTACAATCTCAGGTATATCCTTTTAAGGGGGATAGCCCACCTCATAACCTTTCCAACCTAATTGCTAGCCTTCTCGAATCTCGGGACGAGATTTCTTTTAAGGGGGTAGTCTGTAACATCCCAGGATTTTGAAAATTTTGAAAAATTCAAAACCATCATGCATTCATGATCATCAAAGCATACTTGCACTTTGATTTCATAGAAATTTGGTTTTAATTTGCTACACACAAAAATTTAGGTATTGTTACCTATTAAACCACTTCTTGGATTTTAATATTTTTCTAAAATAAAGTAATTTAGTTTTGGGAAATAATAGTACCAAAATGTTATAATTTTCATAAGCTTTCCAAAACATATTTATTTATATTTTTCTAAATTGGTTTGGTTGAGTTTTGAATTATATTTGAATCAATTGATTTAAAAACAGAAAAGAAAAAAAACGCAACACAGCGTAGCCCAGCCCTCTCTCCTTATCTCTCGCCCAGCCACTCTCCTCACCCTCTCTCTTATCTCTCGCTGCACGCGCGCCCACCGAACGGGCCGGCCCAAAACCCCAGCCCCAGTAGATCAGCACAACTCCGCGCCTCCCCTCTCTCTGCCAGCCCGACCCCGCACGTGACGCGACCCCGCGTCACGATGACGCCACCATCACTGCGCCCAGGACGAACACGACGTCGTGCGTCCGTCAGACACCTCCACCGCCTCCCCCGTGTCCTAGCCCCTCTCGCACGTCTCAGGCCCCTTAAAATCCCTCCATCAACTTCCGTGAAACGCCCCTCCACCTAGCCTATCCCTGCAACGCTCGAAATCACCCCCGGCGAGCTCCCAATCTCACCACTGCCGCCATCGCGTTCGAGATCCCTCCGGTAAACTCCGGCCACTCTGCACCCTCTCTCTACACCCTATCGTTTCCACTCGATCTCGCGCGTCTCAATGACATCATTGCGAACGATTTTGTCGAGCAGGTTGTCGCCGCCGTCCGTGCCCGAGCTTGCCCGCCGCGCCGCACACCTCCGGCGAGCAGTCCCCGACGGGAAGGGAAGCGAGGGAGCCAAACACCGCGCCATCGAGTCCGTGCCGTCGTCCTACACCCCCTGGTAAGTCCCGTGCTGCCCCTAGTGCCGTAGAACATCCGCGCCGTGCTCGCTCTGCCACCGCCGCCGCGCATCCACGTTCTCGGCGAGCTCTCTGGCGTCCCCGAAGCAGAGGAGGAATGGCGACCGTCCGATCGAGATCGAAGGGCCACGACAGAAGCCTTCCGCGAAGCGTTTTCTTTAGATCTGGACCGTACGATCTCCTTTAGATCTAACGCCCCACATCGCGCGATCCGCGTGAATCGTTTTTGGCCAACAGAGTGCTCCATTGAGTTATCCCCGGATCGATCACTTTTCTAATTAAAACAGAAAATAACAGAATTGAATTGGAACTTCAAAAATTCATATCTCGAGTTCTATAAATTCTTTTTCGATGATTTTGGACTTTTTGGAACCAGCACAATGTGTAGATTAATCTAGGCTATTGAATTTTCAAATTTGAAACGTGCACTCACATGTTAGTTGTAGATCTCTATTAATCACTAATTTGGGCATAACTTTTAATCTATAATTCCTATTTAGGTGAAATAAATTGCTATGTTTTTTTTTGATGTCCTCTATCCATTAGAATCGTTGGAAAAATTATTTGTGCAACTTTGTAACAGAAACCCTATTAATCTTCAATTTAGCCTATATTAAAATCCTAGTAATTCTAATAATTCTAATTTGATAATAAATTTGTTTGTCATGCATCATAACTATGTTATTAAGATCAGAGAACATCATTGTTAGTAATTATTGCTAGTTGTGAATTTTGTGCATTAATTTGATCATTGCATAACATGCATACATGTTTTTGTATGGTTATTTTGTTTTCTATGTTATGTTTGTTATGTATGTTTATGTGTGGCTTGTTTTACTTGTATTAGATTGTGAAGAGGAGCAAGTCTACTCTTGTTGCTGTTATTCTTGCTATGATTGTTCATCCTATTGCCAAGGCAAGTGACACATTCATCCACCCCTTATTTTCCTATGCATTACTAGCATGATAGGTGAATTTTTCTCTAAGTACTATGCTAAAACCCTAGTAGTGTGTAGCCACCCCTACCCATGTTATCAACTAGCCTTAGCACTTGTAGATGCTATGCCTTGGTTAAATTTGTTTTCTATGACATGGTGAAAAATTCTAAGTATAACTATCAATGAAACACCTGGGTGGATTTTTGTTGTGATTGGATTATGTTGAGTGGCTCCCTAGGGCCATATCGATGGTGTTTATCACCGAAGGAGTACACTTGTGGTTGGCCACCCAGGAACAAAGAGATTCCCAAGTCCCTCTAAGTTTAGTAGCTTACCGTGCAGCCCTTTGACATATGGGCTCTGTCTTGATCAACTAAGTTGTGAGAGTTCAGCCCATGCTTGACATGAAGATGTAGCATAATTATAGGTGGAACGGGTCTTGCTGGTTGGGTTGGATTCTTGCTTCTGAAAGATCTCGTCTCAATTCTCTCCTTTCCATGATGCAGCCCGAGTGTATAGGATGTTTGGGATAATTGAAGACAAAGGGTGAAAGTGCACAACCTCTGCAGAGTTAGAAACTATGATCATAGCCGTGTTTCCGGTAATGGACGACTTCGAGCAGTTGGACAAGGATGGACAGAAGAATATCAACACCGTTTTGAAGAAGTAAAATTTGGCTAAGGAAACATTAGTTGTGGTGCTCATGGGTGTGTCCCATGGTGCCAATCTTTGAAAGAAAACTCTTTTTCAAAAGTGTTAGGGGAAAACTTGCTTTTTACAAATAGCCTAAACTTCACAAGCCAGATATGCATGTAGTTTAGACTTGCCATTTTATATCCACCATAGTGTCATTTGCCAGTACATTGTTTGTACTGAATCTCCTCCGGGGCTGCATATTCCAACGTGCAGAAAATTCTGAGGATGAAGTTTGATCAAGTGCTTGGACTCGAGTCTACACCCAACATGTAATGCCTCTGGCACATGATTGAAGATGGAGGCTCATTGCTATCTTTATATCTGCTGTTTAGAACTCTGAGTTTTGCTAGTCTTTCAAGACTATGCACTTTGTAATAAAGCTATACTTGGCTATTCTGGATCTTTTGTAATATTTTTGGATACTTCTGCAATGATACATTACATTTTGTTCTGTGGTGCTAGCATTGATCCAGGGACTAGCACTTAACACAGTAGTTCTTACATTATTAAATGTGAGGACGCAACAGGATCGCGGCGATCCTAGAGCTGGGAAGGGATCTTGGAGGTGGGTACTGCAGAGGGAGCGAAGGAGAGGGACGTCTCCGTGATGACGGCCTCACCGCGTCAGCATTGACACAGAGGATGCGTGCACGATCTTTGAGGAAGGTAATATGGTCGATGATGACGTTGACCGCACCAGAGACCAGGTTCACATGCGCGAGCCCCGCGGCCCATGGGCCTCCGAGCTCGTGAATGAATGCGGGGCATTGAAGTAGCCCACGCCTCCTGTTGGGCCCACAGTTGTTCTGGCTATGACTCCGGCGAGGCGTGATGGGCTCATGGCAAAAAATTTAGAGGATGCCACGATGTTATATAGTGTAGCTTACTTTCATGTAGCAGTGAATGACTTATTTTGCATTTTTGGAACAATAATCTTATCTTGATCGCGTTGCTCGATTCATATGGCTTAGCAACAACTACTGGCTTAGCGCCAACTACTGCATGTGATGATGTTCATAAGGAACGGAAAAAACCTGATAAGTGGCTTTCCATTTATTTTGTGTCTCAGAATTTCCAATTATATAGTACGAAACATGATGAAAGGTGATTCAAGGTTATGACATGGCGCGCGCGGTGGAGCGGTGGAAACCTAGGCATGCACAAATCGCTCAAATTTACTTCATACTAGAGTTAGATCAACTCTAGCAGTACCCCTAAACGCAGAACTGAAAAAGATGTTTTTAGTTCGTGTTTTCAAGGTTTTTTTAGTTTGCGGAGATGCTGATCGTAGCAGAGCTTGTGAACCAGAACTGGGAACGCGGATTTTCATTAATTTTGGCGGGAGTACAGACGGGCGAACACTCGCTGTTACTCGCAGAGAGTGCAAATGAAACTAAAACTAAACATAAACGGCGATGAACTAGGGTTCATCGCCGGACCCTACATCCACGCGGTTGCCCAAAATGCCTGGCACTAACTTCGCCGGGGCTTCAACTTCCGCGGCGCGACGACATTTTTCTTATTCTGTGAATTGATGCGGTGCTTGGTCATTTTTTTCTTCAGAAAGAAGATGAACCCCCACGCTCTGCGTCAGTTGATGCACATCAATATATATTCTTTATTATTTAAAACAATAGCAATCAAAGGCAAACATTAATGTCAACTAATTTGACTTACAAAAATAAAATAAAAATACAAGACCATCCTTAGAGAATATATGCGTCGCGATAACATATCCAAAAACCTTCCTCAAAACTATGACGATGAACCAATCTAATAGTGAGTCGACATGTGACTGACTTTATTTCGAGAGAGCCGGTAGGCATGGAGATCGCTTTCTATTGTTGCATTGATGTGGAATCAAAGCGTACCAGTGGGCAAACCTCTTATAACAAACTTGGTACATAAATGCAAAGGGACGTGTGTTCATTTTTACATTGCGCAGCTCCAATGTTTTCGTGAAGGTAGGGTAAAATATTTGCCCAATTTTTATTAATTAAGCAAGTGGTTTAGTTTAGAAGTTCCACCAACACTAAATAAATACAAATTAATTACTCTTGTTGCACGTTGCAACCCAAGTGTTTTACGCTGGTGCTGCTCGAGCTGATGGCCTCTTCTTTCGCGTTTGCGATGGTCGTCGTGGACATAGATGATATGTTTCTAAAAGCTCCCACGTTTCCCCGATTCCAATGTTCCAAGAAAACATGCATGAGAAGCGAGGTAGTAGATTTTTCACGAACAACATGAAGTTCAGTGATTGGAGTACACTAATCTTTGATAGTTCGAATGTTATAGTTCCATTCGTCAAAGCCAGGTGAAAAATGCACCAGACCGCAATTGCAAATGGAGAACTATAACCAAAAAATTTGGCTCCCTCTTGCAAAGCTGACAAAGGTCACAGTTCAGCCACTTCCCATGGTGCAAACGACCAGCCATCCACACCATGTTTTGAAGAACCACCATGAAAACCAAATTCCATTTAGGAGGCGCCCATTATCCCAAATGGACGGCTGCATTATGGTGGGAGTTGATCCATCAAACTGCTCAGCGTAGGCACAAATTTGCCGTGCAAGAGCCAAAAGGAGAAGCATTCCATGTGATTGCGTCCAGTGTCCCCTTCTAGCCGGCTCCGGTGTAGTGGTATACTGAATGGAGATGGTTAAGATTCAATGTTCTTGTCAAGATTGAAAAATATCATGATTATCTATGTAGGACTTAGGAAGTTTTGGATGATTTAATTATCACCCGTATGGACAAACTCCAACCTAGTTTTTTTTCAATAAAAGGATCTTTTATTACTTAACTTTAAGTACTACACACAACCTCTGCATAACTAAGATGCACACAACCAAAAAGAAAAAGAACATAAAACAACGAAATTACAAATCAAAGTAAAAAAACGCTTAGGGAAGTGGAGGGCCAATACACAAATTATGCTGCCATCCATGCTGGGATAAAAAGTCCCTCGTTGTATCCTTCAGTCTAGTACACACATCTTCATAAATAGGTCCCGGTGCTCCACACGTTGCAGCGGTACCCAAGTACGAAGTATAGATGTAGCCCTGAAGATAATCTGCATAAGAGAACAATTTGTATTATTAAAAAATCCGTCCTTTCTACACAGCCACATGGACCAAATAACGGCAAGCGCCGCCACCCTAGTAAGATTTTTAATTTTTTCCACTCCATTTAACCAACTGCCAAAAATATTGGCAATTCTTATGGGTAGAAATAAGGTAGAACCTATCTGAATGATTGACTATATAGAACTAGCAACATTAGAGTCGAAGAACATGTGTTTAATTGTCTCGTCTTTATGGCAAAAGACACACTATCTACTACCATGCCAATTGCGTTTTGCAAGATTATCTTTAGTTAAAATTACACCTAGATGAAGATACCACGCAAAACCTTATTTTTGAGTGGAATCTTCATATTCCAAATTTTCTTATTATTATCAATTGGCGTTTCTGGTTGTATCATCGCTTCATACATTGAGAAACTAAGAATTTACCATTTGTATTTAAATTCCATCAGAACTCATCCACTTCCTCTGTCAGATTCACTACCACTAAATGCTGAAGTAGTTCATTCCAAGTTGAGAGACGGAGACCAACAAGGTCTCTTCTGAACGACACATTCAGTGGGAAAGTCTCCAAGACCGTAGAGATAGTACCACTTTTGTGTCGTCCAAGGACTATGTTGTATAAAGCTTGGTATTGTTCTCGAAGTGTGTTATTACCTAACCACCTATCCTCCCAGAACCGTATCTCTGAACCATCTTTAATGGAAAAAGAGTCATATTGGAAGAAGAATTTCTTCGTTGCCGTTAGTCCAGCCCAAAAGTGTGAGTCTCTTGGCTTCCATGCAACCTGTGAAACTGCACTGGAGCAGATATACTTTCTCCTAAGGAGAGTTTGCCAAAACCCATCTTCAGTAAGAAGCTTAAACAACCATTAAACCACCATGATCTTTAGGGCGGCACACTACGTCTCATTTAGCCAATCGACATTTCTTATTTTCATCACCCCTTGCCAAAAAATCTTGGTCGACAATAATCTAATCGATGCAAGACTCCTTTTGTTAATTGGAAGAAGAAAATCATATACAGTACCATATTAATTAGGATTGAATTTATGAGAATCAAACGTCCACCCAAGGATAAAGTTTTCCTTTCCAACTACTCATTTTTTCTTAAAGTCTTTCCTCAACATGTTTTCATTGGGCAATCGTAAGCCTCCTAAAATGGATCGGCAAGATAGCTGATTGGAAATTGACCCTGACCACAACCAAATAGCTCAACATATAGGTCAACATCATCCTGAGCGTCACCGAAACAAAACAATCACTTTTATGATAGTTGATCTTTAGACCGGAGAGATGTTCGAACACTAGAAGAATTAGTTTCAGATTCTTAGCTTTTCCATGTCATGATCCATAAAAAGAATTGTATCATCTGCATGTAGAAGAATAGACGACCCCCATCCAATAGACGAGGAAATACCCCTTCAATCTAACCCTCAAATTTGGCTCGCCCAATGATTATGGCTAACATATCATTATGGCTAACATATCATCAACTATATTAAATAATATAGGTGATAATGGATCGCCTTGCTGTAACCCCTTTTTCGTCTGGAAGTATGTACCAACATCATCATTGACTTTGGTAGCCACACTTCCTCCTGAAACAAAGTTATGGACCAGAGATCGCCACTCCCCAGAAAATCCTTTCATTCTAAGAGTTTTCTGAAGAAAAGACCACTTGACTTTATCATAAGCCTTCTCAGAGTCTATTTTTAGGACCACTCCATTCGGTTTTTTTTCAATGTAACTCATGAACTATTTCATGTAAGACCACAACTCCATCATGGATGTTGCGACCTTGCATAAACTCAATGTGAGTCGGACAAACCACATGATCTGTTACTATATTAAGCCTCAAAGTTGCAGTTTTAGTGAAAATTTTGAAGCTGGCGTTTAAAAGACAGATAGGTCTATATTGTCGAATCCTATCTGCTTCATTAATCTTAGGCAACAAAATTTCCTCACCGAAATTTGGGCGAAATAGCTCCAGTTATCCAGTATGCATTTCCTGGAATAACTCGAGCAAATATGATTTGATTAATCCCCAAAAGTTCTGATAGAACTGGCTGGAAATCCATCTGGACCCGGTGCTTTATCGTGCTCCATTAGGACTCGCCTTTTTCACCTCGTCCTCGGAATAGGGGTGGTAAGGTATGCGTTCTCCTCATTAGAAACTTGAGGAATTTCATCTATTCATGATTCGTCAAGCGAGAAATTACTCTCGTGAGGCTCGCCGAATATATATTTTTATAATATTTTGTGATATAGTTTTTCGGCTGTTCATGTCCTTCAATCATGCCATCATTTTGGTTAAGAGAATGAATGATTTTCCTCCTATGTCTGCTATTAGCAAGACTATGAAAGCATCTCGTATTCGAATCTCCTTCCAATATGAAGTGTGTTTTTGATCGTTGGTACCACTTAAACTCCTCCTCACAAAGGAGACCCACCATCTCCGATTTGGATTTTTTTTGTTAATTCAATCTCTCGCGTGGTCAGCAGTCTCCATTCAGTAAGAGCCCCTAATTCATCAATAACTGATAACAACCAAAGCTTTTGTTTTTATAACTGACCCGTCATATGTTGTGCCCATCCCCTGCAAAATGCGTATTTTATTATTCCACCTTTGCAGCAGGGTGAGACCCTCGGCCGGCCATGCCCATACCATTCTAACCTTGTCGTCAAAACCATCATGATGTAACCATCCCGGTTCAAACTTAAATTGGTTTTTACAACAGATGTTATGTGATCTGTGGTTAGCAGTATGGGAGTATGATCTGACAATGCTTCAATACGTTCGAGGATCCTTACCGAGACCATTGGGAATTTAGATTCCTAATCGGAATCCATCAGCACACAATCTGACTTCTCGTATGCCGGCTCTGAAAGATTATTAGCCCAAGTAAACTGTCTCCCAAACATTGAAACCTCCTTTAAGTCAAGATTGTCAATTACAACATTGAATAAGAGGGGCCAATGGTTGTCAAATCTTCCTCTACTCTTCTCATGTGGAAACCTTATCAAGTTAAATTACCCCTTATAATTATAGGATATGGATTATCTTTTGCTAAGTTCACCAACTCACGTAGAAAAGCAGGCTTATTTATCATCCTCGGCTGCACCATACATGGTGACTAGACTCCATTTAAAGTTGTCAGCATTATTCCGGATGTGAAACTTTATATGAAAGTCTCCTTCCGAAGTAGCTAAGACCTCCATGGTGTCTTTTCTAATACGAAGTAAAATGCCCCCGGATCTTCCACATGGTGGACTGGAAACCCATGTGAAGTCTACACCTCCATAAAGGCGGTTAAGTAGACTCGATGAGAAATCACGTTTACCAGTCTCAGAATTACCCAAAAAATCCAACTTATGATCCCGAATAGAATCCGCAATACAAACATGTTTAGCCAATTCCCGAAGACCTCTGCTGTTCGAGAAGATGCCATTCATTTGGAAAACCTTCTTTTTTGGCGAATTTTTCTTTTTCAGAGAATCAGTTTTAGACTTACGGCTTGACGCTATATCGTAAGCTGAGCTAAGCATTACCTCGTCCAAACCACCCTCGGAAACATCCCCAACTAAGTGAGAAAGGAGTTGATAATCAATTGTGTCCTGTAGCTTGTCCTCATCCACATAGGGAATATACGACTTAACTGAAACTTTTGGGACGACTGTTAACCGGTCGTATTCCATATGTTTCAAGGCTTTAGTCGAAATATAAATTTGAGAATTATTACTAACTAACTTAAAACCTACACTGTTCAATTTAGTAGCAATACTAGAATTAGATAATGCAAGAAAAGATTTAGTAGCATATTATATACCAACGTAGTCATTGTACATCTTGGCCTTGTGACGCATATCCCTCGTCGTGGAATCCTCTTCCATACAAGAAGATCCGTCAAGGGCAATGGCATGCCTCGTACTCCTCCTCAGCAGCGTCGGTGTCGGGGTTGTAAATATTGTAGTCAATCGCATCCCAGACGCGATGAAAGTGCAGCTGGTGTCATCCTCGTAGCGCTGCTCCAAACAGCCTCGTGGCTGTGTCGACGAAGTCGGCCTGGGGCTAGTGGCAGGAGCCACCATGGCGATTGCTGGCATTCCGCACTGCACAGCAGCCGCAGCAGACGGCAGCCCACCTGCCGGCCCACCAGAACCGAGCGACAGGGGTGAACCAGCCGCACCAGGCGATGGTGCGGAGAAAGCCACAGCAGGCGACGGGCCCAGACCGGCGCCCGGCTGCTCGCCGAAGTCTGCACGGGCTCGCCCGGAAGCGCCCTACTAGGCACCATCTCCGGCCCACTGCACCGATCAGCCAGGCTGGAAGAGGAAGCCGGCCCAACATCCCTGTCCCTCGGCTGTGAGATACTAGCGCCGAAGCTCCTCTCTGGTGCGCAAAGGACGGATGTTCCTCCATCAGTCACTGCAGAGCTGACGACCAAATACTTGGACCCACTCTTCCCCGCTGACAATGATGCATGTAGTGCACGCGTCTGTTCCACTATTTCTTTACCTGTCGGAGTTTGTGGGTTTGATTAAGAGGAGTCACTGCAAAACCACAAGGAACCTCTATCGACGAAAGCAAACCAACAGTGGACGTCATCGGTCTGGGAGTAGTGTGCGCTTGAGGCATAGGAACATCCCATCAGCAGCAGCCACAGGTGATACGTCTCAAACGTATCTATATTTTCTGATGTTCCATGTTATTTTCATGCCATAAGCTACATGTTTCTTATACACTTTATGTCATTTTTATGAATTTTCTGGGACCGACCTATTGACAAGATGCCACAGAGCCAGTTTCTATTTTCTGCTGTTTTTTGGTTTCAGAAAAATTGTTTTGGAAATATTCTCGGAGTTGGACGAAAAAAATCCCAGAGTCTTAGAAAGTCGTCACGTACACTGAGTCCGGAGGAGACCCGGAGGGGGGCCTCAGGGGCCCCACACCATAGGGAAGCGCGCCCCCTGGCCGCGCCAGCTGGTGGTGTGGCCCCCCTGACCACCCACCGACGTTTCCCTCTCGCCTATTTAAGCTCCTCCACAGGTTAACCCTAGACACCTGAGCCTTTTCCACCAAAAAGATCCGTAGCCGCTGCCATCATCAACCCTAGATCGGGAGGGTTCTAGAGCTCTCCCCGGCACCCTGCCGGGAGGGGGAATCATCACCGGAGGGCTCTTCATCACCATGCCTACCTCCGGAGTGATGCGTGAGTAGTTCATCCCTAGACTATGAGTCCATAGCAGTAGCTAGATGGTTGTTCTCTCCTCTTTATGTCTCATATTTAGATCTTGTGAGCTGCCTAACATGATCAAGATCATCTTATTGTAATGATACACGTTGTGTTTGCTGGGATCCGATGAATATTGAATGCTATGTCCAATTATTATCAATATGTCATGTTCTTTCATGTGTATGTTATTTATGATCTGGCATGCTCTCCATTACTAGTAGATGCTCTGGCCAAGTTGATGCTTGTAACTCCAAGAGGGAGTATTTATGCTCGATAGTGGGTTCATGCCTTCCTTTCACTCATGCTCGAGTGACATAAACGTAACGGGTGGGGGATTTTCTGTTGCCATTAGGGAGAAAACAATAACGTTTTTTCTAAGAATAATTTTATTGTTTACATTACACACTTTGCTTAATACAATTATCTGTTGCTTACAGCTTAATACCCAAGGTTTGCTCGGATGACGCTCTAAGGGTGGATTATTAGTCATAGATGTAGTTGGATAACGGTCTATGTATATTGTTGCAATGCCCACATGAATCACATAATAATCATCATGTAATGCATATGCACTATGGTGCAGCCTTTATATCTGTCAATTGCCCAGCTGTAATTTGTTTACCCAACATGTTATCTATCTTTTGGAGAGACACCTCTAGTGAATTGTGGACCCTGGTCCATTTCTTTACAATGATATACAACCACTGCAACCATTGTTTTCCTACTGCAATTATTGTTCTCTCTCATCTACTGCAAACAAATACTATTTTTCACACTATACGTCTAATTCCTTGTTTCAGCAAAACCGGTGAGATTGACAACCTCACTACTTCGTTGGAGCAAAGTAATTTGATTGTGTTGTGTAGATTCCATGTTTTTGCTGAACCGGTAGTGCGTCCTGCCAACATCAGCTACATCAACCTTCGTAAGTGATTTGTTTCTCCTACTGACCGATTCAACCTTGGTTTCTTTCTGAGGGAAAAATTGTCGCTGCACTCTTCACACCTTACACTTGAGGTTTCCCAACGAGTGCACACCTACACCATCAACAGCAGGCTCCTGCACTCCAGAGTCATTACGACTATCCTCCTCCATCCCATTAACATCATCCTCCTAATCATTGCGCCTCCACATGAATGGAACGAAGTTGGGCTCAGAGACATAATCAGCTGACTCCTTAGTGAAGCAAAAGATATAACCTTTTAGGATAATGAAAGCATCTGTTTTCACCACTTTGGACTGAAAAACACTTGCATCCCGCACAGCCACTCGAATCCGGACAATCTTGCCGCAACGAAGTGCTAGCAGACCCACATCCAACATCTTACCAATCAGAGTACCCACCGACTAAAGAACAAGAAAATGCTGAACAATATGTGGCACACCCGACACGTGAACCCAAGTAGTCCCCAACTCCTGTGAATGCATTACCTCTTCCTCTTTCCACGCCTTAAAAGTGACCGGCGACTGTCTGTTGGGCAATCGTAGCTCAAAATCATCCATGCTCCACCAAATCAGGCAACAAAGGAAAGTTGATCAGAAAATAATTATCCTCATGTGGAATAGCCTCCCATCTCCAAGCGGACTGCACCGGACACAACTGAGCTACCAGAGTCTGAATCACCTCCGTTGTGACTAGATGCCCAGTGATTGTCACTATGGAAATAGGAGAGGTAATCGGTGCAAGATGAGCCTTAAACACACTATCTGGAAGATGACTGAACATAGTATTCTCACCCCCGATGCCTCCCAAACTAACATATGGCTTTGGTAATATGAAAATAGGGCAACAAGCAGTCAGATGAATAATTCTGCCACAGATGAAGTAGTAATGGTCCACCGAGCACTCTCTGGTATGATGGGAATCAACTTTGCAGTTCGTGCATCTCTTCTTCTTTGCCCGCACAGCCCCCACAACAACAGCTGTAGCCGTCGCAAGAGGCTCCACCATGGCCACCGCCGGTAACGCAATGCTAGCAGCACTCCCAATTTGAGCGATCACTGCAGCCGCCGGCATCACAACCTTTTTCTCCTTCCGCTTTCCCTTATTATTATTCGCTGCCGTTGCCCCCAAGTTCAACAGAATAGTTACGGGCGCCACGGGGTTTGGCACCAACGGAGCTTCTAGTGCACTGGAAGATGGCACCCCAGAAGCCGTCCCAACTGGAAGTATCGAGCCTGGAACCACTGTCCGTCCAAACAACATAAGCGGGCGTGTGACCGTCAACGGAGCAACATCAGTAAGGCCTATCCCAATGGGGGTTTCTTAGCACAGGTTCATATGGAAATTGCTGATGTGTCACACTATTTAATGAAGAGAGAGGGTGGAGTTGTATCTTAGCTAAGATACAACCTTTGCATGTCACCATAGGAAAAAATAGCTAATTGTCCAATCATATACATGCATGAGCATCATTTCATTAAATTTAGATACAACCTCTAAGAGACAATGCATTCAACAAGTCGGTTCTTAAATTTTTAATGCTCCTATGATACCGTGTCAAGAAACAATGCATTGACACAAGCCTAACGACCGCCGCGACAGCCCCCAAAGTTCCGGTCACTCCACGCCCGACAACGATCGATTGAGACCCTCCAGCGCCAGACAGAGGTGGGGGGGGGGGGCGTCATGACGCCGCTCGGAGGCGCAACCACCTCGGAAAATGAACGATTGAAGGGCGAGGGGGCCGTCATGCAGAGTCGAAGGAGAGCACAAAGGCGTCGCATGCGTCTCTTCGGTCCCCAGGCGCGACGCTGCAGAGCAGCAGAATCCTTCGATGGAGGCAGGAAGGCACGCGCTTGAGGATGAGATCGATCTGATATCGCCCTAGATATGGCCGACTCGGACCGCCAGAGGCTTGCAAACCCGCGACCAAATAAACCCGACACGATTGGCCCCGATCTGCCGGACAACGACCCCCTTCCACCGCGAGAATCGCGTGATCCAGATCCTGATCTCTAGCCGACGATGACCTCGCCGGCAATCGAGCAGCATCAACACCATTGGAGGGCGACAAAGAGGAAAAAATGGCATAGGATCACCGACGGCTTAACACGCAGCCGAGGAAGAGGTCCCCTCCAACCCGGACGCACCGGCTTTGTGACGGCGATGCCCACCGGTGACGTCGATTGAGGCCTCTCCGGCATCTCCACCTCTTCATGCGATGGCGACCGTGTCACCGGTAGACTCGATGACGACGTCCGTGTCACCGGCACACACGACGACGATCCCTTCTCCCACACTCTGGACTCCAACGTCGGGAAGACAACATCCCACCAAAATTCCGCAGCGAGCTCCTCATCCGAGCGCTTCCCTCTCCGGTTAACCGTGATCCAGCCGTTCTCCGGCGTCACAGACACCGGCGACTCTGCAACGTCGAGGACCTCCAAAGCCACATAAAATGGCGTATGTGAATCACACTCATCCGCATCCGAATCTTCCTCCCTAGACACGAAAATCTCGAGCCCGCAGAGAATATCTCTGGTGAAGACCCTGCCATCACCGGTAAGGAAAGCCCATTCAGTGGCAGCATGAGGCGTCGTCGCCTCCCCGGTCCTCTCGCCTCGGTCGCCTCGGTCACCACCTTATGATTTTCTTTCACTAAATGGGGTAACAAATGCACAACAATTAAAAACTTTGGGGGGGGGGGGTGGGGAGGGGGAGAGAATTTCACTTCCCTGGCCTCTCACTCCAACCTAGCTAGAATATGAGCTTCACTTTGCCATCGATGTTTAAGGATCGACGTATGACTTGACCTCTTTTTTGCTCTCTCCATCAATCCAACCATTGATGTTTCGGGAGAGAGAGAGAGAGAGAAATTGGTTTACAATAAATCTCAACTTGTAACAAATGGATGTATTAAGCTAGATGAATATTTGGTGCGAATTAAATTAATAGGCCATACATGTCAACTGTAGATGGCCGCACATCAAGCATTGCATGTTTAGTTACATTCATTTTTTGCTTCCAAAAAGGAGAAAAATCATCGGTAAGTTGAGGGATGATGTGTACATCCTACATAACTTATCCACTAGAGATATTTGGATTCACTTCTGATCCTCACTTCTAGCTTATTAATATTTTTATTCCCGTGGAAAGAATACTTATGAGGAACTAAGTATGTAATTTGAGTTGTAACAAGAAAGGCATCAGAATTCAAATTGGGTCATGAACCTAGAGCTTTATGCTCACGATAATTACACTGAAACGTGAGCATATGGACCTACATCCATGGTTGATATGCGTAAAAAGTTTCAAAAGATGTGCGCATATGACAAGCTAAATATACAGCTTTAAACATAAGGCCCCGATTGGTTCGCTGTATTCTAACAGAATACGGGGGGTATTTTTCACCACTAGTGGAAACAGGGCCTTTTGTCCCGGGTCGTAAGGGCCATTTGTCCCGGTTGCGCAACCGGGATGGGCTAGCCGGGACAAATGGCCCTCCCCATTGGTCCCGGTTGTGCCAGCACCCGGGATGGTAAGGCTGGCCCACGTGGCGACTCTGGGCCAGGGACCGCGAGGGAGTTCGTCCCGGTTCGTTTTAGGGACCGGGATGGATGCCTTCTTAAAAAAAGAATAAAGTCCGCCCATTTTCCCTGCCGCGGCAGGTTTTTTTTGTTCGTTTTTTTTTTCTCCTGCCTCGCAATCGCCAACCGGCCTCCCCTTCCCCAACCGCTCCAGGCCCACGTCTTTAATTAAGCCCACTGACACATTTTTTAGTCAAAAAGGCCCACTGGCCCGCGTCTTTTATTTATGGACAGTCAACGGTTCGAAGGGCCCACTGGCCCGCGTCTGTTATTATGGCCAGTCAACAGGGGCCACTGGCCAGCGGCCTGGTGGCTGGTTCGCCTGGTCCATTAAACTAAGACCGAAGGACGGTCAAAGGGTCGCTGTCCGCCTCGTCTTCCCGCCCCGCCTCGTCTTCCCGCCCCGCCTCGGCTTCCCACGCCCCACTCCCCACGCGCCACGCCTCGGCTCCCCGCATTCATGGCCGCCTGCAACCGCCGCCACGTCCAGGCCGCCGGTTGGCATGCCAGCCCACCCCGGGTCCTTTTTAAAGGACCCCCGCCGCCCGTACAACCCACCCACCCCGGACGCTTCCCTGGCAAAGCAACCCTAGCCGCCACCATGTCCCGCTGGTTCTCGAACTCCGGCAAGCGCCCAAGGAACGACGACGGAGGCTCGTCGAGCGGCGCCGGCCGCATCCCGCCCCCACCGGCGGAGGCCTTCGGCTACGGCCCTGGAGGTGTCCGCCTCGGCGGGGTGCCGCGCGTCCCCGCGCCACCACCGGCTGCACGCCCGCCGCCCCGCGCCGCGCCCCCGGGCAAGCGGTTCCGCAGGTACGTCCGGGTGGACGAGGCGGAGTGGCACTGGAACAATGCCACTCCGGTCTTCTACAACGACGTGCACCTCCCGGACGGTTGGCACCTGAATCCCCAGCGGATCCCAGTGCCGCCGGCCCCGACCGGCGCGGCGCTGCTCGAGGAGATCGAGCGCCGCCGCGAGCTCCTGCCGGCCCCCGTCCGCAGGGAGCGGATCTACGCGCGCAGCTCCCCCTACTGGGCCGCCTGGCTCGAGCAGGAGCACGAGCAGCGCCGCCGCTCCTTCATCCCCGCCCCCCTCGAGGCCAACGTGGACGACTACCCCCCGCCAGCGCCCGGCCGGGAGAGGGAGCTATGGCTCCTCGTCGACGAGCCGGAGGACTTCTCCGGGGAGCCGGACCCCGAGCTCCGGGCCCAACTGGAGGAGGCCTGCGAGCGCTCCCGCCGCTCCCTCGTCGACGACGAGATCAAGAGGTGGCATCGTGTCGTGGCCGCCGCCGCCGCCGACGCCGCTGCCATGCCACCGCCGCCGCCACCCCCCTAACGAGCCTGCCATCCCCTGGTGGCAGGCCATGAACGCCGAGCTGGAGGCGTCCGAGGACATGCCGGAGCCGCAGCCGCTCCCACCAGGCCTGGAGTATGGCATGACCTGGGCCTGGACCGGCGGTGTTTGGGCGCCGGGGTCGCCGGAGCAGGAGGAGGAGCTGCCCCCGCCGCCGCCGCTGCCACAGGAGGTACTGCCCCCGCCGCCGCCGTACGCGCCCCCGATGGCCCCCCCGGCGAGCCCGGCCCAGCCGCCTGCCCACCTGTGGAAGGCACCGGAGTATGTGCACCTCTCCGACGACGAGGACGACTAGGTCGCCGCCGCCCCCCCTATTATCTATAGACAACGCCCCTAGCTAGCTACCCCCCAAGAAACGGCCGGCCCGCCTGTGGCCGCGCCGCCGCCCCTAATGCAAGTACGGCCGGCCGCCTGTGGCCGCGCCGCCCCTATGTAAGCAAGGCCCCTGGCCCTATTTTAATATAAGTTGTGTTCCCCTAACCTACTGTGCCCCTAGTCCATCCCCGCCGGCGTTCCGCCGGCGAATCTGTCCACTCGTTCCCGCCGCCGGCAGGGCTTCGCCCAGCCATATCCACTCGTGCCCGCCCCTGGGGTAGTGTCCGCTCGGCCTGGAGAGAGGGCCGCGCTTTTTTATACACTTGGGCCTTTAGTCCCGGCCCGTGCCACCAACCGGGACTAGAGCCCTTTGGTCCCGGTTGGTACCACGGCCCGGGACCAAAAACAAATTTCGAATTTCGGTGGCACCTCTGCGCGCCCAAAATTTTTTAGCGCCAAAATTTGAAAAGTGTTAAGTTTGCACATTAACAACTTTTATATACTTCCAAATTTGACAAAAATTCCAACATGAAAAATGCTAGAATTTGCAAAACTAATTTAAATCCATTTTTCGTTTAACTAAATAATTATTCTAACTATTGAAACTATTAATTATTTTTTCATTTGTATATAATTTGAATATAAATTATGGAAATTTATATTCAAATTATAAAGCGGCTCTGTGTCATACAAATTTCTGGAAATTTCCACCCATACACTTTTTTGAGCTAGGGCCTCATTTTCATAGTAGAAGTAGGGTGGCTTGTTCATCCTCTAGAGTCGATGTCAGTCCTGGCTGCTTGTCCATCCTCTACAGTCTGCTCTGCTCTGCTCTACTGCTCCTTGCGGCTCAGGTTGGTAACGGTCCATGCTTGCGTATGCTTTGTGAACTTATGGTTTGATTTGAGAATTTCAAAACTTTGATTTGATAATCTTTTGGCCGGAAGCACCTAGCAATATCTTTTAAACCTTGTTTCTCTCCCTATGCTATTTGTACTTCTCATCGGCCCTAATGTTTCTCTACCTGATTCTACTTCTCCTCTGCCTAGTTTACAGATGTTTGCTCTTTTCTGTAGATGTTTCTACACTGTAAAATGGGCATGTCCCAGTAGTGGTGATCAGCGCCTTGTCTGCATGTTTCGCAGGACATGTCCATTTTACAGTGTAGAAACATCTACAGAAAAGAGCAAACATCTGTAAACTAGGCAGAGGAGAAGTAGAATCAGGTAGAGAAACATTACAGCCGATGAGAAGTACAAATAGCATATGGAGAGAAACAAGGTTTAAAAGATATTGCTAGGTGCTTCCGGCCAAAAGATTATCAAATCAAAGTTTTGAAATTCTCAAATCAAACCATAAGTTCACAAAGCATACGCAAACATGGACCGTTACCAACCTGAGCCGCAACGAGCAGTAGAGCAGAGCAGAGCAGACTCTAGAGGATGAACAAGCAGCCAGGACTGACGTTGACAGATATATATCCGAGCGGTGGACAGTCCCTGGCCAAGCAGAAGCAACTGCATCCCCTATCGATGTAAAGCAGTCAGTCAAAACTTTTTTGGGTTGTTTATGGTGATTAACTCCAATGAATAACAATAGAGGCCTGCCAGAATCACTTGTTCTATACCGTGTGTCAACACATACTACATCTCGAAAGTAGTTATAATCCTGCAATATCTGTCTCGGCAATCTCAATTAAAGTGCCAGTTTGTGTCTGATCCCACCAACCCCTCAAAATCCTCCTATTAACTTCACCTATCTCAACTGAAATCACTGTCTTCATGTGGATGCCAAGCCTGTGCAAAGCTATCTCTCCTCCTCCAATACCGGAGAATAAGGACACCACATTAACACCATTGGGAAACATGTTCTTCAACACCGACAAGTGGCAACCCACAGTATCAATTTGGAATGAATTGCATTCCGTGTACGCTATCATTAGTGAGAGACTTCACGTCGGCAATCTCAATTAAAGTGCCAGTTTGTGTCTGATCCCACCAACTCCTCAAAATCCTCCTATTAACTTCACCTATCTCAACTGAAATCACTGTCTTCATGTGGATGCCAAGCCTGTGCAAAGCTATCTCTCCTCCTCCAATACCGGAGAATAAGGACACCACATTAACACCATTGGGAAACATGTTCTTCAACACCGATCAATACAAATTATTGGTCAAACTTGCACCTACTCCATTCATAATCACATAATATGTATAAATATCATTTTGGTTAACAAAATCTCGTTCATACTACGTTATAAGAACTATGATCATGTATTCCACGTTTATTATTACACATCACCAACAACATCCCTATCTAGTCTTCTGAATTTTCTTCGTGTCCCTTGCTTATGATCGCTTCGGCCGTAACCATGGAGCATCTTCATTATTTAACGGGATGGTAGGGTCAGATTTCACTGTGAAGGGTGGAATTTCAACAAACTTATTATAATCTTCTGACATGTCTGTCGTGTCCTCGATTCCCACAATGTTTCTTTTCCCTGAGAGAACTATGTGACGCTTCGGCTCATCGTATGATGAAATTGTTCCCTTATTTTTTCTTTTCTTCGGTCTGGAAGACATGTCCTTCACATAGAAGACCTGAGCCACATCATTGGCTAGAACGAATGGTTCGTCATTGTAACCAATACAGTTGAGATCCACTGTTGTCATTCCATAAAGCGGGTCTACCTTTACCCCTTCTCCATTCAGGTTGACCCATTTGCACTTGAACAAAGGGACCTTAAAAGAAGGTCCATAGTCAAGTTCCCATATCTCCTCTATGTAACCATAGTATGTGTCAGTTTTTCCATTCTCGTTTGTTGTATCAAAGCGGACACCACTGTTTTGGTTGGTGCTCTTCTTATCTTGGGAGCTCGTGTAAAATGTATTTCCATTTATCTCGTACCCTTGAAAACTCCCAATAGTCGAAGATGGTGACCCTGCCAACATGTATAGCTGATCTTCAACAGTGGTGTCATTTATAAGACGTGTTTGCAACCAACTTCCGAAAGTCTCCATGTGTTCGCGTTTAATCCATGAGTCATCCTTCCCCGGGTTTGCAGACCGTACAATATTCTTGTGTTCCTCGACATACGTAGCCATGAACATAGAATTTTGTAGAACTGTGTAGTGTGCTTTGGTCAAAGAATGCCCGTCCCTAGGTATCATTGTTTTCTTTCCCAGCGTTCCTTTTCCCCTCAGTCTCCCCTCATGCCGCGATTCAGGAACACCAATTGTCTTAAGGTCAGGAATAAAGTCAACACAGAACCCAATGACCTCCTCTGTTCCATAGCCCTTCGAGATGCTTCCTTCTGGCCTAGCACGGTTATGAACATATTTCTTCAAGACTCCCATGAACCTCTCAAAGGGGAACATATTGTGTAGAAATACCGGACCAAGAATATGAATCTCTTCACATAGGTGAACCAGGAGATGAGTCATAATGTTGAAGAAGGATGGTGGGAACACCAACTCAAAACTAACAAGACACTGGACCACATCCCTCTGTAATCTTGTCAGACTTTCTGGATCGATTACCTTCTGAGATATTGCGTTCATGAATGCACATAGCTTCACAATGGGTACTCGAACATTTTCCGGTAGAAGCCCCCTCAATGCAATCGGAAGCAATTGCGTCATAATCACGTGGCAGTCACGAGACTTCAGGTTTTGGAATTTTTTCTCTGCCATGTTTATTATCCCCTTTATATTCGACGAGAAGCCAGACGGAACCTTGATACTGTAAAGGACTTCAAAGAATATTTCCTTCTCTGCTTTAGTAAGAGCGTAGCTGCTTAAGGAATGGCGCCCTGTATCTGTGTGCTTGTTGCTTGGGTCTTTCATACGTTGCTGGTCCTCCCGTGCTTCAGGCGTATCTTTTGACTTCCCATACACGCCCAGGAAGCATAGCAGATTGACACATAGATTCTTTGTCACGTGCATCACGTCGATCGAAGACCGGACATCTAAAACTTTCCAATAGGGTAGCTCCCAAAATATAGATTTCTTCTTCCACATGGGTGCCCTCTTATCAGGGCCGTATGGAACTGGTTGGCTGCCAGCAGCCTTACCAAAGATTACTTCTAGGTCCTTGACCATATCGAATATATCATTACCACTACGGAGCTCAGGCTTCTTTCGGTTATCTGCCTCACCTATGAAATGCTTTCCTCCTTTTTTCCTTAAGGGATGCTTGATCGGAAGAAATCTACGATGCCCCAGGTATACAACCTTTTTACATTTATCCAAAAAAACACTGTCAGTCTTATCTAAACAGTGTGTGCATGCATTGTATCCCTTGTTTGTATGACCGGAAATGTTACTAAGAGCTGGCCAATCATTGATGGTCACGAAAAGCAACGCCCGTAGGTCAAATGGCTTTTGTTCGTTCTCATCCCACACACGTACACCTGGTTTGCCCCACAGTTCTAAGAGTTCTTCCACTAATGGCCTTAGATACACATCAATGTCGTTGCCAGGTTGCCTCGGGCCTTGGATGAGAACTGGCATCATAATGAACTTGCGCTTCATGCACAACCAAGGAGGAAGGTTGTACATACATAGAGTTACAGGCCAAGTGCTATGACTGGAGCTCTGCTCCCCAAAAGGATTAAAGCCATCTGTACTTAGACCAAACCATAAGTTTCTCGCCTCTCCTGCAAAGTCTGGAAAGTCTCTCTCGATCTTTCTCCACTGCGATCCATCGGCGGGGTGCCTCAACTTTCCATCTTTCTTACGGTCTTCTTTGTGCCATCGCAACAACCTAGCATGCTCTTTGTTTCTAAACAGACGTTTCAGCCGTGGTATTATAGGAGCATACCACATCACCTTAGCAGGAACCCTCTTACGGGGAGGCTCGCCGTCAACATCACCAGGATCATCTGCTCTGATCTTATACCGCAGTGCAGTGCATATCGGACATTCATCCAAATTCTCGTACTTCTCACCGCGGAAGAGAATGCAGTCATTAATGCATGCATGTATCTTCTGCACATCTAATCCTAGAGGGCAGAGAGCTTTCTTTGCTTCGTACGTACTCTCAGGCAATTCGTTATCCTTTGGAAGTTTTGGCTTCATTAGTTGAAGTAAAGTCTCAAATGCCTTGTCAGTCACACCGTTTTGTGCCTTCCATTTCAGCAACTCCAGTGTGGTACCGAGCTTTGTGCTACCATCTTCGCAATTTGGGTATAACAATTTTTTGTGATCCTGTAACATGTTGTCCAGTTTCAACCTCTCCAATCTATTTTCACAGTCTTCCCTTGCATCAGCAATAACTCGGCCAAGATCATCATCGGGCTCTTCTGATGCCTGTTCTTGATCACCTCCTTCTTCTGCATTCTCTTCCATTGCAGTATCGTCGTATTCAGGGAACAAAGGATCTTCTTCTTCTTCTTCATCGTCTTCCATCACAACCCCTCTTTCTCCATGCTTGGTCCAGCAATTATAGCTGGGCATGAAACCTCTCCGAAGTAGATGGCCGTGAAGGATTCTTTCGGAAGAATGTTCTCTGACGTTCCGACAATCAACACATGGGCAACACATGAAGCCATTATCTTTGTTCGCCTGAGCTACAGCAAGAAATGCATTCAGGCCTGCCATATACTCGGAGGTGCGTCGGTCACCGTACATCCATCGCTGCCGTGCATCCATCTGCATCATATAATTAAGTTTATCAAAATACATATTAATACAGAGATAACCACAGTACATCGACAAATAATACTTTTTTATGTATCAGTTACAGATGAAAAAGATAATTTGTTAACCTCGGTCGAAGAAACCATTTTCAGTGAGCTTGTGTGCGTCTCGGGAATTTCGTCGAACACCTCGTGTGCATAGTAAAAAAAAAACAGCAACACCACACTCTCTCACACCTCCAAGCAAAAAAAAAGATGGAAGGAGGGGGGGGGCTGGGGCAGTATATATAGGGGAAGGGGGCATTGGTCCCGGTTCGTGGACTGAACCGGGACAACAGGTCATGCGCGTGCCACGTGGCCTGTGGCTAGGCATTGGTCCCGGTCCGTGGCACGAGCCGGGACGGATATGCCCCCACGAACCGGGACCAATGCGCCCAGGCGATTCCTGTTGCCCCGGGCGCACGAACCGGGACCAATGCAGGGCATTTGTCCCGGATTTGGTTGCAACCGGGACAGCTGCCCCCCGGCCCCCTGGACGAGAGGGGTTGTTTCCACTAGTGCACGGACCTGGTTTGGTCCTCCTAAAATTACGGAGCTCATAGGCAAAAGTGGGACAGGGAAATATTACGGGGGGAATTAAACCACAATCCAAGCAAGCCCTAAAGGGTGAAGATAGCAAATCAAATAGACTACAAGAGAAGCTGCACATACGTTGAAATTGCTGACAGCCGTATAAGACGTTAAATTCATTGCAGCGAGCTACCAGAGGAACTTCGCGTCAAAGATCCCTAGAGGATATATATACTAATATTTGGGGAGTCACCTAGGTCATTTTCCTGTAGTTATGATGAATGAAGATCATCCATATACTCAACAAGTAATGATAACATCTTACCTAAATGAGCTGCATAGGCTTGAGAGACATTGGGCATTATTCTACCCCTGGGCTACAAGGAGTGTGCACGATCTTGCTCACGTAGCCTCTTTCATAGGGGCGGGATGAGCATTCCATATATATGTCATCAACTTGGAAGTGTAGTATTTCCATATATATGTCATCAGCGCGGATCCGTCAAAATGCACAACATACATAGAGTTTACTGTGTAGGAGACAAAAGGAGAAACATTCCATTTGATTGCATCCAATGTCCCCTTCTACCCAGCTCCAATGTAGTAGTACACTGAATATAGATGGTCAAGATTCAATGGTCTGGTCAAGATTGAAAATCTCCTTATTGTCTAAGTAGGACTTACAAAGTTTTGGACAATTTAATTATCACCCGTATGGCCGAGCTCCAACCTAGCTAGAATATGAGCTTGACCTTGCCATCGATGTTTAAGGCTCGACGGATGACTTGCCCTCTTTATGTTGTCCCCATCAATCCAACCATTGATTTTGAGAGAGAAAAAAATGTGGTTACGATAACTCTCAACTTGTAAGAAGTGGATATATTAAGCCAGATGAATATTTAGTGCAAATAAAATTACTAGCCATAGGAATTCAACTCAGGTTCCTCGCCATACATGTCAACTTTAGATGGTCGAACATCAAGTATTGCATGTGTAATTACATTCATATTTTGCTTTCCCAAAATGGAATAAAATCATTGGTAAGTTGAGAGATTATGTGTACATCTTAGGTGACTTATGCACAAGAGATATTTAGATTGAATTATGAACCTCACTGCAAGCTTAGTAATGTTTCTTTTTCTTGCGGCAACAATACTTATGAGGAACTAAGTATGCAATTTGAGTTGTAATAAGAAAGGCATCCAAATTCAAACTAGGCCTACTACGTAACTTATCCACAAGTATGCAATAGCGTCTACTATGGTTGTTAGGGCAACATGGTTGTCGGTTTGTTTTGGGGCGTGGCCTTGGGGCCGGCATGTATGTCCGCCGTGTTTAGTGTCGATTATGGTTGCTATGGAGACATGGTCATCGACTCATTTTGGGGCGTGGCGTGGATGTCGGAGAGGCGGCTCTGGGTTTCTTCTTGTGTCGAGGTCGCCTCTGCCGTGTTAGTGTCGGCTATGATTGTTAGGGCAACATTGTCATCGAATCGAGTTGTAACTTTTCTTTTTAGCCCTCATCCTTCTGTTTGCTCCTACTTTATCAATATATAAGGCAAAACTTCTGCCTCGTTTCAGAAAAAAAAATTCAAACTAGGTCCTAAAACTAGAGCTTGATGTTCATGATAATTACACCAAAACGTGAGAGCATGTGAACTACATCCATGGTTGATATGTGTAAAACGTTTCAAAAGCATGTGCACATATGACAAGGTAGAGATACAGTTTTACACCATAAAGGGTGAAGATTGCAAATCACATCAACTACAAGAGAAGTAGCACATGCGCTGAAATTGCTAACAGCCGTAGAAGATGTTAAATTCATTGCAGTGAGCTACCAGAGCAACTTCACGTCAAAGATCTCAAGCGGATATATATACTAATATTTGGGGAGTCACCTAGGTCACTTTCCTATAGTGATGATGAATGAAGATCGTCCATATACTCAAAAGTAAGGATCACTTAGAGCGCAGGCGTGTATAATCATTTGTTGAAGGACGTCTGTGGCGGAGATAAATAAATACGGAGAGAGTGGGTCCCCCCTGCCTAAGTCCATTTTTACAATTGATCCAAGGTCCCAATGTTCCATTTACAAGGACGACGGTCATACCAGTTTCTAGAAGAAGTTTGATCCAAGCGACCAAGCAAGGACACCTGGTGTGTTACAATTTTAAGAAGGGATTCCCGGTTGACCGAGTCGAAGGCCTTACGAAAGTAAAGTTTGATAACGATGGTTGGCGCTTTGCGGCGGTGGCAACAGTTAATGATGTCAGCTGCAAAGACAAAGTTTTCCGAAATACCCCGGGCGGGAATGAAGCCAGTCTAATTGGGGTGGACAATTCCCTGAATGGTTTTTTGTAAACGGTTTGTTAACAGCCGAGCAATAGCTTTGATGGGGCAGTTTTGCAGAGCGGTAGGGCAGAAAGCATCCACAGTTCTAGCCTCTTGTCCTTTAGGGAGGAGAACCATGAAGGATCTGTTAATGCTTTGGAGGTCGAGACTTAGGTGATAGAATTGATCGAAAACTTTGTGAACTTTTGGCTTAACGACCATCCAGAATTTGCAGTAGAAAGCATGGCCAAAACCGTCTGGGCCTGGGCTGGCTGTCATATTCATGTCAAGCATGGAGGCCACAATTTCCGAGTCCGAGAAGGGTGATTCGAGGTCTGCTAGACCTGGCGTGATATCCGGATAGATGTCTGCCAGGTCGAACTTCCAATCTGTGGGCATAGTTTGTCCCAACAGGCTAGAGTAGTAGGAGGTAAGGATTTTTGTTTTTTGGGAGTGGCTGTCCACCTGGATTCCATCATGATCAAGGGTGCCAATTTTGTTATGGCGGAGGCGAGAGGAAGCGCAGGCGTGGAAATATTTAGTGTTTTCGTCACCGTCGACCGCAAAACGGATTTTTGCGTGGGCTTTCCAGTGTGAAATGCGAGCGCGAATGGCTCGTCGAAGGGTGGCCGAGACCACCTGTCTTAGAGCGTACTCAGGGACTGAAAGTGTCCGATGTTCCTCAATAATATCGAGGAGCGCGGTCACCATTTTCGAGTTTTTTTCCATAAGGTGAACTGGAATGAGCTGACGCCTCCAAAATTTTAAAGCATTCCTCGTTTTTATTAGAGCCGCAGCCAGATTTCTTGCGCTATCATTAATCCTTTCGTGCGAGGCCCACGATAGTAGATCGCGGCCCGGCAGGAAGGGAAAGCAGCCCAACCTGGGTCAAAACGAAAAATTGTTGGTTTTGGGACAGCTATGGAGATGGAGGCGACTAGGGGGACATGGTCAGAGATGAACCTCGTGCGAGAGGAAAGAGAGGAGTTGGGGTAGGCCGAGTTCCAAGCCGTGTTAATGAACGCCCTGTCAATGCGCTGTAGGGTGGGCTGAGGCCTGTTATTAGACCACATAAAAGAACGATCGATCAGAGGAAGCTCGATTAACGCCATTTGGTGGATCGCCAGGTTGAACATATCCGCGTCAGATTGGCGGAAATTAGCGTTATTTTTTTTCATCCGCAGAGTGCATCAGATTAAAGTCCCCTTAGATGATCCAGGGGGTATCGTCGTTGGGTTTTAGATGGGAGAGATCTATAAGAAACTCCTGCTTGAGAGAGTGGTCCGTGGGCGCGTATACATTTGTGACTTGAATGGGTTTAAGGGAGGTTAAGGTGGAGAGCGTTAAGGTTAGGGTGAACTTTGCCGCGTATTGGCTGGTGAGCGAGAAGAATTGTGGGGAGAAGGCCGTGAGGATACCACCAGCCGAACCATGCGCAGGTTTAACATGGAAAGAGTTGCAAGATTTGGGGAGGAAAGAGTTAGTTTTTGTTTGAGTACATTCAGCTAGTTTCGTTTCTTGGATTAGCATAATGTGCCGTTTTAGAGTTAGCAGTTCGGCGAAAACCTCGGCGCATTTGTTATGATCGCCCAAACCACGCAGGTTCCAGGAGCCGATATCGAAGACTAGTTTAGCCATATCAAACTCAAAGGGCACCATGTTCGCAGGGAAATGAGGGGGATCGGGAGGTAGATAATAGGCTCCTGCATATTCCTTAGAGATCGAACGATTACATCATTACCTAAAACATTGGAACGGAAAGAAAAGCGGGCGAAGACCCAGCTGAACACTAGCTTAGAACGCGAAGGATAGAAGCCACGATAAGGCGCCGCAGGAGCGTAGCGCAGGGTCGCAATCTACGGGGAAACAAAGTGGCTAGCCCTGCAGATCCTTGCATGCGAGAGGACGTCGATCATGGGGAGTGCGGCGACACCTCCCCATCCGAGATCGGCTTGGCGTCCTCGTCATCCGCTCCGCATGCGAGAGCCGCGGCCACCAGCGTGTGGATGTCGTCGCAAGGGGCGCCCGGACCGTCCGTCAGTCCAGTCGTGGAGAGGGCAGCCGCAAGGCCGTCAGAGATGGAGGCGAGGTCGAGGTCGACTGCTTTGTTGTTGATCGCCTGAGAGATCATGTCGATGTAGTTGTCTTCCGCTCTAGCAGCAATGCGATGGCTGCGTCGGAGTTTCTGCGCACTGTCCTTGGCCCTCTTGATGCGAACGTGGTGCTTGCGCATCTCGTTGTCGTGCCCCGGGGTGGCGTTGGAGGATGAGCCCACGTGGAAGGTGGACATGGCCATCCCCTTGATAGAGTCCACCAGGTCCGCGGTGTCGGAGACGACCGTGTCAGCAGTAGCTGCAGCCGCGTCGTGGGCCTGCGCGGTGAGCGCCGCGATGTCGCGCAGCGCATCGGCGGGGGACGAGATGGCGCCAGAGCGGCCACACTCAGGCGTAAGCACGGGGGTCATCCATGTGGTCCCTGGCCCGCGGCGCGATGTTGTCGAAGGTTTGGTGGAGAGCAGACGACTCGTTGCGCGTTGAGGGATTATGTGTACATCTTAGGTGACTTATGCACAAGAGATATTTAGATTGACTTATGAACCTCACTGCAAGCTTACTAATGTTTCTTTTCCTGCGGCAACAATACTTATGAGGAACTAAGTATGCAATTTGAGTTGTAATAATGAAGGCATCCAAATTCAAACTGGGTCTACTACGTAACTTATCCACAAGTATGCAATAGCGTCTACTATGGTTGTTAGGGCGACATGGTCGTCGGCTTGTTTTGGGGCGTGGCCTGGGGGCCAGCGTGTATGTCCGCCGTGTTTAGTGTCGATTATGGTTGCTAGGGCGACATGGTTATCGGCTCATTTTGGGGCGTGGCGTGGATGTCGGAGCGGCGGCTCTGGTTTCTTCTTGCGTCGAGGTCGCCTCCGCCGTGTTAGTGTCGGCTATGATTGCTAGGGCAACATGGTCGTCGACTCGAGTTGTAACTTTTCTTTTTAGCCCTCGTCCTTCTGTTTGCTCCTACTTTATCAATATAAAAGGTAAAGCTTCTGCCTCGTTTCAGAAAAAAATTCAAACTAGGTCCTAAACCTAGAGCTTGATGTTCATGATAATTACACCAAAACGTGAGCATGTGAAGTACATCCATGGTTGATATGTGTAAAACGTTTCAAAAGCATGTGCGCATATGACAAGGTAAAGATACGGTTTTACACCATAAAGGGTGAAGATTGCAAATCAAATAGACTACAAGAGAAGTAGCACATGCGCTGAAATTGCTAACAGCCGTAGAAGACGTTAAGTTCATTGCAGTGAGCTACCAAAGCAACTTCACGTCAAAGATCTCAAGTGGATATATATATACTAATATTTGGGGGAGTTACCTAGGTCACTTTCCTATAGTGATGATGATTGAAGATCATCCATATATTCAAAAGTAAGGATCACGTCTTATCTAAATGAGATGCCTAGGCTTGAGAGACATTGGGGATTATTCTAGCGCTTGGCTACAAGGAGTGTGTACAATTTTGCCCATGCAGGCTCTTTCATAGGGGTGAGATGAGCATTTCATGTATATGTCATCAACCTGGAAGCGCCGCGTTTGCAGAATGCTAAAAATGGCGATAGCATTCTCCCTTGTCTTGAACGCTAAAGGACCATGATAATGTTGCCACTGCTTCTCACGCCCTGCTAAGTAAACCTGTTAGATGTTTAGTGCCAGACACGTCTACTCAGCCTAAATTAGAGTAGTAGTTTAGATTATTTTCTAAACTGCAATCTCTTTACTTCACAACCAAGCCACCTCAGTAATTGTACAACATAATCTCAGTACGAGTACAATCAATCTAATCGCAATAATTGCCATGGCTTTCATGTGATGAAAGCTGCGGGCGCTCGAGGCTGCGGTCCCAAGCATATGCGCCGTTGTTTTGCTCACCCTCCACCTCTCCACCTCCAACCGAATGACTTCTCCTGCAAACAAGCGCTTACATGCACAGGCTCGTCGGGGCATGCCCGCTTGCCGCGCGGAGCTTTAGACACGTGTGGAACCGTCTTGCCGGCACCTGAAGGCAGAGCGTTGCCGCCATGAACCTTCTGGAGCTAGGCGTCTGTCTACGCCTAGAGCCGGGTGCTGGAACGCACAACGGGAGGCAGACCATCCCACGCGCGTCGGCGCGGCGGAGACGGTACGAGCATGTCGTCACGGAGGCGAGCGTGGTGCATTGGCAGGGCAGGGATCCTAGAGCTGGCACCGCAGAGGGTACTGCAGCGGGAGCGAAGGAGCCCACACCTCCTGTTGGGCCCTCGGTTGTTCTGGCTACAACTCCGGTGAGGCGTGGAGAGCGGCTAAAGTGAACCGGCTGCGGGCAGGTGCTCCTGCCTATTTTTCTTAAAATGTTTATTGAAACCAGCTTTTAACAGTAAAGAAATCTAAACAAACAACGCACCATGATTGAATTTCGAGACGAATTTGTATTTGCTTTGGCTACATGAATAAAGATAAATTTTCAATACTATATAGCAGTATATACCTGTCATATATTTGTCCTTTTTAAACAGGTCAAATGAAAATTCTTTTCTCCATAAAACTTTGTACTATCATATAATACATGTATATGTATGTCCCCCTTTTTTCGAATTTTTGAACCTTCGAAAAATGGTTTTTCTAGGCAGTAGCAAATGCTCACAGGTTCAACGGAGCATTTGTCGGAGAAGCTGTTCTGTCAAAGACAGGGTAGCTCCTGGAGCTTCGAACACTGGGGGTAAACACGTTCTATCACACCTTAAGAGGCTTCGAGAGGGGATCTCTCGAAGGGAAAACAATGGAGACACAAGGAGTTTTACCTAGGTTTAGGCCACCGTGATGGTGTAAAACCCTACTCCTGCTTGTCTGTTTGATTGCACAGGGAGGCGTACAGTACATGTGTGAGTTTCCGATGGTGTGACTACTAGACCGCTCAATCCTTTTCTATGGAGGTGGGAGCCACCTTCTTATGCTGGCGTTTGGCCCTCTTTCCCACTCATTGGGTGAGAAAGGGTTATCACATGGTGTCAAAGGAGTACACTACGGCATTCTGCCGCACAAGCTGTCGCTAGTCGTCGAAGAAGGTGCCACCGTCCATGGCAGGGAGGTGGGAGCGCTGATGACGCTCCCTCCGTCTTGTAGCGGTGGTTTGGTCTCCTTGCACCAAATGGGAAAGCCTTGGACAGAGCTTTGGTGCTTGTTGATGGCCTTGATGCCCTCGTTGGTAAACCCCAAGAGAAAGGTTGTGAAGAGTGTATCAGCAAGTTTTCCCTCAGAAAAGAAACCAAGGTTGAATCGACCAGTAGGAGGACAAGCAATCTCTGAAGCTTGATGCAGCTGAGGTGGCAGGGCGCACTACCGGTTCAGCAACAACGTGGAACCTACACAACACAATCAAATCACTCTGTCCCAACGAAGCAGTGAGGTTGTCAATCTCACCGGTTTTTGCTGAACACAAAGAGGTTAAATGTATGGTGTGGAAAACAGTAGGAACAGTGCAGTAGGTATTTTATCTGTATGAGGAAAATGGACCGGGGTCCACAGTTCACTAGTGGTGTCTCTCCGTGAAAGATAAATAACATGTGTGGTGAACAAATTACAGCTGGGCAATTGACATAAATGAAGGCTGCACCGTAGTGCATATGCAAGACATAAAGATTACTATGTGATTCATGCGGGCATTACAACAAAATACATAGACCGTCATCTAACTGCATCTATGTCTAAAAATCCACCCTCCGAATATCATCCAAACAAACGTTGGGTATTAAGTTGCAAGCAACAGATTATAGCAGAGCAAAGTGTGTAATAAGTGTGTAATGTAAACAATATAAACTAGGTAAACACCGTTGTTTTCTCCCTAATGGCAACATCACATCTTCCATCCGTCACGTTTCTGTCACTCGAGCACAGATACAAAGGAGGCATGAACCTATTATCGAGCATAAATACTCCCTCTTGGATTTACTAGCATCTACTTGGCCAGAGCCTCTACTAATAACGGAGAGCATGCACGATCATAAATAACCTATGCATGAAGATAACATGATAGATTGATAATCAGAAGACATAGCACTCAACATTCATCAGATCCTAGCAAACGCAACATGTAGCATTACATAAAGATGATCTTGATCATGTTAGGCAGCTCACAAGATCTAAACATGAGGTACAAAGTGGCGAGAACAACCATCTAGCTACTGCTATGTACCCGTAGTCCAGGGATGAACTACTCACGCATCACTTCGGAGGAGGGCATGGTGGTGTAGACCCCTTTGGTGATGAATTCCCCTCCCGGCAGGGTGTCGGGGAGAGCTCCAGAACCCTCCCGATCTCGGGATGAGGATGACGGCGGCCTCGGGTGTTTTTCGGGACGCAGTGGAATATGTTTAGGGTTTACGTCTCGGGGGGATTAAATAGGCGAAAGGGCAAAGGCCGGGGCCCCACACCACCCCATGGCGTGGCCAGGGGCGCCGCCCTATGGTGTGGGCCCCGTGAGGCCCCCCTCCAGGTCTCTTTGGGACTCCGTGGAACCTTCGGGAATTCTAAGACTTTTAGGCTTCGAATTTTCTAATTCCGAGAATATTTCCAGAATAAATTTTCTGAAACTAAAAACAGCAGAAAACATGGAACTGTCTCTGTGACATCTTCTCAATAGGTTAGTCCGGAAAATCGTTAAAAATGACATAAAGTGTATAGCAAACATGTGGGAAACAATTAGAAAACATCATAGAATATCAGAAATTAAGGATAGGTTATAACGTATCAACATCCCCAAGCTTAGTTCCTACTCGTCCTCGAGTAGGAAAACGATAAAAACACATAATTTCTGAAGTGACATGCTACAACATAAACTTGATCATCAATAATGTAAAAGCATAAGCAACCCGAGATCATAGAACTTTAATACAAGCATGAAAAATATAACGTTTATAATAAAGCATAGCAATCACCTTGCATCATGAGAAGTAACTTAAATAAAAGATCATGAACAACAATGCAAAGAAAGATATATGTTTGTTTCAAGTATAGAAAACATGTCAAAGTGATATTTCGCTAGTCCTTAAGAGTGGGGAAAAACATAAATGCCAGACACCTTCAAACTTCATGAGGAAGACTAGAACAACTAATTAGATAACAAGCAATAACACATCATGAATCAATTAATAATGTTTCTGGGACAAATGCACATAAAACTCAGAATGGAAACTATGCTCTCTCAACCGTGCATAAAGTTAGAAGATGGAGAATCAACATAAAAGTAAAAGAAAGGCCCTTCGTAGAGGGAAGCATGGATCACTCATGTGCTAGAGCTTTTATTTTATTGAATATAGGTATAAAAACTTGACACTCCTCCCAACCATCTTTCACAAACCATGGCTAAACGAATCCTCGGGTGCCTGCCAACAATCACATACTGTGGAGGAGTGTCTATATTTTAAGAGAGGTGTATGCTTATGTAAACAAATGGTAAACAGAAAATATAGTAGGTCACAAGCCAACTAGATTTCACAAGAGCAGATCCCATAGAAGGACGCATCTGGGTAGAAGGTCATCCCTCTTTCTCTTTTTTTACACAATTATGCTTTGACTGATAAATCAGGGGCAAAAATAGTGAAGAGAATTTGTGTTATTAATTTGGGGTTGGGCACCCCCGCCGCCAGCTCTTCTATCATTGGATAAGAGGATGAAGCCACTAGTCCAGTGTATGAAAGTCCAATCAACAAGTGAGATAAAGATTCTCTATTTCCGTCCTCAGGAGCTAAAAAAGAGCACAAAACAAGAGTAATTTTGAAAGTATTAAAGGTAACACATGAGCAATTTACTTTGGAGTGGCGGTTAATTACCACATATAGGTAGGTATGGTGGACACAATGGGAAAACTTTGGTTTTGGGGATTTGGATGCACGAGTAGAGCTCATACTCAGTACAGGTGGAGGCTAGCAAAAGAGTGGGAGCGACAAATCAAGAGAGCATAAGAGCCATAATCATGCATAGCGACATAAACATCATTAATCAAAGCATAAGTGGTACCACAAGTTCAAAAAATAAATTATCATGGAGTCTATTAGTGACTGGTTCATAGTCATAAACATGGTATGAGCATGCGCCAAGTCAACCAAATAAAACATTCAAAGGAGAACACCACAATTTATGCTTCAATATGACAAGAACAACTCATGATTCTTTCAATGGCACATTAAACACTCTCAGCTATTTGAGGATAATCATGCTACTAAATAACCACAAGGCTTTAAAACTAAAATAAAATCTAGCATGATATGAAAAAGTCTAGCCACAATCTATACAGGCTTCTACTTGCACTGTAAAAAATTCTACCTCAAGCCACAGTTTCTTTTCCCAACAAGCACCATACAAAACATGCTTTAACAAAAACTCTCTAAATGCTACAACAAGAAAACATGAGAGGACTCACCTAACACTACTAAAACAAAGATCTCTGAACAAGAGATGCAACGAAAACGAGAGCTAAACATGAATTTTTGCAGCAACTGGAAGAAAAACTAAGAATACTAGCATAGCAAGTATTCAAACGAAAAAGTGGAGTGTGTCTCTCTCCCAAACAAATAATGCTAGGATCCAACTATATTATTGCAGAAAGGAAAAGAAAAGAAATGAATACAAAATAAAACAAAGGAAAAACAAACAGACACTCCAAGTAAACTTCATATGATGTGACCAAATAAAAATATAGTTTCACGAGAAGTGACCTGATAGATAGTTGATGAAGAAGGGGATGCCTTGGGCATCCCCAAGCTTAGATGCTTGAGTATTCTAAAAATATGCTTGGATGAACCACGGGGGCATCCCCAAGCTTTGACCTTGCACTCTTCTTGATCACATATATCACCTCTTCTCTTGACCCTTAAAACTTCCTTCACACCACACTCAAACAGTAATTCGCATTAGAGGGTTAGTACAACAATAAAAAAAATCCATTGGTTATGTATGGCACAAGTGCTATTGATAGTTTTAAACATTAGCTACAACCACTGATGTTTCGTGAAGCACAGAAATCCATCTGACATCGCAAAAGAGCAAATGCAAGAAAAATGACAGAATCTGTCAAAACCAGAACAGTCTGTAAAGACAATTTTTTTCGAGGCACTTACGTTGCTCAGATAAAAAAAATTGAAGAACAAAAAAGTTGCGGAATTCGCCGAGGAATAAGCACAAGAAATTTCAGGTCATTCTTACTTCTCCATGGTTTATACAATTTTTTTACGGTGGACATCAGAAATCTGTTTCCTGCGCAGAAATCGAAAGGTACAAAGGAGTTGCTACAGAAGTATACAACCCCTTGACTAAAAGAAAACAGAGTAAAACAAAGCAAAAAATAAAACCATGGGTTATCTCCCAAGAAGTGCTTTTCTTTAACGCCTTTTAGCTAATCTAAGAAAAGTGGAATCAAGTATTTTCAAGTGAAGAAGCATCCAAATTGTAACTAGTTTGAATAACGGAATAAAAAGGCAACTTAATTTTCTTTCTAGGAAAGTGTTCCATACCTTTCTTGAGTGGGAACTGAAATTTAATATTCCCTTCTTTCATATCAATAATAGAACCAACAGTTCTAAGAAAAGGTCTTCCCAAAACAATTGGACAAGAAACATTGCATTCAATATTCAAGACAACAAAATCAATGGGGACAAGAGTATTATTAACCATGATAAGAACATCATCAACTCTCCCCAAAGGTTTCTTTCTAACATTATCAATAAGACGAATATCCAAATACATAGGTTCCAATGGTGGTAAATCAAGAATATCATATAGTTTCTTGGGCATAACAGATATACTAGCACCAAGATCACATAGAGAATTGCAATCAAAATCATTCACTTTAATTTTAATAATAGGTTCCCAACCATCATATAGCTTCCTAGGGATAGAGGCTTCACATCTTAATTCATCCTCTCTAATTTGCATGAGAGCATTTGTAATATGTTTTGTCAAAGCCATATTCATAGCACTAGCATTAGGACAACTAGCAAGATTTTGTAAAAACTTAATCACTTAAGTTATGTTTCAATCATCAAAGTCAATATCATTATAACCAAATATAATGGGACCATTGTCTCCCATGTTTCTAAAAATTTCAGCAGTTTAATCAGGAACATTTTTAGCAGTTTCATGCAGTTTTGCATTTTTACTAGCAGAAGTGGGAGTGTTTCCAACACCAATTACTTTACCATTGATAGTAGAAGGTTTTCTAGCATGCGAAGCTTCAGTTTTACTAGTGGTGGTAATGGTGCAAACATTAGCTATATTATTCTTTCTAGCTATTTTATCTTGTCTTTACCATCTAGCATGCAATTCAGCTAACATCCTGATGCTCGTGATACACACGTTTGTTGGGAGACCCTAAGAGGAGGGTGCGATGAGCACATCAGTAGGTATTTCCCCTTTGTTAGGAACCAAGGTTATCAATCCAGTAGGAGAAAGAGGACCTTCGGAAGGTTGATGCCACTGACGGTGGTGCTGGCGCTTCACCGGTGTCAGCAACAACGTGGAACCTGCACACAACACAACCAAAATACTTTGCCCCAACGGTACAGTGAGGTTGTCAATCTCACCGGTCTTAATGAAAACAAAGATTAGACGTATAGTGTGGAAAACAGTGTATGCTTGCAATAAGTAAAGAAATGAGGGAATTGTTGTGGTTTGTTTTAACAGTGTGGAAAAATGGACCGGGGTTCATAGTTTCACTAGTGGTGTCTCTCCATAAAAGATAGCATGCTGGGTGAACAAGCTACAACTGGGCAATTGACAAATAGAGGTTGCACCGTAGTGCACAATATGACATGAAGATTACTATGATATTTAGTGCGGGCATTACAACAAGATACATAGACCGGTATCCATCTGCATCTATGACTAATAATCCACCCTCAGGTTATCATCTGAACCCCCTTAGGTATTAAGTTGCAAGCAACAGATAATTGCATTAAACAAAGTGTGTAATGTAAGCAATGATTATGCACGCGGGCACTCTCACCGTTGTTTTGTCCCTAATGGCAACAACACATCCTCCCCCTTCACGTTTCTGTCACTCGAGCAAGGCGACAAGGAGGTATGAACCCACTATCAAGCATAAATACTCCCTCTTGGAGTCACTAGCAACTAGTTGGCCAGAGTAACCACTAGCAACGGAAAGCATGCAAGATCAGAAATAACATATGCAATAAAGACTATAATCAACTTGGCATAAGGTCAATATTCATCAGATCCCAGCAAACACAACATATAGAATTACATAAGATCAATCCCGATCATGATAGGCAGCTCACGAGATCTAAACATGGAGGCATATGAGGAGGAGACAACCATCTAGCTACAGCTACGAAACCGTAGTCTAAGGATGAACTACTCACGCATCACTCCGGAGGCGGGCATGGTGATGTAGAAGCCTCCGGTGATGATTTCCTCTCCGGCAAGGTGCTAGAAAATAGCTTCAGAACCCTCCTGATCTAGGGTTGACGGTGACGACGATTGCTGAACTTTTTCGGGGATTTTGATTAGGTGTTTAGGGTTTTCCATCCCTGGGGCTTAAATAGGCGAAAGGGCAAAGGCGGTGGAGCTCCAGGGGCCCCACACCCATAGGTGGCGCGACCAGGGGGACCCGCGCCACTCTATGGTGTGGCCCTCCTGTCATCCGTCTTCGACTCCTCTTAGGTGTTCTGGATACTTCCGGGGAAAATAGGAACTTCGGGCTTTGTGGGGTCCAATTCCGACTATGTTTGCAGATCAACTTTTCTGAAACCAAAAACAGCAGAAAACAGGAAACTGGCACTTGGCATCTTGTTAATAGGTTAGTCCCGGAAAACGTATAAAAATGCTATAAATAAGGGAGAAAACAAGTAGCAATTGGCAAAATATGATCATGGAGCATCATAAATTATAGATACGTTGGGGACGTATCAAGCATCTCCAAGCTTAGTTCTTACTCGTCTTCGAGTAGGTAAACAATAATTTCTGAGGTGACATGCTACTAACATAAACTTGATCAATCTAATGTAAAAGCATATGCACGCTGAGATCATAAAACTTTAAACACATGCATTGTCGGGGGCCTACCCCCGAGTAGGGGTAAGGCAGGTAAGAAACAAAGTTTAAGACGATGTTTATCAAGTTCAGCCGTACCGAGTTGGTGCTGGCCGGGTAGGCAGCTACCCGGATATCTGCTATCCGGCTGGTGCTATTCGGTAGAAAGAACTAGAGGCCAACGGAAGGTTCAATGTCAGTCTGGGTCAGCCGGGTAGCGGTCGGGTGATCCGGATATATGAGAAGCTGTCCTACTCGGGCACAAAGTCAATGGAGCCGTTGTGGAAGATCCCGCGTATCCAGGGGCCGTACCAGCGTGTGGTTCAACTTACTAGGTGCGTGGTTATCCGCACAGAGACATGGGAGCAGTGCATTACGGGAGCTGTCCTGTCCTGTCACTGACAAGGGGGACAGGACATGTCAGTGACCTACCCTAAGAGGCTGACAAGGTGGACAAGACCTGTCAGCCACCTACTGCGGAGACTTTCAACGACGGTGTCAGCGGGAACACGGAGGCGTGCGCTGTTGGCACTGTGGAGTTGTCTACTCTGTACCTTTTATTCATAGAATAGTGGCTGGCTACCAGTATATAAGGTGGCCAGCCCCCTCCCGCGCAAGGGATGACACACGACGATCGACAGATCAGAGGTTCATTTCTAGTCACGTACACATAGAGCTAAGCGCTGGCTACTCGGCAGAGAGATACACACTGAGAGACTGTGATTCATGTACTCGGCACGACTCAATATAGAGAGATAGGCAGGAGTAGGGGTGTTACCTCCGCCGTGAACCTGGGTAGATTGTGGTGTTTGAAGTGTTCTTGAGCGCGCCATCTAGGCGTGCGATCCCTCCCCGGATACCTACAACGTTCATCGGCCCCAAACTTAAGCCATCCTATGGCATATGTCTTTACCATACTACGACAGTTGGCGCCCACCGTGGGGCCAGCAGCGGCGCTGGCTGGGATGCATATTCGGACGGGACCCGTTTCTCCGTCGGGGGAGCGCGTGGTTTGTGGCCTCGTCCACAGATTCGGCTCCTTCGACTTCGTCACCGACAACGCTGGTGATTTCGGCGGAAGGCCCGTGCCCGCAGGTGGCTCCGTCCTCTCCTTCGGCGCGCATTTGGTGTACGTCGCCACCACCGTCATCCACGAGTACCCCGAGGTGGTGCTCGTCGCTGAGGACCCTCTTGCTGTTCTCGCTGTCCGCGGGAGGCCGACCGGCCGCTCTGTGGGCAGCATGGAGGTGATGATGACTGGCCCGGCTATTGATGCCGGGAAAGGCGCGCCCGCTGCGCCTGAAGTAGTCGACGAGCCGGCTACTCGCCAGATCCACAAGCCCTACGACCGACCTCAGAACATGCCGGGCTACAGGGATCCTTCTACATCAAAGGTGATACCAGCGGCTCGTGCCGGTGTCGAGCACCTCGGTATGCCTCTCGCCACGGACGTGGATCCGGCTGTGGTGAGGGTGCAGCTCGAGCAGCAGCGCCTGGCTTTGCTTCAGGAGGCCCAGGAGCTGGAAAAGGTTAGGCTTGAGCTCAACCTGGATCAAAATGGGTACAATGGAGCCCATGGTTTTACTCCTGTATCTAGTAATCCTAGCAAGATAGGCATCATTCGTCGCAACCTAGGTGCAGAGCTAGCTAGAGATGGTAGAGCTGCTAACAAGTCTGGTAGTTTAACTACTGCTGGTAGGCCAAAATATAGCTCTCCTGCCAAAACACTTAGAGCTGCAGAGACAGTTGCTGCCGAGTTGCCAAACATGACTGGTGAAGCTCGCGCTAGGCAGCAGGAGCGGCTCAATGAGCTGGTTCTGGAAGCTGGTAGGAAGAATGAGGCTTTCCGGCAAGCTAATCCAGGAGCTGGCGCGTCCCATGTTGTGCAGTCGCATGGGGCAAAATCCGGAAAGCATGCCTCTTCACCACTTCCCGGTGGTGAGAGGGCCCCGAGCGTTAACTCTGGGAGGAGCAAACAGATGCAAGTGTACGACCCGGCTGTCGCTCGAAAACATCACGCTTTAGAGTGGCAGCCCTGTCAAAAACACAATGCTGCAGAAACTGGCCGCCAGGCCGCCCGAGTTCATCAAGAGGGGCAAGGAGGAAACCGAGATGGCCCATCTCGGCATCATGTTGCTAACCCGGTTCAGCATGTTGTTCAGCCACAGGTGGTTGCTGCAGTGGTCAACCCGGTTGCTCAACCCGTTCCTGTGTACCAAGACCTCTACAACGACGGGTACTCGGCAATGGATCAAGCCGGGTACGCCGACCCAAGAGATATCGCGGCTCGGTTGGGAGCAAGGATGCTGGAGCCAAGTGATGCAAGGTACAAGCTGGACCGAATCTATCGGTCCGAGGAGATAGAAGCAAGGGGCCCGGGCCAAGCTGTTTTGGTCCCAGGATCACGGGGGAGCCGGATGTGGCCAAGTTCCAGCTGGCTAGAGGGACCAAGACCTATGACGGAAGAACCAAGCCAGAGGACTGGCTAAATGATTATGTCACTCCTGTGTATGTAGCCGGCGGCAACCGGAGATGGGCGGTGCGGTATGTGCCCCAGATGTTGGAGGGCCCTGCCCGGATCTGGCTCAACAACCTGCCGAAACACAGTGTCAACTGATGGCTTGACTTCTCGGAAGCCTTCATCATCAACTTCACCAGCACTTACAAGAGGCCAAACTGGCCACAGCAGTTCTCGGCGTGCAAGCAGAGAGAAGAGGAGACTGACCGCGAGTACATTACTCGGTGGAGCACTCTGAGGAACACCTCTGAGGGTGTGAACGAGTCAGAGGCCATTGTCTGGTTTTCTTAAGGTTGCCGACATGGCAGCATGCTATGTCAGAAACTGTAGAGGGAGATGCCGAGTACCCTCGCCGAGACAATCAAGATTGCGGATATGTATCCTCTCAGCGACCCTACTCAGCCGAAGAGGAAGCACCATGACGGAGCCCGGCGCCATGACCGCCAAGACTTCCGCAAAAAGAGAAGAGAAGATCGTCCGAATATCCGCTATGGGTCGGACCATGTTGTTGCAGTCACTCAGGATCAAGATGCTGCCGAGAGCAGCCAGAGGCAAAAAACTGCTGGAGCCCAGTACGGGCAAAACTAGACTCGGGGCCAAAACTTCAAGAAGCAGAACAATGCCTCCCAGGAGTCCGGAGATGCTCCGAGGTTTGTCTTTGAGAACATGAAGGATGGGCTGTGCAGCTTTCGTACTCGGCATCCGAGTAGGCCAGCCAACCACACTACGTGGCAGTGCAGCTGGTGGGACCGGATCAAGAGCGAGGGCTTTAGTCAGCTGCCTCCTCGTCTTCCGCTCTCAGGCTCCAATATGCAGCCTATTCGGGCAGCTGCTCCCAGGCCGGCTGAGAACCAGAGGAGGGAGAATGTGAACCAAGTGGCGCCGGGAGCCAACAACAACTACAACCGCAACTTCAACAACAACAACCGCAACAACAACTACTACACCCGCAACAACAATCGCAACAACAACAATTCCAACCAGAACAACAACAACAATGGTGGTGATGGGGACCGGAACCAGTACCAGGAGCATCATGAGAGCTACATGGTGTTCACCATAGAGCCGGATGACAAGCAATTCCAGCGCAGGCGCGCGATGGAGGTGAACGTTGTGATGCCGGCAGTGCCGCATTACATGGATTGGTATGACCAGGACATAGTCTGGTCCATAGATGATCATTCCAAGATAATGCCCAACCCGGGTACATATGCTCTGGTGGTGGACCCTACTTTCTTGGGGACCAAGAAGAATGTGAAGTTCAGCAAGGTGCTGATCGACAACGGAAGCAGCATCAACATCATGTACCGAGATACCATGGAGAAGCTCGGCCTTGCCGAGAACATGCTGCTACCCAGTCGGACTACATTCCATCGCATTGTACCGGGAGTGTCTTGTGCTCCCATTGGCCGAATCTGGATGGATGTGCTGTTCGGCACAAGGGAGAACTGTCGGACCGAGTGCCTGCAGTTCGAGGTGGTTGATCTTCAGAGCCCCTACCATGCTCTGCTCGACAGGCCTGCTCTGACAAAGTTCATGGCCTCAACTCATACGACATATCTGAAGATGAAGCTTCCAGGCCCCAATGGCATCATCACCATCTCAGGTGATTACAAGCGCTCCCTGGAGTGCGCATCTGCTGGATCTCGGTTTGCCGGGTCCATGGTCATTGCTGCCGAGAAGAAGAAGATTCATGAGGTGGTGGCCCTAGCACAGGCAGCTCAACTCGGTATGCCTGGCATGCCGAGCTCTCAGCATGGAGCCACATTCTAGGCCTCCCAAGAGACAAACAAGGTACATATTGACCTGGAATTCCCAGAGCATGTGGCCATCATTGGTGCCGGGTTGGAGGAGAAATAGGAAAGCGAGCTCATCCATTTCCTCTGTGAGAATCGGGATGTCTTTACATGGTCCAATCAGGACCTGCCGGGTGTCTCGAGGGAGCTGGTTGTGCATTCTTTACATGTGCGGCTGGATGCCAAGCCGGTAAAGCAAGCTATGCGCCGCTTTGCGGCTGAGAGGAGGAAAGCCATTGGTGACGAGATCACAAGGCTGCTGGCAAGTGGATTCATCATGGAGGTGCTGCATCCGGATTGGATGGGCAATCCGGTCATGGTGGAGAAGAAGAAAGATGACCCCATGGTTGCTGTGGTGTGGCGCATATGCGTAGACTACACCGACCTGAACAAGGTTTGCCCCAAGGACCCGTTCCCGCTACCCCGGATAGATCAGGTGATTGATTCCACTGCAAGGTGCGAGCTTTTGTATTTCATTGATGCCTACTCTGGTTTTCACCAGATTCCTTTAAATCCGGCTGATCAAATAAAGACTGCTTTTTTTACCCCATACGGGGCTTATTGCTATCGCGTTATGTGTTTTGGCTTGCGGAATGCTGGGGCTACTTATCAGAGATGCATGTAGAAATGCCTGTATGAGCAGATTGGCAAAAATGTGCAGGTGTATGTAGATGACATTTTCATCAAAACAAAAGAAAAACACACTCTGCTGAGCGATATTGAGGAAGCATTTGCCAGCTTGCGCAAGTACCGGATGAAGTTGAATCCAACCAAGTGCACATTTGGCGTCCCGGCTGGCAAGCTACTCGGCTTCTTGGTATCCAGTTGGGGCATTGAGGCCAATCCTTCAAATATAAAAGCCATAGAGAGCATGTCTTTGTCTAGGTCATTGAAGGATGTGCAGAAGTTTACCGGATGCCTGGCTTCTCTTAGCCGGTTCTTGGGCCGAATGGGCGAGAAGGCCCTGCCTCTCTATCAGCTCATGAAGAAAAGTGACAAATTTGTTTGGACCCCACAAGCTGATGTGGCATTCAAGGAGCTCAAGACCATGCTGGGCAACGGTCCTGTCCTGGCATCTCCACTGCCTAAGGAGCCAATGTTGCTCTATATTGCAGCCACCAACCGAGTTGTGAGCGTGGTGGTAGTGGTGGAACGAGAAGAAGGCAAGTCGGTGCAGAGGCCGGTGTACTATCTCAGCAAGGTGTTATCCAGCTCCAAGCAAAGCTATCCACACTACCAGAAGATGACTTATGGCGTATACCTAGGTGGCAAGAAGCTCAAGCATTATTTCCAGGAGCATCCAATCACAGTGGTGAGCACTGCTCCCATCTCGGAGATTATGGGCAATAAGGATGCAAGTGGCCGGGTAGCCAAGTGGGTGATTGAGCTAGCAGAATACACTCCTCTGTATGCCAGAAGAGAGGCCATCAAATCACAAACTCGGGCGGATTTTTTGGTTGATTGGGCCGAGATGCAGTATGAGCCTCCCTTGCCGGAAACAAATTTATGGAGAATGCATTTTGATGGCTCCAAAGTGAAAGAGGGACTCGGTGCCGGTGTTGTGCTCACCTCACCCAAGCGAGACGAGCTCAAGTATGTGCTGCAGATCCACTTCTCGGCATCCAACAATGTTGCCGAATACGAAGCCTTGGTCCATGGACTGAAAATATCCAAGGAAATTGGAATCCGGCGGATTGTCTGTTATGGTGACTCAGATCTGGTGGTTCAACGGGTCTCGGGGACTTGGGACACGTTGGATGCCAACACGGCATCTTACCGGTTCCTCGTCCAGAATATGACCGGATTCTTTGATGGGTGTGAATTCCATCACATCCACCGAGCTGAGAATGATGCAACAGATGCTCTGTCCAAATTAGGATCTTCTCGGCAGTTTATCCCACCCGGAATTGCTCTGGAGCATTTGAGGAAGCCTTCTATCAAGCCATCTCCCAACTCGGAGTCTATATTCATCCCGGCTCTACCGGACTCTGAAGTTGTTCCCATGGAGATTGACTGGGAGAGCTCAAAGGAGAACCCGGGGACTGCTCCATCCAACCCGAGGATTGCCTCTGCAAACCCGGGGACTGTCGCATTCATCGAGGGGGTCATTTCTCAGTACTCGGGGACTCGGGAACTCGTCTCCAACTCAGAGCAAGTCATGTAAGCTGATCCAATGGAAGTGGACGAACCAGTGTTCCCTATTCGGGAGACACCGAGTTGGGCTTTGCCCATATTATCCTTTCTGATGGATGGCACTTTGCCGAGTGACGAGGTCACAGGCAGGCATATTTAAAGGAGATCCAAGGGCTACACCATCATCAACAGAGAGCTGCACAAGAGAAGTGCCACGGGTGTACTGCAACGCTGTGTTGAGCCAGAAGAGGGAGAAGAAATTCTCAGAGAGATACACCAAGGAGAATGTGGGCACCATGCCTCATCTCGGGCCTTGGTCAAGAAAGCATTCCGGCATGGATTATTTTGGCTCACTACCTTGCAACAAGCAGAAGATCTGGTGAGGAAGTGCAATGGGTGCCAGAGGTATGCAAGCAAGATCCATATGCCAGCTTCCGAGTTGAAGACAATTCCCATCACTTGGCCATTTGCTATTTGGTGCTTGGATATGGTGGGTCCTTTCAAGCCAGCTCGGGGTAATATGGCTCACATATTGGTCATGGTTGATAAGTTCACCAAGTGGATTGAGGTGAAGCCAATCCGGAAGTGTGATGGAAACACAACAGTGAGCTTCTTGAAGGATATTATTCTGAGGTATGGCTACCCGCATGGGATCATCTCGGACAATGGAACAAACTTCGCTGAAGGAGCTTTTGCTCGATTCTTTAAGGAGAAGCGGATCTGGCTAGACATTGCATCAGTCGCCCATCCGGCTTCCAACGGACAAGTTGAAAGAGAAAATGGCATGGTCCTTTCCGGAATAAAAGCCAAGGCTAATTGAGCCATTACAGTGAACCCCTGGTTCTTGTGCGCTCGTTCTTGAAGAGGGAGAACCCGGCGCTCCACCCAGCATGCGATCAGGTCGTCCTTTCGGAGTCCTTGCTCCACCAACTCCTGCAGGCGCTCGTCTACCCGGTTGACGTCATTCATCGTCTTCCTGGGATGGTAGCCCCAATTCCTCATCTCGGTGGGGGGCACATTCCAGAACTCGGGCAGCTTGATGAGGTCAACTGGCTTCTCGCCTTTTGCTGGAGTAGGGTTCTTGACGTATAAGAACCCTCTCTGCCACTTCCGGCAGGTGTCCAGTCCGAGTACCCGCGGGTGGCTACCCGTAGTCCGTTGAATCATCATGGCGGCCCCCGTCCGAGTCATCTCTTTGGGGGCAATCGGGTTGGAGGTGTTGGGAAGGACATGTTGGCGAAAGAAGAAACACTTTGCCCAAGTGTCTATGGTGGGGTAGACACTGAGGAACGCTTCACAACAAGTGACATAGGTGGAGAGCATAGCGATAGCATTGGCGGGGAGGTGATGTGGTTGGAGGCCAAAGTGGCGAAAGAAGTCTTGCATGAACTTGGATGCGGGAAGGCCGAAGCCGCGTTTAAAATGTCTCAAGAAGACGACATACTCACCGGGGCCAGGGGCGGCCCCCGCTCGTTGCTGGGAGGCCGGCAGATGACGCCGGGAGGCACCCGGCGGGTGTTGACCAGCCACTGGCAATCGGATGCCGTGACGTCGGATCCTTCCTAGGCAGCGCGCATCGAGGGAGGATCCTCCTGGTGCAGATCTGCGGCGGCCTCGAGTTCCATCTGGTCTTCTCCGATGAGGAAGTGTGGGTGTCGGAGATGAAGACGAGGCGCGGCGGAGCGGCGCGAGGTCGAAGAGGACATTGCCGCTCGGTGAAGACCTTTTCGGAGTCGAGCGCACTCCGGCGAGCGGCGGCGCGCGGGGACGGATCTTTCCTCTCTCTGCGCGCGGAGCGGCGGTGTGTTGTGGATTCGCGGCGGCGCTGGTTGTTCGCTGCCAGTGTGGAGGCGGAAAGGAAGCAGCGCTGGGGGAAAGTGGCGAGGAAGATTGTTCGAGGGGCGGCGCGGAGGTATTTAAACCTCCTAGAGTGCAGTTATGGCCCTGGATTGATCGTGGAGAAGATCGTGCGACGCGGGGGTTACCACGCCCGTTAGAAACGCACATAGCGAGTAACTCGCGCGTAACGGGCGCAGTTAATCCCACGTCACAGATCGTGGGTCGTGGGCTCTTGAGTGCCTGTGTGAAGCGACGCGACGTCATGTGGGCCCTGCGAGCAGTGGTAGACGCGTGCCACGTAACCGCGTTAGACCCGAGGCGTCGTGGGCAGCGGTTACGTGACACGTGCAAAACCTGGACACACGAAGATGGAACCGCTCTGTTTCGAGCGACAAGGTTCTTGGAAATTTGGCTAAGTGTTGGTATCTCGGTTGGACCCAAGTCAGCTTGGTCTACCCGGAACAATGATGAAACTCCAGGAACCACACTGAAGAAGGTCCAAGCTCAAATTGAGAGCATCCGAGCTGGGGTGCAACTCGGCTATGATCCAACACACAAGTCATTTGGTTTAAGCTGGCAGGACCCAACACCCAAGTTCGCCGGACTCTACCAGCTTCGGGGACTAATGTCGGGGGGCTACCCCCGAGTAGGGGTAAGGCAGGTGTAGCATCCCAACTTTTAATAAAGATGGAATACCTGTGTTACTGTGCTAGTCCCTGGATCAAATGCTAGCACCACAGTACAAAATGAAATATCATGCAAATGCATCAAATTCTATTACATCGCATGATCCAGTCTTTACAAAATAGGATTACAACTTGAATAGTCTTAGAAGACTAGCAGAAAACAAAGAAATACAGCGGAAAACATAGTACAACATTGAGCCCATCTTCTTCATGTGCCACAGGCAAAACATGTTGGCGATAGTCTCGAGATCCTAAACGAAATCCTCACTCGTCTTCAGAAATATCTGCAATATGGAATATGCAGCCACAAGGGAGTCAATACAATTTAATGTATTGGCAAGTAACACTATGGTGGATATAAATGGCAAGACTAATACTACATGCTTATTTGGCTGAGTGGAGTTTTGGCTAAGTTTTGCATAAAGCTAGTTTTCTCCTATCACTTTTGTAAAACAATCTTTTCTTTTCAAAGGATGGCAACATTGGATTAAGATCCAAGCCCCACAACTAGTGTTCACTTGGTCAAAATTTTACTTATTGAAAATGGTGATGTGATTCTTCTGTCCTTCCTTGTCCAGCTGCTCATAGTTGTCCATAACCGGGGACACGGCTAAGATCTTAGTTTGTTGACTCTGCAGAGCTTGTGCACTTTCACCTTCAGACTCAAATCAGCCCAAACATCCTATACACCCTGAGTGCATTAAGGAAAGGAGAAGATTGAGACGAGATCTTTCAGAAGCAAGAATTCAACCCAATGGCAAGACCCGTTCCACCTATAATTATGCTACATCTGCTTGTCAAGCCCGGGCTGAACCCTCACAACTTAGTTGATCAAGACAGAGCCCATATGACTAAAGGCTGCACTGGAAGCAATCTAAACTTGGGGAACATCATAATCACTTTGTTCCTGGGTGGCATTCCTCAAGTGAACAACCCCTCGGGGAGACACTCAACTCTCATCAGCCAAACAACCAAATCCACCCAGGTGGTTCATTGAAGTTGTTACTTAGAATTTTTCCACAACATCAAGTAAAAATCATTTGTCTCATTGCATAGCATCTATCAAGTTCCAAGGCTATAAATAACAAGGATAAAAGGGATGGCTACACACTACTAGGATAATAGCATAGCATAATATAACTTAGTAAAATTTCCTATCAATGCATACTACTCAAAAATCAACTAATGCATATAGGAAAATAATGGGTAGTTGATGATGTGTTACTTGCCTTGTTGAAGTTGGTGAAGATATCACACTCTCTTCACAAAAGATCGTTGCTCTCCGTACAATCTATTCATTGTCAACACAAAACCAAATAAACAAACATCCTAACAAACAAACATACAAGTGTATAAAACATACATAGCAACTAACATATCAAAAGGGGCTTAACCAAGTTGGTTAGGACAAGGTCTAGGTGTGAGTTGAAAGATTCATTTTCTAGTGGTCTCATTCTTGTTAAGGAAATTCCAAGGGTTTACTTGGGATGGTCTAGGTTGAGTTTGTAGTGATCAAACTTTATTATAACCATACTTGTCGAGGAAGTTCCAAGAGTTCACTAAGAATAAACATATTACTTCTTCAACTAAAGTAATACATGCAAACACTTGGTCATATTCACCTTCAAAAATATTTAAGTGACTATGTTAGTATTTTCCATTGTGGTTAGGGTAGGTCTACTAACTTCATCATCAAAGGGAAAAATATTACTAAGTCTTGGGTTTTCCATTTGGGTCAATGGTTGGACAAAATAACTTGTTATTCTTCAACTTGTATGGATTGCTTCTAGACCTCATGTGATTGCATTCTTGAAGATCATCTTCATGCTTCTATTGTAGTCTTGTTCCTTGGATGTATTCTTCTCTTGGTCTTGATAAATTCTTCAGGGCTTTCACTTCAGTAATTGGTTTGGGTATGGGATGGGCACAAATACCACTAAGTCAAGAGAAAGAAAATAAGAAGAAGGATAGGAAGAGAGAGGGAGATGCTTTCTACTGAATTTCTTCACACTTGTACTTCTTGAGTTGCTTCTAGTTGTTGTGGAGTCTAAGTCTTCTCTTAAAAACTTCTTCATTGATCTTCCTTGTAGCTCTTCATGTTGCCACCAGGTTGAAAGGAGAAGAATATAAAAGGGAAGGAAAAAGACTTAGAGAGAAAGGGTGTTAGTCCTCTAGAAGTTTCTCTGGTTCTCTTCTAGTGCTTCCACTTCTTGGAGATGCTTATGAAGTTTGTTTTATTTTCCAAGTCCTTCAATGGTCTTCTATCTTCATGTTGCAAAATCTCTAGATGGTTAAGTCCTCCATTGCACTTCATGGTTCTCACAAATCCCAATTTGATGAAATCTTGAAGCATGAAAGGGGAGTGGAGAAGTAGATAGCAAACTAATTTTCACTATTTGGTACTATATGTGATTGACACATTCTAAGGACTTGGCTTGGCTCCACTTAGACATAACATCAAGGAAAAACAGTTGAAAACAATTCCTAAGACATGGTAAAGATGGATGAATCACTAGGTTGGGTTTTTGGTCAAAAACACATGGCCATGGTCCGAGGATGTCCAAAATGGTTGGGCAAGGTTGTTTCTGGTTCAAGGTTGTCAAATGGAACAATTTTGCAAAAGGAACTATATTGAAATTATTTATAGAAATTAATCTATGTCAAAAATACTCAAATAGACAACTTAATTCTAAATTCAATTTTAATTTGTTCAATTATTATTTTGGGACAAAGGGTATGAAAGTACATAACCTAAGGTTTCCAAATATATTTTATTTACAATTTTTGGATTTGTAGAATTTGAATTATGCCAAATTTCACCAAACAAGCATATTTGAATTTGAACAAATTTAAGTTTGTCAAATTTGAATTTTGACAGTGCCAAAAGTTTCTAGATGTCAAGGGCTTTTCAAAAAGTCTAAGATTGTTAAATTTGGCTAAGTGGTTGAAAAGATATGATGATTTGAAATTGCAGGGGCTTTTCTGCAAATCTGCCAAAATTCTACCGGGAGAATAATTTGAATTAAAGGCTGGGCCACGTGGCTGATCCTGATTGGATGGTACTGCTGACTGGGCTGCTGACCGTGCAGGCTGACGTGGATAAGTGGATCAATCTGAGCCACTGGATCTGGATCTAACGGTGACTTACCCCTTCGCATAAGTGATCTGTTTTCGACCGTTCGATCAAGATCTAACGGCTGAGGAAGATGGTTTCGTACCTGGCCGGAGTTGTCGCCGGAAAAGGTGACGCCGACGGCGCTCTGCTCACGGCACGGACGGCGGCGAGGCTAGGAGGCGCCTCCGGGCACGGGGAGACCTCGGGGAGACTCCACGCAGAACAGAGAGGCCGAGGGTGGGGTCTGCTTGCTCCCTCGCTTCCGAACTCGGTGGCGCGGCGTGGATCTGCGGCGGTGGTGTCGGGTCGTCGTCGGTGAGTTGTCTCCTGCTGCGGGAATAGCACAAGAAGGGCATGAGGAGGTTCAGGAGGTTTAGGGGAAGAGGAGGAGCTCGAAATCGGCAGCGGGGACCTTCTGTTGTGGCCGGAAACAACGACAAACGGCGGCGGCCAGTACGAACTCCGACGAGCTATTCCGGTGGCCTCGGGAAACAAATGGCAGAGGGAGAGGAGGGGAAATGAGGAGGGGGTCCTGGGCTATAAGGAGGAGGTGACGGGCCATTGATGCACGGCCTTAATCGCGTGTAATGAAACGGAGAAGAAATGCCCGAAACTGCCGTTCTTCAGTTTCCAGAGATTGAAGACGATGACGTCATCATGACGTCATCAATTTTTTTTCTTTTATTCCTGTTTAATTGTTTTAATTATATCTTCTGTTTTATAAATCAAATTAACATGAAACAAATTTCTAAATTCTTATTATTTCAAATACTTCCCAACAGTACCAATTTTGTGGGGTTTTCATCATTTTTGAATTTTTCAAAATACAAATTCAAATGGATTCATAATTGCCTTAATATTCCAATTGAATGAGAAATAATAATAAAATAGGGAAATGGGTTTGGGAAATTTTCAGAGACTATAATATGGTTAATTATTATTTTCCAAAACCATTTCAACTTGTTTCCATGATTTTATAATTTTTTAAATAAGATGAAAACATCATAGTCACTTAATAGAAAAATTTCCTTATTTATTTGACTTGGGGTTTAATAAAAATAATGTGGTTTTCTCAAATTAAGATGTTGTTTTCCCAATTAACTTTACTTGTTTTCACAACTTTATATTTTGAAATAAATAAAACACTAATAATACTTTAAGGCCATTTTTTTAAAATTTAGTAAATAATAAATTGATGTTATTGTCTAAATAGAATTTCAGAGACATTTTACATGTCATATAGTATTTTTGGAAAGCCATTTTTAAACCTTTTTCACATTGTATAATTTTAGGATATGAAGGATTTACTAATAGTAACTTAATATTATTTAGTTCATATCAAATAATTAATATTGTTGATCAATAAATTTAGGATAAAACCACATGTCATAATATTGTTTTCAAAACCCTTTTTATGTTATTTTCCAAACAATGCATTTTATTTTCACACCTTCATATGAAACCACTCGCAATTTGGGAAACCAACCCACACAAACGCGCAATGCCGGCTAAACAAGCATATGAAAGGCAATGCAGGATCCGGAAATAAGGGGAAGGGTTCCAAAAGGAAACCTGCCAAACAAAAGCCAGAAGCTGAAAAAGAAGACAGTGAATCGGACACTGATGACAAAATCCAGGAACAACAGCGAAAGGGCGAACCCAAATTTCCGAGAGTTGACGGAGAAGCAATGTTAACTTTCTTAGCAACCCCGTCAGCAAAAGTGGCCAAAAGAACACTTCGAGAAATAAACGCGGTTGTTCCGGCAACCCCGAAATTCTTGAAGTACTCCAACACACCGATAATCTGGGATCAGTCTGATCATCCCGGAAATATCCCTGAACCCGGCACACAAGCTCTTGTTGTAAGCCCTATTGTTCAAAACACTAGGCTAAGAAGAGTGCTGATGGATGGAGGATCCAGCATCAATATAATGTATCTGGATACACTGAAGCACTTGAAGATCTCCGAGTCCCAGCTCAACTACAGCAATATACGCTTCCATGGCATTGTTCCTGGCAGGCAAGCACGATCCCTAGGAGAAATTTCCCTAGATGTCACCTTCGGAGATAAAGATCACTTCCGTCAGGAAAAAGTATCCTTCGAAGTAGTGCCGTTCGAAAGCGTGTATCACGCAATACTCGGACGTCCAGCTTTCGCCAAATTTATGGCAAGATCTTGCTATATCTACAACAGGCTGAAGATGCCAGGACCCAAAGGAGGAGTAATCACCATTGCCGGTGATTTCAAGCTGGCAAACGAGTTGGAAAAAGAAAAACGCCCTTTGCGCTCAGAGAGTTATAGCAAAGGAGGAACTGAAGGAATTAGCCAAGGAGGTATCGCCGAAAGAAATGCCGGCAGGAAAAGAAACTCGGAAGCCAACAGATAGCTTCAAGGCGTCCGAGAATACAAGACAGGTACTCCTAGATCCCAAAGATCCGACAAAATTCGTCGTCGTAGGGACTGGGATGACCGACAAATAGGAAGGCGAGCTCATCAAGTTCCTCCGTGAGAACTGGGATATTTTTGCCTGGTGTCCAGCTGACATGCCAGGCGTACCCAGGGAACTTGCTGAGCACCAACTCAAGGTTATTCCCGGATCAAAACCCGTCAAACAAGGTCTTCGTCGATTTGACGGAAGAAGACGGAAGGCTATTGGCAAGGAAATTATCCGGCTTTTAGCAGCGGATTTCATCAAGGAAGTAATCCATACTGATTGGTCCGCAAATCCGGTATTAGTACCGAAGAAAGACACCACTGCTCTTAGAATGTGTATAGATTACACAGGATTGAACAAGTTGTGTCCGAAAGATAGGTTCGCGTTACCGCGAATCGATCAAATAATAGATGCCACTGCAGGCTCCGAGCTTTTATGCTTTTTGGATGCATACTCCGGGTACCACCAAATACGCATGAAAAAGGAAGATCAAATCAAGACTTCTTTTATAACCCCGTATGGGACGTACTATTACATAACCATGCCTTTTGGCCTGAAGAACGCAGGTGCAACCTACCAGCGTTGCATGCAACGCTGTTTGCATAGTCAAATTGGCAGAAACGTTCATGTTTACGTGGACGATATTGCCGTCGTAACCAAGGAAAAAGACACACTCCTTGAGGATTTGCGAGAAACCTTCGAAAACTTGCGCACTTACAAGATGAAGTTGAATCCATCTAAGTGCGTATTCGGGGTTCCCTCAGGAAAACTTCTGGGTTTCATTGTTTCCCACAGAGGAATAGAAGTTAACCCGGAAAAGATCAAGGCAATCTTGAACATCTCAAAACCTACATGTGTAAAAGATGTCCAAAGATTGACGGGTTCCGCTGCAGCCGTCAGCAGATTTATCAGTTGGCTGGGGGCTAAAACCTTACCACTCTACAAGCTGCTGAAAAAATTCGACAAAGTCAAGCGGATTGCGGAAGCCTGGAAACGTCTAGAGAGTTATGTGACTTTCCGTACTTAGTCCAATTCTATGTAAACATCTTTTGAGATCATGAAATAAAGTTGTCGGAATACTGTCATCCATATCCTTTATAAGTGCAAGGTGTTTCCGCCTCATCTATTTCCCAATGATCTTACAAATTGCTCAACGTTAACCCGAATTGTGCTTGCGTACTCGGCGTTACAAAACTGAATGATTTTTCAGCCTGTTAACGGCTAAGGGAAACTTGAATTGCCTGTGTGCCCAAGTTTTCACTTAAAACTTTCCTTGAATTCTCTAAGTCTTATCTGATTGTGTGTGTGTTGGGTTACTGGAACTAGTTAGTAAAAATGCCTTTAGCATGGTCCATGTTTCCGAGTTTCAAAAACTGCTTGGTTCGTCCCCAGTTACTCGGCATGAAGATTCATATTGCTATTTGAGCCATTTCAAACACTAAGGACAGTTAAAGCATACACACCAGAGAACTTAGAAGATAAAGGAATGATACAACCCAAAAAACTTGCAAAGAATTTCATAATTTAAACTGCAACAGATGGAAGTTTCATTCATACAAAAGAAGCATTACATTTTGGATTACATTAAAAGAATAGTAATGCTCCTATTGTCTATTTTTTCTATCCAGGTTCCAGGTAACCCTTCAAGCATCCGACTCCTCCTCGCTGCTTTCGTCTTCGGGGATTGGAGGAATCTCCGCTTCTGGATAGATGACGGAGATATTTACCATGGAGGCAATCTGGGTGGCGTGGCCCTTGACTTCACCAAAGATGGTGTTTCGCTGCATATCCGTGTATCCTTGAGGGACACCGGACGCCACGCGCCAGGATTTAGAACTAGGGTAGTGCATGCGCATGAGGCCAAGAGCCATGCGCGCACCACCCCGTGCAGCGGAGCGAAGGAGAGATTCCTTAGACTCCGCCACCTCCATGATGGCACCCGGAAGTTTTTCAACCTCCGAGCACTCCCCAGATTTTTCGGGAAGAAACTTGTCCACCAGTTGCGTTGCAGCAGCTTTGATCAAATTCCATGTCTCCCCGAAAGCTCGGATGCCTGCAATCCGAGTGCCATCTGGGGTATCGCCTGTTTTTTCCAGTAAAATACCTAAAAAGGTTAGACGGAAAAACAGAGCAAGTAAAACATGGAAAGACGACAAATGAGTAAGAGATTTACCGATGAGCTTGTCGATCTCGGAAACTTCCTCCAGGCGAAGGTTCAGAGCGTCGGTCAAATCTTGAATGGTAGATTTGTCCTTCTCCGCCTGCTCGGAAGCCTTGGAATTAGAAACTCCAAGGGCCAGATTACTGGCTTCCAAGTCTTGTTGTGCTTTCACAAGGTTCTTGTGAAGCTCAACATTCTCCTTGCGGAGAATTTCGGCATTGCCAGAATCTTCTGCTGCTTGTTTAGCCTGAGCTAATGCAGCTGAAAAGCAAGGGAAAAATCCGAGTTAACCAGCTCCTCGGAAAAAACTTAGGCAAATAATTGAATCGGAAATTTCGGAAGGAAAATGTTTACCTTGTGTTTCCGACAATGCGAGCTTAGCTGATTCCAGCTCTGCTTCCCTTTCTTCAAGAATAGAGAGAAGACTTCTAACTTCTTTATTCTTGATGGTAAGCTTCTTGAAAAATTCCCTGTTGATGGCTTCGGAGGTTTGCTGAAACATAGCAAGGAGAAGAATGAGTACAAAAAGCATCAAAGCAAAAAGCACGCATTTTAATTAATGCTTGGGGGCTAGAGTTATATACCTGGCTCATGCGCTGCAAACCTGCCAAGTTTTCTTTGAACTCTTTCGCGTATTCCGCGAAGAGATTCCCGGCTGCGTCCAAGCCGTCATTGATAGCTTTGAAATCCTTGTCAGAGGTGGGAATTTCCTCGTCGAAAGTCCGAGGTAATTTTTCCACCTCTGGGGCCTCCCTTTCCCTCGTGTCCGGGTCGGACACAATGGGCTGGCTGGGCTCTGGGGGCTTGGTGGTGGGGGCTGCAGTAGGCTCTTCCGCCATCGTGCTTGGCGTGTCCGGGGCGACGGCGGGAGAAGGTTGGCTGCCTCGGCTGGAAGAAACCTTGTGTTTCTTCAGCTTCTTCGGCTTCAGGGTGGAAGGTGGCAGGCTAAAAACATAAAAACCCGGAAAAGGTTAAAACACCGAAGATGGATGAAAAAAGTTCCCATAAAAGAAAATTCCAGAAGAAAGAACCTGGAGGTGGCGACGGGGATTCCGTCAAGATCGATAATTTCTTCCGAGGAAGTTATCTTCTTGCGCTTGCGTCCACCTGTAGCGGCGGTACGCAGCGCGTCCAGCTCAGCCTCAGACACCAAGTCCGAATCTGAAAGATCCTCGAACTGGCGAACAAGCAAAGATCAAAATCAGAAGCTAGGAAATCCGAGATAAAATAGAACTGTACCCAAATGACTGAAAAATTACCTTGGGAACCGGATTTTCGGCCGTGTACATTGGCCGACTCTCTGTGTATTGGTCGCGCGATGCGACCAACTGGTTGATGCGCCGCCTAAGTTCCTTTGCGGGCCAATCCTTGGCGGATGTCCGCATCGGATCCTTGACTCCCGTGTATTCGCACAGGAAACGGCCGCTGTGGTTGGCTAGAGGCTGGATCCGCCTAATCAGCCAGCATAGAACCGTGTCCATGCAGGTTAGAGGCGGATCCATGGAGGTGAGCTTGGCGATGCGCCGCTTGATCTTTAGCAGATCTGGCGGCAGAACTTGGACGGCTTCTGTTCCCCAGTTATCCTGGGGAACGGCGGCAGAGTTCACAAAAGGTAGAACCCCGACGGCCTTTTTAGGAAAAGGCACGTCGGGATGATAGAAGAAAGAACCCGTCCAAAATTTGACGGATTCTGAAGTTTTTATCTTGGGGAACCAATCCTCTCGGAATCTCCGAAGAGTGAAGGATATAGTTCCGCAAGTTGGGAGTGCGCCCTCCGAAGAGTTTCGCTTAACTCCAAAGCAGTACATCCAGAAATCTAACCTAGATTCTAGCCCTAAGTAGCCTTCGAACAAGGCCTGAAAGCCGGCCATGTATAGAATGGAATTGGGGGGAAGATTGTGGGGCTGGATGTTGTAATGAGAGAGAACCTGGAGGAAGAAGGAAGATGGCGGAAGCCCCATACCTCGCAAAAGGTGGGAAGAAAGGATTACCCTTTCGCCATCCCGTGGCGCGGGTTCGGTTTCTTCTTCTGGCAGCCGCCATTTCTTCTTGAGAACCAGGCCCTCCTTTTCCAAGTTTGGAAGGAGAGCCGGGGGAATACTGCAGGCACTCCAGTTGCCTGCAGATTCCGCTTCCTCGTCCGCTCCGGCGGCGGCGGCGGCGGCCTCCGCGGCGGCGAGTTCGTCGCCGAGGAGCTCGATCTTTTCCTCCGCCGTTTCAGGTGCAAACGGCGGGGTTGTCGCGGTGCGCGATGTCGCAATGTCCGCGGCGGCGTGTCGCACCCTGGCTTCTAAGGGATACTCATCGTACGAACTGGATAGCAGGTGCTTGGATTATGGGGCATAACTGCTCCCACGTCCCAGCTTCCTGGTAGGCCTGCGCTTATGCGCGACAACACAAGCCCTGCTATTCCACCGTCGACGTAAACTATCCATTAGGAGTCATAGGCACTACTGTCGACGTACTTCATATCAAGCACGCACGGTACGTCAACAGCTTTGAACAAAGGATAACACAACATGCCTCTAAGACACAAAAGATGGAAATAAGTTTGCGAATAGCCTTCACTAAGGCAGAGATAGCAAAACACTCATCCAGAGGACACATGTCCCAACATATCATCCATTACATCAGCGGAAGCAATCAAATGGGTCTGAGTACAGACAAATCCAAGGCTTAAGAAGCCGGAGAAAATAACGAAAAACGAAGCCCATCCACGTAGGTCCTGGATCCTGCCCGGGGTCCAGCCAACTACTCGTCTGCAGTGTCGTCAAACTCCACAAAGTAGCCATCCTGGTGATCATCGTAGCCGTAGTCGTACTCTGCGTAAACCACAGCCCCAACGGGGTCAGTACATCCAAGTACTGGCAAGCAAGACTCACATTTCATCAAGGAGTTACCCGTCAACACAAGCCGGGATGCTTGGGATCAACGGAAGAAGATAGGTATTATAAAAGCTGCAGCGGGCTGCTCTAACCAACTACAGAAGATACTAATAGTTCCGGCTAATAGAAAAGATAAGATCGAGGAATTGTAACCAACTGAAAGATAACTTCAACCAAACCCATCCTGGATCTCGCCCCTTATCCGAAGAAGCAATCCGAGGATAACTCACACCGTTGTAATAAGGTGAATCAAGTTATTGTGTGAATAACCTATTACTAGTCAAGTTATTAGTCATTGGGTGGACATGATTGATCATTATGTTGGAGTTGTCCTGAGTACTTGTTAGCCAGTACTTTCACCAAGTAATCCATAACCGCGGAAAACACGGCTTCTCGAGAAGATTTATCCCTGCAGGGGTGCACCATAGTAACCGTACACGTAAGAATATCCCGCCAGATGGGAATCAAACCCACCAAGCGAGACACTCAACACAACCAACTGTTCTTCGCATCAAGCCCAAAGCACCGCGTGCTGTGCGTGCGCGGCTAATCGAGCCCCCCGAAGAAAAGGAGGACCCTCATAGCACTGGAAGACCACGCCGCCCTAAATGCAGACTACAAAAGTTCCACCCTGGCCTCGGGTTCGTACCTGCATATGATGCAGCAAATGGAAAGCCCGAACTAGTACGGCGATTTGGACGAGATGCGAATCGAGTCAAGTTGAGGGGGGCGCCCATACTCGCTTCCCACATGCGGGTAGTGCGCTCATCATGGATCAGTAGACAAGACCCTTTTCCTATTAGGGTCGACACTAGCAGGCCTCAAAACCACAAAGGGCCTCCTGCCGGTGCCTTATCATCAAATTACTATTAACAGCAGCATTAACAGGATTGATTGACTAACATCGAGCCCCCCGGAACGATAACAGATAATAACAGCACGTTAGTAAAAGAAGTAACCGACAACAGGCTCGAGCAAAAGCAACCCTAAGCATGCTAGATAAGAACATGCACAAGCAAAGGCTGTAGGTATGGAGGTGAGGCAATATCATTGGTTCAGGGAATCATGTGATGGGTTCGGAGAATAGCAACGATACATAGGGCTAGCAATAGTAGACAAAAGGATAGTATCGACAACAAGTGTGGAAGAGAACTCGATGATTCATGTGAGTGATAACTTGCCTGGAAGCTCAGCAGCCGGGTACTGGGCTAGGTCCTGGGTAGTGGTGTCGTAAGGCTCGTCGGTACCAACGTCGTCGTCTAAGCGAGAAGAAGCAAAAACAACAACGAAGGAAGACGGCAATCAATACATGGCATATGTGCACAAACATTGGGATGATGCATGTCATGTTTAATAGATGCACCAAATTAAACTAGTGGATATGATACACAAGTTTTAAATGGATTCCATATGCAAAGATTGCATATGGCAAACCCATGCCTTAGAGTTGAATTAATTGTTCTAACACTAAGCATCAGGTGTTGGTGAGTTAGCATGATGCATGCATGATGAGGAACAAGAAGATAACAAATTAAATGCAATTGGAATGATGGTTAACAATTTTAGAAAGCATTTACCAAGTTTGGAAATTTTGTTACTTAATGGTGTTAAACAAGTAGTGGTTGTTTTCATCAAGTTAAAAGGTGCAAAACAAATAACAAAGTTGATATTTGAAAAGGTTATCAAATTTTAGTTGGATTACATGTTTCACATTTTGAAATTGGACTTTGGATTATTTAATTATGAATTAAACAATATTAAACAATTTTTAATTGCATTAATCAAGATTTAAATTGTTTAGGCAATTTAAATTATTCAAACCAGAAAACAAAATTTATATTTGGAAAGTACATGAAAAGTTGATTGGAAAACATATTTAGTTTGTGGAATTTGGAATTTTTATGAACAAGTTATGAATTTTGCAAGTTTAAGTGAATTTGACAAGTTTTCAAATTTTGCACCAATTTAAAATATTCAAAACAGTAAACAAATTTTATATTTGGATAGAGCATTTAATTTTGGACAGAAAACATATTTAAAAAGTGAAAATTGGAGTTAAAATGAATTTGTTATGCATTTTAGAATTATAGGGTGCAATCTGCCATTTTAATGCATCTAGGGACTTAGAAAAAAAATTTCCAGGGGCTAGAAATAAGTGCCAGGGGCTTATGTGTGATTTGCTAAACGTTCCAGTACCAAAACCTTGCAAAAATAAAACTTTGTTTTATTTGGGAGAGAGGGGACTCGATCCCTCCACCTCCTGGTTGCAGCAAAGGAACAGAACCACTAGGCTAGCTGCGGCTGTGTTGGTGGGACTGCATCTCGGAATAGGATAAGGTGTTGGTGCTGCTGTACTGAATTAAAACAAGAAAAGGTGCAGGAAAAGGGGTGGGGATGGGAATCGAACTCGCGACCTGGGGTTCGCTGCGCGCGCTCCAAACCAGTAGGGACTGCTGCGTTCTCTTGCTGGAATAGGGTGCGCGTTTGGTTTTGAAGCTCGCAAACTGTCTGTTAACTGAAACCTGCAGGCGCACGTACAGCAGCTCGGTTACTGTCACGAATACAGAGCAATATGGCGATCTTCCACGGAAGAAATCGATGACCAAACATCAGGGAAAAGAGGGAGTAGGAGTGGGAATGGAGAGGTGGCATCACCCTCGTCGCAGGGACGCCCTCGGCGCGGCCGGAGGGTGGCGGAGGCGGCGGCGCCGTGCTCCGGCGGCCGGTGGCCGTGGCACAGCAGCAGAGGAACCCCTCCTCGATGGTGGCGGCGGAGGTGGGAGCCAGGAGGGAAAGAGGAGCGTCTAGGGTTAGGGTTTGTCACGGGAGGTTAGGAGAAGATATAGGAGGGGGAGAGATCCATCGAGTGGTTCAGGGAGGAGCTCCTGTCGCTGTCCGCCATGGGTACGTCATCCTCCGTACGGAGGTAGGGGGAGACCGAGCGGGCTTCCCCTGGTGGGCTGGGCCTGCCTCTCCCCCCTCTCCTGCGTTTTTCTTTTTTATTATTTCGTTTTGTGTTTTTTTTTTTGTAGCTTTAGCTTTTGGAATAAAAACATGGCTTTTTGTTTAGATAAAAATTTGGAAAAAATTGGATAAGCTCCTTAATTGAAAAGCAACCACTTGGTAGTTTTTGTTTTCAAAAACTTAGTTGTTTGCTTGCTTTTTAAAATTAAACCCAAATTAATTGAAATTTGCAATAATAATTAATATTAGAAAATAAGCCATTTTCAACAGGGTTTCCCCTAGGGTTTAGAAGTGAATTAATGAATACCAATTAGTGATGAACTTCATGGATTCAAAAATGTGAAGATTTTGAGAAATGGTTTGAGTTTGGAAATGATTTGGAAATAATTGTTTAATTTGGTTAATTGAATTAAGCAACAAATTAATAGTTGATCCAAAGAAAAAATAATTTGGAAGCAATTGATGTTTTTGATTTGCAAATCTTTATTTGAAAGAAAAAATAACAGACAAGTGTGAAAACAAAGGTTGATTGAGTTTGGCTTTTATTATGAAAACAATGCAAACAGAAATAAATATGGGGATGATGACATGATGCATTGCTTAAAATAAAACAAGAAGTAAAACAACTAGGGGTTTTCATACTTGGATGTTACAAAACGCCCCCCCTTGAAGGAATCGCGCCCCGAGATTCCTACGGAGAAGTGAAAAGGTCCGGATACTTCTTTAGAAGATCCTCTTCGGTCTCCCATGGTGCCTCTTTATCGGAATGATGCGACCATTGCACTTTCAAGAACTTGGTGCTCTTGTTGCGAGTCTTACGAACGGTCTCATCGAGAATTCGAGTAGGGTGCTCCTCATAGGAGAGATCATCTTGCAGTTCAATATCATCATGATCAACTGCACGATCAGGGTCCTTGAAGCACTTCTTGAGCTGTGACACGTGGAACACATCGTGCACTTTGGATAGTTTTTCTGGAAGCTCGAGACGATATGCATTTTCTGCACGTCTTGACAGGATGTTGAAAGGACCAATGTATCTTGGTGCCAACTTTCCTTTCACACCAAAACGATGAGTGCCTCTGAAGGGAGTTACACGGAGATATGCTTTGTCACCAGGTGCATAGATCATGTCCCGGTGCTTGCTGTCATAGTAACTCTTCTGACGAGACTGAGCAATTCTGAGATTGTCACGAATGATGCGAACTTTCTCTTCAGCCTCTTTAACAATGTCAGGACCCAAGAGTGAACGTTCACCAACTCCAGACCAATTGATTGGACTCCTGCATCTGCGGCCATACAATGCCTCAAATGGTGCCATGCCTAGGCTTGCCTGGTAGCTGTTGTTGTAGGAGAATTCAGCATATGGAAGGCAATCCTCCCATTTCATGCCAAAGGAGAGACCACATGCTCTAAGCATATCCTCGAGAATCTGATTGACTCTTTCGACTTGCCCTTGAGACTGAGGGTGGTAAGCTGTGCTGAACAGAAGTTTAGTGCCCAATGCATCTTGGAAACTCTTCCAGAAATGAGAAGTGAATATGCTTCCACGGTCTGAGCTAATTTCCAATGGAACACCATGAAGAGGAACAATCTTTGTTGTGTAGAGTTCTGCTAACTGGCTAGCTGATATTGTCTCTTTCACAGCAAAGAAGTGAGCAACCTTGGTGAGACGATCAATGACAACGAAGATTGCATCGTTGCCCTTCTTGGACTTTGGAAACCCAGTAACGAAGTCCATTTCAATCATGTCCCACTTCCACTCAGGGATTTTGAGAGGTTGGAGAAGACCGGCTGTTTTCTGGTGGACTGCCTTGACACGTTGACAAACGTCGCATTCAGAAACGTATTGAGCAATTTCACGTTTCATGCCAGGCCACCAATAGAGTGTCTTGAGATCCTGGTACATCTTTGTACTTCCAGGGTGGATGGAGAGAGGAGTTTCATGAGCCTCCTTGAGAATGATATCTTTGAGACTTTGAATCTGAGGAACTGCAATGCGTCCTTCAAAGAACACAGCTCCTTTGTCATCAATAGAGAAGGACTTGAACTTATCACTGCCCTCTTTGATTTGCTCTACCATCCTCTTTATTTCAGCATCACGAAACTGTTCAAAACGAATCTTGTCCTCGAGAGTTGGACTGGCTGTCAAGCTAGCAAGATAGCCTTGAGGAACAAGACCAAGGTTCAGCTTCTGGAACTCCTCATGAAGTGGAGGTTGGCTGTCCATGATCATGAGATTGTTGCAATAGGATTTGCGACTGAGAGCATCGGCCATAACATTAGCCTTGCCTGGAGTGTAAGAAATGGTGAGGTCGAAGTCTTTGATCTTTTCAATCCATCTCCTTTGCCTGAGGTTTAGATCTGGTTGAGTGAAGATGTATTTCAGACTCTTGTGATCGGAAAAGATTTCAGTTTTGTTACCCAACAAGTATTGTCTCCATTTCTTGAGGGCAAACACAACTGCTGCAAGTTCAAGATCATGAGTGGGATAGTTTTGCTCATGTGGGTTCAACTGACGTGAAGCATAGGCCACAACTTGACGTTCTTGCATAAGAACTGCACCTAGGCCTTGGAGAGAAGCATCACAGAATATCTGGAAAGGTTTGGTGGTATCTGGACCAACCAGAACTGGAGTAGAAGTGAGTTTAGTTTTGAGGAGATTGAAACTTTCCTCACACTGTGGAGACCAAACGAACTTCTTGTCCTTCTTGGTGAGATCAGTGAGAGGTTTAGCAATCTTGGAGAAGTTTTCGACGAAACGACGGCAATAGCTAGCCAAGCCAAGAAAACTTCTGACTTGCTTCACCGTCCTAGGAGGTTTCCAATCAACAATTGCCTTAACCTTTTCAGGATCAATGGCTATGCCCTTGGCAGAGATGATATGACCAAGATAGGCCACTTCTGGAATCCAGAACTCACATTTGGAGTACTTGGCATAGAGACGATGCTCGCGGAGTTTCATGAGAGTGAGGCGAAGATGTTCTTCATGCTCTTTCTCGGATTTTGAGTAGACAAGGATATCATCAAGATATACCACAACGAACTTGTCGAGGTATTCGTGGAAGACAGAATTCATCAGTCGAGAGAAGGTCGCCGGTGCATTGGTGAGACCAAAGGACATTACAGTGTATTCATATAGACCGTAGCGAGTGGTGAAGGCTGTCTTAGGAATATCTTCCTTTCTGATCTTTATTTGGTGGTAACCCATCCTCAAGTCCAACTTTGAGAATATTGAGGCTCCAGCAAGTTGATCAAAAAGATCATCGATACGAGGAATTGGATACTTGTTCTTGATAGTTTTCTCGTTGAGAGGACGATAGTCAACCACGAGTATTTTTGTTTGATCCTTCTTGGCAACAAACAGAGTTGGGCAACCCCAAGCGGAGGAACTAGGCTGAATGTAACCTTTCTCCATGTACATATCGATTTGCTCCTTCAACAATTTCAGTTCAGGAGGAGCTATCTTGTATGGATGCTTAGAGATTGGTGCAGTACCTGGTTCAAGCTCGATCACGAACTCGACTGCTCTGTCCGGAGGCATCCCTGGCAACTCTTCTGGAAAGACGTCAGGGAATTCACAAACCACCGGAACATTTTCAAGCAGAGGTAGTGGTTTAGCATCCATGGTGTACAGCTGAACAGAACTTGATTCCTTCAGAGAATAGACTATCTGGCCGAAAGGGTGGAACAGAGTTATTGACTTCTTAGCACAATCAATCGTAGCTTTATTGGCCTTCAACCAATCCATGCCAAGGATGACATCAATGTCTGAATTGCCAAGCAGAATGAGGGAAGCAAGGAATATGTGACCTCCAATTAAGATCTGATTCTCATGACTGATCTTGGAAGTTTGCATAGTTGCTCCAGGAGAGTTTACTACTAGCGGGGAACCCAAACCAACAAAGGGGAGTTTACTAGTTGTCGCAAAGATCTTTGACACAAAGGAATGCGATGCTCCGGTATCAAACAACACTTTAGCTGGGTTAGAGTTTACGGGTAAGGTACCGAGAACAACGTCGGCAGATTCCTCAGCTGTGTCAACCTTGACGTGGTTCACCCTTGCGGTCCTCCCAACAGGCCTGTTGTTGGCGTTGAAGGCCTTATGCGGAGGAGCGCGGACCATCGCCTGGTTGGTGTTGGGGCGAGGTGGTGGAGAAGGCAGCATCCTCTGAGTGCACTTATCAGCGTAGTGCCCAGTCTCCTTGCACTTGAAGCAAGTGACGACACGCGGAGGATCTGGCCTTGGCTGCGCCATTGCAAACCTCTGCCCATGCATCTGAGCTAGGTTGGGTGGGCGGGGACCAAAGCCTGGAGAAGCTTGGGCATTTGGAGCCCTAGTGACAGCACTGTTTGGCACCCAGATGCGGCGCTTCTGCGGAGGGGTGGTCATGTTGGAGGAGGAACCACCCTCACGCGAGTGCTTGCGCGACTCTTCGAACGCCTTGCGCCCATTCTCCTCATTGAGCGCGGTGTTCACGAGCTCGACGAAGTCCTTGCACTTGATGTTTGTGAGAGCGTACTTCAGTTCCGGGTTAAAACCTCGGCGGAACCTTGCCATTTTCTTGGTCTCAGTAGACACCTCGTCTCCAGCATACCGAGCGAGGCGATTGAACTCGTTCTGGTAGCCGATGACGTCGAGCTTGCCCTGCTTCAGCGAGCAAAACTCTTCACGCATCCTCTCCATGAGACCATCGGGGATGTGGTACTTCAGGAAGGCATCCTTGAAGCAACCCCAAGTGATAGGATAGCCAGCTCTCATGGCCTGGTAGTTCTCCCACCACGAGGCTGCCTGACCCTTCAGTAGGTAAGCAGCATAGTTGACCTTGTCCTCTTCCGCAACATGAGCAATCTCCAGGGCTCTTGCTACGTCACGGATCCAGTCATCAGCATCCAGAGGCTCGCGTGTTGCCACGAAAGCCTTAGGGCCCACACTGAGGAAGTCCTTGATGGTGACCCTTGGAGCAGTCTGGTGGTGGTGGTTCTGGTGGTTCTGAACCTGGACCATCTGAGCCATGACCTGAGTCATCTGAGTCAAGAGCTCCGCGATCGGCGGTGGCTCAGGCGTGTTCCCTGTTGGAGGCATCCTGAACAGAAATGCATTTTAGCACAACAATAGGAAGGGATAAACTCAGCAACCGAAAGAGAGATTATTCCGACGCATGAATAGATAACCAACAGGTACATCATGAGTTCAAATACATCAGAATATCCAACAGACCAATACATGGTTCGAAAACGAAAGGATAAACTAGACACAGCTAGTAACGGATACATCGGTACTCCAATGCTCATCACGCAGGACGGCGGCGAGTAGTACGCCGAGAGATACGGTGCGGAGGAATCCCACGGAAGTAGGTATCACGACGATCCCTGTAGATAGGAACTGCTCTGAGAGCAACTCTCGGGGTGGTGAAGTAGAAAGCGTCGTCTCCCTGTGCTCCATAGCGGGGAATCCCTGTGTAACCAGCTCCGAGGTCGAGAAGTGGGCCTCTGATCGGCTCGTAACCTCCAGCATCTGGCAGAGGAAAACCCAGTGTCTGCTGGAAACGCGCAAAGCGCTCGTCTCCAACGAAGTCTGTGGTGTACGTCGCCAGACGCGTCAACGCGAGGTAGAGTTGCTCCCTGACTGAGGCCAACTCCTGAGCAAGTGTGGAAGCAACGGCGTCACTGTGCCTCACGAACTGGGCAGTGGTGTGCAGCCTGGAGCTATCATCCTCGTAGGTATCCAGGTTGCGGTGGAGAGTGAAGTGAACTCCCGCCGACGTGATGTAACCACGGGGGATGTGACGATAGATAGAATTGTCAAACCCCCAGTAGTCAGCACGGAGGACGGTGAGACTCACGTAAGCGGCCTGCTGCACAGCCATATCCACTGTGGAACCTACTGCCTCGTAGCGGTGGACAACGCTCCTGCCATCATCCGACAGAATGTAGACGATGGCTCGGTAGAAAGTCTGCTCGAACTCGCGCTGGTGCTCGTAGACCTGGTACTCTGGTGCCCAACGGAACCCCAGATAGGTAACCATGTCCCTCAGCATCTCCGGATAACCGGCGGTGCTCTCGCAACGGGTCATGCGAACTACCTGCGGGTAGTAGCTGAGACCCATCTGCAGATGATTTGGAAGGTTTTGATTAGGCGCCGGTAAGAGAAAAAGGAAGTGGAAAACAACAACAAGATTCAATGGACGATAGGTTCTTTAAAAGAACAGGATATCGAAGCAACATCGGGAAAACGAGACCAAAACCTGAGGTACTAAGGAGAACCCAAAACACGTGAAATCCTAACTTGAAAGTTTAGGTGAGAACAGAAAACAACGTTGCACTTCCTTACCAGAAAAGGGTGGGTGGGTGGGGAAAGAAGAAAAATGGCAGAATTCCTACTCTCACGTTTCATTTTTCCTATATAGCTACAAAATAGTTTCTAGACTCAACTGCGACCAGTAAAAAGGGATCCTACAGGCAGACAGGCTCTGATACCATTTGTCGCACCCTGGCTTCTAAGGGATACTCATCGTACGAACTGGATAGCAGGTGCTTGGATTATGGGGCATAACTGCTCCCACGTCCCAGCTTCCTGGTAGGCCTGCGCTTATGCGCGACAACACAAGCCCTGCTATTCCACCGTCGACGTAAACTATCCATTAGGAGTCATAGGCACTACTGTCGACGTACTTCATATCAAGCACGCACGGTACGTCAACAGCTTTGAACAAAGGATAACACAACATGCCTCTAAGACACAAAAGATGCAAATAAGTTTGCGAATAGCCTTCACTAAGGCAGAGATAGCAAAACACTCATCCAGAGGACACATGTCCCAACATATCATCCATTACATCAGCGGAAGCAATAAAATGGGTCTGAGTACAGACAAATCCAAGGCTTAAGAAGCCGGAGAAAATAACGAAAAACGAAGCCCATCCACGTAGGTCCTGGATCCTGCCCGGGGTCCAGCCAACTACTCGTCTGCAGTGTCGTCAAACTCCACAAAGTAGCCATCCTGGTGATCATCGTAGCCGTAGTCGTACTCTGCGTAAACCACAGCCCCAACGGGGTCAGTACATCCAAGTACTGGCAAGCAAGACTCACATTTCATCAAGGAGTTACCCGTCAACACAAGCCGGGATGCTTGGGATCAACGGAAGAAGATAGGTATTATAAAAGCTGCAGCGGGCTGCTCTAACCAACTACAGAAGATACTAATAGTTCCGGCTAATAGAAAAGATAAGATCGAGGAATTGTAACCAACTGAAAGATAACTTCAACCAAACCCATCCTGGATCTCGCCCCTTATCCGAAGAAGCAATCCGAGGATAACTCACACCGTTGTAATAAGGTGAATCAAGTTATTGTGTGAATAACCTATTACTAGTCAAGTTATTAGTCATTGGGTGGACATGATTGATCATTATGTTGGAGTTGTCCTGAGTACTTGTTAGCCAGTACTTTCACCAAGTAATCCATAACCGCGGAAAACACGGCTTCTCGAGAAGATTTATCCCTGCAGGGGTGCACCATAGTAACCGTACACGTAAGAATATCCCGCCAGATGGGAATCAAACCCACCAAGCGAGACACTCAACACAACCAACTGTTCTTCGCATCAAGCCCAAAGCACCGCGTGCTGTGCGTGCGCGGCTAATCGAGCCCCCCGAAGAAAAGGAGGACCCTCATAGCACTGGAAGACCACGCCACCCTAAATGCCGACTACAAAAGTTCCACCCTGGCCTCGGGTTCGTACCTGCATATGATGCAGCAAATGGAAAGCCCGAACTAGTACGGCGATTTGGACGAGATGCGAATCGAGTCAAGTTGAGGGGGGCGCCCATACTCGCTTCCCACATGCGGGTAGTGCGCTCATCATGGATCAGTAGACAAGAACCTTTTCCTATTAGGGTCGACACTAGCAGGCCTCAAAACCACAAAGGCCTCTTGCCGGTGCCTTATCATCAAATTACTATTAACAGCAGCATTAACAGGATTGATTGATTAACATCGAGCCCCCCGGAACGATAACAGATAATAACAGCACGTTAGTAAAAGAAGTAACCGACAACAGGCTCGAGCAAAAGCAACCCTAAGCATGCTAGATAAGAACAGGCACAAGCAAAGGCTGTAGGTATGGAGGTGAGGCAATATCATTGGTTCAGGGAATCATGTGATGGGTTTGGAGAATAGCAACGATACATAGGGCTATCAATAGTAGACAAAAGGATAGTATCGACAACAAGTGTGGAAGAGAACTCGATGATTCATGTGAGTGATAACTTGCCTGGAAGCTCAGCAGCCGGGTACTGGGCTAGGTCCTGGGTAGTGGTGTCGTAAGGCTCGTCGGTACCAACGTCGTCGTCTAAGCGAGAAGAAGCAAAAACAACAACGAAGGAAGACGGCAATCAATACATGGCATATGTGCACAAACATTGGGATGATGCATGTCATGTTTAATAGATGCACCAAATTAAACTAGTGGATATGATACACAAGTTTTAAATGGATTCCATATGCAAAGATTGCATATGGCAAACCCATGCCTTAGAGTTGAATTAATTGTTCTAACACTAAGCATCAGGTGTTGGTGAGTTAGCATGATGCATGCATGATGAGGAACAAGAAGATAACAAATTAAATGCAATTGGAATGATGGTTAACAATTTTAGAAAGCATTTACCAAGTTTGGAAATTTTGTTACTTAATGGTGTTAAACAAGTAGTGGTTGTTTTCATCAAGTTAAAAGGTGCAAAACAAATAACAAAGTTGATATTTGAAAAGGTTATCAAATTTTAGTTGGATTACATGTTTCACATTTTGAAATTGGACTTTGGATTATTTAATTATGAATTAAACAATATTAAACAATTTTTAATTGCATTAATCAAGATTTAAATTGTTTAGGCAATTTAAATTATTCAAACCAGAAAACAAAATTTATATTTGGAAAGTACATGAAAAGTTGATTGGAAAACATATTTAGTTTGTGGAATTTGGAATTTTTATGAACAAGTTATGAATTTTGCAAGTTTAAGTGAATTTGACAAGTTTTCAAATTTTGCACCAATTTAAAATATTCAAAACAGTAAACAAATTTTATATTTGGATAGAGCATTTAATTTTGGACAGAAAACATATTTAAAAAGTGAAAATTGGAGTTAAAATGAATTTGTTATGCATTTTAGAATTATAGGGTGCAATCTGCCATTTTAATGCATCTAGGGACTTAGAAAAAAAATTTCCAGGGGCTAGAAATAAGTGCCAGGGGCTTATGTGTGATTTGCTAAACGTTCCAGTACCAAAACCTTGCAAAAATAAAACTTTGTTTTATTTGGGAGAGAGGGGACTCGATCCCTCCACCTCCTGGTTGCAGCAAAGGAACAGAACCACTAGGCTAGCTGCGGCTGTGTTGGTGGGACTGCATCTCGGAATAGGATAAGGTGTTGGTGCTGCTGTACTGAATTAAAACAAGAAAAGGTGCAGGAAAAGGGGTGGGGATGGGAATCGAACTCGCGACCTGGGGTTCGCTGCGCGCGCTCCAAACCAGTAGGGACTGCTGCGTTCTCTTGCTGGAATAGGGTGCGCGTTTGGTTTTGAAGCTCGCAAACTGTCTGTTAACTGAAACCTGCAGGCGCACGTACAGCAGCTCGGTTACTGTCACGAATACAGAGCAATATGGCGATCTTCCACGGAAGAAATCGATGACCAAACATCAGGGAAAAGAGGGAGTAGGAGTGGGAATGGAGAGGTGGCATCACCCTCGTCGCAGGGACGCCCTCGGCGCGGCCGGAGGGTGGCGGAGGCGGCGGCGCCGTGCTCCGGCGGCCGGTGGCCGTGGCACAGCAGCAGAGGAACCCCTCCTCGATGGTGGCGGCGGAGGTGGGAGCCAGGAGGGAAAGAGGAGCGTCTAGGGTTAGGGTTTGTCACGGGAGGTTAGGAGAAGATATAGGAGGGGGAGAGATCCATCGAGTGGTTCAGGGAGGAGCTCCTGTCGCTGTCCGCCATGGGTACGTCATCCTCCGTACGGAGGTAGGGGGAGACCGAGCGGGCTTCCCCTGGTGGGCTGGGCCTGCCTCTCCCCCCTCTCCTGCGTTTTTCTTTTTTATTATTTCGTTTTGTGTTTTTTTTGTAGCTTTAGCTTTTGGAATAAAAACATGGCTTTTTGTTTAGATAAAAATTTGGAAAAAATTGGATAAGCTCCTTAGTTGAAAAGCAACCACTTGGTAGTTTTTGTTTTCAAAAACTTAGTTGTTTGCTTGCTGTTTAAAATTAAACCCAAATTAATTGAAATTTGCAATAATAATTAATATTAGAAAATAAGCCATTTTCAATAGGGTTTCCCCTAGGGTTTAGAAGTGAATTAATGAATACCAATTAGTGATGAACTTCATGGATTCAAAAATGTGAAGATTTTGAGAAATGGTTTGAGTTTGGAAATTATTTGGAAATAATTGTTTAATTTGGTTAATTGAATTAAGCAACAAATTAATAGTTGATCCAAAGAAAAAATAATTTGGAAGCAATTGATGTTTTTGATTTGCAAATCTTTATTTGAAAGAAAAAATAACAGACAAGTGTGAAAACAAAGGTTGATTGAGTTTGGCTTTTATTATGAAAACAATGCAAACAGAAATAAATATGGGGATGATGACATGATGCATTGCTTAAAATAAAACAAGAAGTAAAACAACTAGGGGTTTTCATACTTGGATGTTACACGGCGGAAGTGTTTTCTCCGCCCGCCGCGGAAGCAGCAGTCTTCTCCGGCTTGCCGCCGGCGTGCTTAGGCGATCCTGGTTGTGGATCAAGATCGCTGACGAGCTCATCGATGGCGGCGCGGGTCGGCGACGACGGCGAGGAGGCCATCTTTTGGTGGCGCGTTTCGGTGCGTTTGGATGCTAAGTGCGCCTGGGACAAGGACTTGCTCTCGAGCTCGCGTGCGCAGCAATGGCGTAGGCAGTGAGGGAGTGAGGAAAGTTTCGGAGGAGGACGATGATGGCTATTTATAGCCAGAAATCCGTTTAGATACGTGCCAACGGCTCTTTCGACCGTTGGATGCTCGACGCGTGTCGCTCGCCGTAAACTACGGGAAATATAACGACAGGGGAATGATGGCTATCTCCTCGTTTCCCGTGAGAATCTGTCAGAGATACGTTGCAGAGTTTCCCACGTGAAACCAAGCGTCGCCTGCGTCAGCATGATTAAAGCGCTGACGTTAGAAGTTCCTTTTCTGCGAAGGATCGCGAGAAGAAAAACCGGATTTTCATGGTTCCGAGTTTTATGTTACCATCTCCTTCAAAAGGAAAGTAGAAAGAATCAAGACTGCTGAATCAAGATTTCCCGGACAAACTATATTTGACGAAAGACGGAGAATCAGAGTTTTGATCCTTCCTGGGGGCTACTGTCGGATATATACTGAATAGGGGTATAGAAGATGGTAGACAAAGAGCCGGACTACCAGGGTGGTCTACATGGTTGTAACATCCCAAGTCTGAAAAACAGCCATTAGAATGTTTGCTCCCTGTTATTTTATGTTTTGCATCATGGCATCATGTTGATTGCATTTGTTTTGTTTGTTTTCCATTTGTTTTCCTCTGTTTTCATTTGTTTTCCTTTGTTTTCTATTTGAATTTCAAACCAAAATTCAAACCCTTTGTTTCATCCTTGTGATGTTACCATTTCCAAAATGTTATTTCAAATAAAAACAACCAAATTGTTTTCTTTTCTTCCATAATGTTCATCTATGAAATTGTTGGTTTTATTCAATCAATCAAATCCCAAATCACTTTCAATTTCAAATCAATGCATCAAGCAGAACCAATTTGAACTTATGAATTTAATCAACTAATTTAATCAAATTGAATCTTAGGGGTCACCCTAATAAAAACATGGTTTTCATCAATAATTATTTAATTATCAAATTAGCCCAAATTCAAACCAATTCTCAAAACCAGTACCTCTTTTGAAACCATAAATTTCACCACACAATTGTATTCCTTAAATCACTTCTAAACCCTAGGGGAAACCCTATTGAAAAGGCATTGTTTTTCTTATATTAATTAACATTGGGAAATTTCAATTAACTTGGTTTAATTTCTAAACAACAAGCAAACTTTCAACTTTTTGAAAACCAAAGCCACCAAGTGTTTGCTTTTGGTCTAATAAAACTCCCCAAATTTTTTCTAAATTTTCTATAAACTAAAGCCTAGCTTTTCCTTCCAAAAGCAAAACTACAAAAAAATATAAAACAGAAAAAATAAAAAAGCAAAGGAGAAAAAGCAGCAGCCAGCCCATTTTTCCCCCAAGCCCACCTATCTTTCCCTGGCCCAGTACCCCCTCCCTTTTCTTCTAGCTCTGTACGGCAGAGAATCCCTACATCCACGTAGCCATGGAAGATAAAGAACGGACATCAGCCCTCCCCCTTCCCCTTAAAACCTAGCCCTACCCTCGGCTGCAAACCCTAGGCCCTAGTTCTTCTCTGCGCCGCCAACTCCTTTCCCCTTCCCCAAGCTTCTGTTCTCCTTCTGAAAAAAATTCGACACTGCAATCACCACTGCCTCCCGTCAGACACCACCTCTTCCACCTCGCCGCCGGCCTCCACAGCCACCTCGAGGTGCACCTTCCGCCGGGAATGGAAACGCGGTGGTACCTCGAGGGTCGCCGTCCCCTCGCCTGCTGCCGGGAGGAACCACGGTGGCCGCGCCGTGCCGGAGAAGGCCGCCGCTTTTCTGCCCGCCGTCAGCACTGCTTCGACCACGCATCCCTCTGTCCGATCCGAATCGAGGTGAGCCCCTGTCCGCCCTCTTCCCCTTCCCTCTCCTCCGCTCGTCCCAGGCCACGCACGAGCACAGCACCCCCACGCGCCTCCCTGTTTCCCCTCCGGCGAGCTGCCGCTGTATCCATCGCTGGACCTGTCGTGGTATCTGTTCGATTCAGTTAGTTCAGAAAACCCTCGCGCAACAGAAGCTCTTACCCCCCCCCACTGCCCTTCTAGTAACACAACAGCACACCAACCCTGCTGGCAACAGCACCCTTTGCTCACAGTGAGGTGCAGGGTTCGATCCCCCTGCACCCCAAAAACCCAAACTTTTTATTTTCCAATATTTTGATCACAGAACTTTCTGGTATTCACAGCTAGGCCCCTGGCACTTAATTCTATGCCCCTGGAAAATTATTTCTAAGTCCCTAGTTACTTAAAAATGGCAGATTCACCCCAAATCTTGGAAATTGCATAAATAATTCATTTTAGCTCAAAATCCAACATTTTTGATATGTTTTCAATACCAAATTAAATGTTCTATCCAAATATAAAATTTGTTTACTGTTTTGAATATTTTAAATTGGTGCAAAATTTGAAAACTTGTCAAATTCACTTAAATTTGCAAAATTCATAACTTGCTCATAAAAATTCCAAATTTCACAAACCAAATATGTTTTCCAATCAAATTTTCATGTACTTTCCAAATATAAATTTTGTTTGCTGTTTTGAGTAATTTAAATTGCTGAAAACAGCTGTTTCCTATTTATTGCATTTAAAATTGCCAAAATAATAACTTGCTCATTTTAAATCCAATTTCCACAAATGAAATATGTTTTCCATGCAAAATTAAACCACCTTTCCAAATATAAATTTTGTTTCATGTTTTGAATAATTAAAAGTGGTTAAATAATTTAAATCTTATTTAATTCATTTAATATTGCTAAATTTATAACTTGATCCAAAACAAATTCTTTTGGGACATATAAAATATGTTTTCAAACCATAAAAACATAACCTTGTCAAATATGAACTTCACTTCATGTTTTGAACAAATAAAAATTCAAATAAGTTCATGTTTGAATTAAATTCATTTAATTCTTGTTTAACTTGTTTAATTCATAACTAATTTATTTGAAATCCTTTTTCAACAATTGAAACATGCAATCCACCTAAAATTGTGTGTTCTTTTCAAATATAAACTTTGTTAATTGTTTTGCACACTTTAACTTGATGAAAACAACAAATGTTTGTGTGACATCTTTAATTAACCAAATTTTCCAAATTTAATAAATCAATTCCAAACTTGTTTCATTCCTTTTCCGTTGCATCTATCATTGTTATTTGTTGTTATTTTGTTGTTATCATCATGCATGCATCATGTTTAACTACTTACACTTGTTAATCAAAGGTAGATCATTGCTTCAACCTAAAGCATTTGCCTCCATATGCAATTCTCATTGCATATGGATCCAATTAAATTGTGTTACTTGTCAAGTAGGTTACTTTGATGCATCTAGTAACATGACATGCATCATCCCATGTTTGTGCACCTATGCCATGTATTGATTGTCTACCTTTTCTGCATTGTCTGTTTGCTTCTTATCGGATAAACGGCGACGTTGAGACCGACGATACTTACGACACCCCTTCTAAGGAGTTAGCTCAGTACCAGGCTACTGGGTTTTGCAGGCAAGTTATCACTCACATGAACCACTGTGTTCCTTTCAACATTGGTTACCGATACTTTCCGTTGCTCTTTTCTGCTAGCCTTAGTAGTAGTTGATTCTGTTACGAACCTATCACATGAATCCCTTAAACCTGATATTGCCTCATCTCCCTTCCTACAACCCATTGTTTGAGCCAGTGTCTTACTAGCATGCTTAGGTTGCTTTTGCTCGAGTCTGTTATCCGTTACTTTCTGTTACTATATCATTTACGTTGTGGGGGCTCGATGTTTAATCAATCAATCATGCTAATGTTACTATTAATAATAAATTTGATGATAAGGCACCGGCAGGAGGCCCATGAGAGGTTTTGAAGCCTGCTAGTGTCGACCCTAATAGGAAAAGGGTCTTGTCTACTGATCCATGATGAGCGCACTACCCGCATTTGGGAAGCGAGTATGGGCGCCCCCCTCAACTTGACCTGATTCGCATCTCGTCCAAATCGCCTCATTTAGTTCGTGTTTTCCATTTGCCGCATGCATGTTTTTGCGAGCCCAGGCCAGGGTGGAACTTTTGTAGTCGGCATATAGGGGGACACGGTCTTAGAGTGCTATGATGGTCCATTTTCTTCTGGGCTTGATTAGCCGTGCGCCCAAGGTTCTTTGGGCTTGATGCGAAGAATGGTTGGTTGTGTTGAGTGCCCCGCTTGGTGGGAGGCATCCCATCTGGCGGGATATTCATGAGTGTACGGCCAAATTGGTGCAACCCTGCAGGGATAATCTTCTCGAGAAGCCGTGTTTTCCGCGGTTATGGATTACTTGGTGAAAGTACTGGCTAACAAGTACTCAGGACAACTTAAACATAATGATCAAACATGTTACACCCAATGATTAATAACTTGACTAGTAATAGGTTGATGTCACAATAACTTGATTCACCTTTATTACAACTGTGTGAGTTATCCTCGGATCGCTTCTTTGGATAAGGGGCGAGATCCAGGATGGGTTTGTTTGAAGTTATCTTTCAGTTGGTCACAACCCTCGATCTTATCCCCTTTCTGATAGTTGGATGTGATAGAATCTCTGTAGTTGGTTAGCGCAGCCAGTTGCAGCATTGTTTATATCCCCTCTCTTCCGTTGAACCCAAGGCATCTGTGCTTGGTGTTGACGGGTTACACTTTGGTGAACTGTGAGTCTTGCTTGCCAGTACGTTTATGTACTGACCCCTTTGGGGCTGTGGTTTCCGCAGACCGACGTTTCCGAGGATCTACATGGTGGCTACTACGTGGATCATGACGAGACTGCTGACGAGTAGATAGCGGACCCGGGCAGGATCCGAGACTTCGTGGATGGGCTCCGTCTGTTTGTTTCCGGCCTCTTAGGCCTATTTGGTTCTTGTCTGTACTCAGACATGTTGAATGCTTCCGCTGTATTGTAACGATGTATTGTTGGGGCATGTGCCCTCTGAATGATTGTATTTGCTATCTCTGCTCTAATGAGAGCCATTTGCAACTTATTTCAATCTTTTGTGTCGTAGAGATCTGTTGTGATATCACTTGTTAAACGCCGTTGACGTACCATGTGTGTATGGTTTGAAGTACGTCGACGGAAGTGCCTTTGATCTCTAGTGGATAGTTTACATCGACGATGGAATAGCAGGGCTTGTGTTGTCGCGCATAAGCGCAGGCCTACCAGGAAGCTGGGACGTGGGAGCAGTTATGCCCCATAATCCAAGCATCTGCTATCCAGTTCGTACGGTGAGTATCCCCTAGAAATCAGGGTGCGACAAATGGTATCAGAGCCTGTCTGCCTGTAGGATCCCTTTTTTACTGGTCGCAGTTGAGTCTAGAAACTATTTTGTAGCTATACAGGAAAAATGAAACGTGAGAGTAGGAATTCTGTTCTTTTTCTTCTTTCCCCACCCACCCTCCCTTTTCTGGTAAGGAAGTGCAACGTTGATTTCTCCCTTCTCATCTAAACTTTCAAGTTAGGATTTCACGTATTCTGGTTTCTCTGGGATAGTTATATCTACTAGACCATAGGGATGGAGGTGGTTGTGACATGATTTATCATGTTGCCTACTCACGATTGAGAACGGAGGCGTGTAAGCCCCGGAAGCAAATCCTCTATTCCTTAAGCAGTAGATAATGATCCTTTAGAAGCCCGGATGGGTTTTCCGTAGTACCTCAGGAGTTTTGGTCTCGTTTTTCCCGGTGTTGCTTCGTTATCCTGTTCATCTCAACATCCTTTTCGTCCGTTGAAATCTTGTTGTTGTTTGCCATTTCAGTTATTCTACCGGCGTCTAATCAAAGTTTCCCCGTTCATCTCCTAAACTCTATTCCAGCTAAAGTGTTATTTGATACCGGAGCATCACATTCCTTTGTGTCAACAATCTTTTCCACAACATACAACCCAATTCTGGTTCAACTAAGCAATCAAAACTCTGTTCACTCCCCGGGATCTCAAATGTTGACTTCCAACATAAGTAAGAACAATCCAATTCTAATGGGAGGCCACATATTCCTCGTTACTCTCATGTTGATGATTCTGACATTGATGTTATTCTTGGTGTTGCATTGATGTCAAAAACTTTGTTCCACCATTCTAGCCAGATAATCTATTCTCCAAATGAATCAAATTCTATCCAGCTATACACCCTTGGTGCAAAATCTCTCCCCTTTTACTTGAAAATGTTCCGGTGGTTTCCAAATTCCCTAACGTATACCCAAGAAGTTTCCGGACCTATTTCTTTTCTCAGTAGGAATCTCGGGGCGCGATTCCTTCAAGGGGGGGCGTTTTGTAACATCCCAAGTCTGAAAAACAGCCATTAGAATGTTTGCTCCCTGTTATTTTATGTTTTGCATCATGGCATCATGTTGATTGCATTTGTTTTGTTTGTTTTCCATTTGTTTTCCTCTGTTTTCATTTGTTTTCCTTTGTTTTCTATTTGAATTTCAAACCAAAATTCAAACCCTTTGTTTCATCCTTGTGATGTTACCATTTCCAAAATGTTATTTCAAATAAAAACAACCAAATTGTTTTCTTTTCTTCCATAATGTTCATCTATGAAATTGTTGGTTTTATTCAATCAATCAAATCCCAAATCACTTTCAATTTCAAATCAATGCATCAAGCAGAACCAATTTGAACTTATGAATTTAATCAACTAATTTAATCAAATTGAATCTTAGGGGTCACCCTAATAAAAACATGGTTTTCATCAATAATTATTTAATTATCAAATTAGCCCAAATTCAAACCAATTCTCAAAACCAGTACCTCTTTTGAAACCATAAATTTCACCACACAATTGTATTCCTTAAATCACTTCTAAACCCTAGGGGAAACCCTATTGAAAAGGCATTGTTTTTCTTATATTAATTAACATTGGGAAATTTCAATTAACTTGGTTTAATTTCTAAACAACAAGCAAACTTTCAACTTTTTGAAAACCAAAGCCACCAAGTGTTTGCTTTTGGTCTAATAAAACTCCCCAAATTTTTTCTAAATTTTCTATAAACTAAAGCCTAGCTTTTCCTTCCAAAAGCAAAACTACAAAAAAATATAAAACAGAAAAAATAAAAAAGCAAAGGAGAAAAAGCAGCAGCCAGCCCATTTTTCTCCCAAGCCCACCTATCTTTCCCTGGCCCAGTACCCCCTCCCTTTTCTTCTAGCTCTGTACGGCAGAGAATCCCTGCATCCACGTAGCCATGGAAGATAAAGAACGGACATCAGCCCTCCCCCTTCCCCTTAAAACCTAGCCCTACCCTCGGCTGCAAACCCTAGGCCCTAGTTCTTCTCTGCGCCGCCAACTCCTTTCCCCTTCCCCAAGCTTCTGTTCTCCTTCTGAAAAAAATTCGACACTGCAATCACCACTGCCTCCCGTCAGACACCACCTCTTCCACCTCGCCGCCGGCCTCCACAGCCACCTCGAGGCGCACCTTCCGCCGGGAATGGAAACGCGGTGGTACCTCGAGGGTCGCCGTCCCCTCGCCTGCTGCCGGGAGGAACCACGGTGGCCGCGCCGTGCCGAAGAAGGCCGCCGCTTTTCTGCCCGCCGTCAGCACTGCTTCGACCACGCATCCCTCTGTCCGATCCGAATCGAGGTGAGCCCCTGTCCGCCCTCTTCCCCTTCCCTCTCCTCCGCTCGTCCCAGGCCACGCACGAGCACAGCACCCCCACGCGCCTCCCTGTTTCCCCTCCGGCGAGCTGCCGCTGTATCCATCGCTGGACCTGTCGTGGTATCTGTTCGATTCAGTTAGTTCAGAAAACCCTCGCGCAACAGAAGCTCTTACCCCCCCCCACTGCCCTTCTAGTAACACAACAGCACACCAGCCCTGCTGGCAACAGCACCCTTTGCTCACAGTGAGGTGCAGGGTTCGATCCCCCTGCACCCCAAAAACCCAAACTTTTTATTTTCCAATATTTTGATCAAAGAACTTTCTGGTATTCACAGCTAGGCCCCTGGCACTTAATTCTATGCCCCTGGAAAATTATTTCTAAGTCCCTAGTTACTTAAAAATGGCAGATTCACCCCAAATCTTGGAAATTGCATAAATAATTCATTTTAGCTCAAAATCCAACATTTTTGATATGTTTTCAATACCAAATTAAATGTTCTATCCAAATATAAAATTTGTTTACTGTTTTGAATATTTTAAATTGGTGCAAAATTTGAAAACTTGTCAAATTCACTTAAATTTGCAAAATTCATAACTTGCTCATAAAAATTCCAAATTTCACAAACCAAATATGTTTTCCAATCAACTTTTCATGTACTTTCCAAATATAAATTTTTTTTGCTGTTTTGAGTAATTTAAATTGCTGAAAACAGCTGTTTCCTATTTATTGCATTTAAAATTGCCAAAATAATAACTTGCTCATTTTAAATCCAATTTCCACAAATGAAATATGTTTTCCATGCAAAATTAAACCACCTTTCCAAATATAAATTTTGTTTCATGTTTTGAATAATTAAAAGTGGTTAAATAATTTAAATCTTATTTAATTCATTTAATATTGCTAAATTTATAACTTGATCCAAAACAAATTCTTTTGGGACATATAAAATATGTTTTCAAACCATAAAAACATAACCTTGTCAAATATGAACTTCACTTCATGTTTTGAACAAATAAAAATTCAAATAAGTTCATGTTTGAATTAAATTCATTTAATTCTTGTTTAACTTGTTTAATTCATAACTAATTTATTTGAAATCCTTTTTCAACAATTGAAACATGCAATCCACCTAAAATTGTGTGTTCTTTTCAAATATAAACTTTGTTAATTGTTTTGCACACTTTAACTTGATGAAAACAACAAATGTTTGTGTGACATCTTTAATTAACCAAATTTTCCAAATTTAATAAATCAATTCCAAACTTGTTTCATTCCTTTTCCGTTGCATCTATCATTGTTATTTGTTGTTATTTTGTTGTTATCATCATGCATGCATCATGTTTAACTACTTACACTTGTTAATCAAAGGTAGATCATTGCTTCAACCTAAAGCATTTGCCTCCATATGCAATTCTCATTGCATATGGATCCAATTAAATTGTGTTACTTGTCAAGTAGGTTACTTTGATGCATCTAGTAACATGACATGCATCATCCCATGTTTGTGCACCTATGCCATGTATTGATTGTCTACCTTTTCTGCATTGTCTGTTTGCTTCTTATCGGATAAACGGCGACGTTGAGACCGACGATACTTACGACACCCCTTCTAAGGAGTTAGCTCAGTACCAGGCTACTGGGTTTTGCAGGCAAGTTATCACTCACATGAACCACTGTGTTCCTTTCAACATTGGTTACCGATACTTTCCGTTGCTCTTTTCTGCTAGCCTTAGTAGTAGTTGATTTTGTTACGAACCTATCACATGAATCCCTTAAACCTGATATTGCCTCATCTCCCTTCCTACAACCCATTGTTTGAGCCAGTGTCTTACTAGCATGCTTAGGTTGCTTTTGCTCGAGTCTGTTATCCGTTACTTTCTGTTACTATATCATTTACGTTGTGGGGGCTCGATGTTTAATCAATCAATCATGCTAATGTTACTATTAATAATAAATTTGATGATAAGGCACCGGCAGGAGGCCCATGAGAGGTTTTGAAGCCTGCTAGTGTCGACCCTAATAGGAAAAGGGTCTTGTCTACTGATCCATGATGAGCGCACTACCCGCATTTGGGAAGCGAGTATGGGCGCCCCCCTCAACTTGACCTGATTCGCATCTCGTCCAAATCGCCTCATTTAGTTCGTGTTTTCCATTTGCCGCATGCATGTTTTTGCGAGCCCAGGCCAGGGTGGAACTTTTGTAGTCGGCATATAGGGGGACACGGTCTTAGAGTGCTATGATGGTCCATTTTCTTCTGGGCTTGATTAGCCGTGCGCCCAAGGTTCTTTGGGCTTGATGCGAAGAATGGTTGGTTGTGTTGAGTGCCCCGCTTGGTGGGAGGCATCCCATCTGGCGGGATATTCATGAGTGTACGGCCAAATTGGTGCAACCCTGCAGGGATAATCTTCTCGAGAAGCCGTGTTTTCCGCGGTTATGGATTACTTGGTGAAAGTACTGGCTAACAAGTACTCAGGACAACTTAAACATAATGATCAAACATGTTACACCCAATGATTAATAACTTGACTAGTAATAGGTTGATGTCACAATAACTTGATTCACCTTTATTACAACTGTGTGAGTTATCCTCGGATCGCTTCTTTGGATAAGGGGCGAGATCCAGGATGGGTTTGTTTGAAGTTATCTTTCAGTTGGTCACAACCCTCGATCTTATCCCCTTTCTGATAGTTGGATGTGATAGAATCTCTGTAGTTGGTTAGCGCAGCCAGTTGCAGCATTGTTTATATCCCCTCTCTTCCGTTGAACCCAAGGCATCTGTGCTTGGTGTTGACGGGTTACACTTTGGTGAACTGTGAGTCTTGCTTGCCAGTACGTTTATGTACTGACCCCTTTGGGGCTGTGGTTTCCGCAGACCGACGTTTCCGAGGATCTACATGGTGGCTACTACGTGGATCATGACGAGACTGCTGACGAGTAGATAGCGGACCCGGGCAGGATCCGAGACTTCGTGGATGGGCTCCGTCTGTTTGTTTCCGGCCTCTTAGGCCTATTTGGTTCTTGTCTGTACTCAGACATGTTGAATGCTTCCGCTGTATTGTAACGATGTATTGTTGGGGCATGTGCCCTCTGAATGATTGTATTTGCTATCTCTGCTCTAATGAGAGCCATTTGCAACTTATTTCAATCTTTTGTGTCGTAGAGATCTGTTGTGATATCACTTGTTAAACGCCGTTGACGTACCATGTGTGTATGGTTTGAAGTACGTCGACGGAAGTGCCTTTGATCTCTAGTGGATAGTTTACATCGACGATGGAATAGCAGGGCTTGTGTTGTCGCGCATAAGCGCAGGCCTACCAGGAAGCTGGGACGTGGGAGCAGTTATGCCCCATAATCCAAGCATCTGCTATCCAGTTCGTACGGTGAGTATCCCCTAGAAATCAGGGTGCGACAATGGTGATGGTCTTAGGTCCATTAGGCGGCCCAGTAGTCCGACGCGCAGAAGCCGGATTCTAGAAGAACCCGGATCACGGCCCACGTGATCTGGCTTGGAGGAGAAGACGGATTCCTTGCTTTCCAAGTTACAAGTTAAACGTAGTCTTCTAGGTTTCCTATTCTGTAAGCCCTAATCCGGCTATTATATAAAGCCGGACGGGAGATAGATTAAACAAGCACAAGTTAGACACAAGTTCAAGTTCTACGCAACTCGCCGAGAAGCTCATCCTCGCCGAGTAGCTAGATCTATTCCCTCACATTGTAACCCTGTTATACGGGCTTTAGTCCCAATTAGTGAGAAGTGCAGGAGTAGGTACGCCGTACTGTCGCGACGTACCAAACCTGGGTAAAATCCCGTGTTCTGTGTTACTACGCTATCCCGTTACCCCACGTCTCTACCGTAGTCTCATGGCACCCCCGTCTATGAAAACTACTACGATGTCTCGACATAGATGGTTGTTCTCTCCTCTTTATGCCTCATGTTTAGATTTCGTGAGCTTCCTAACATGATCAAGATCATCTTATTGTAATGCTACATGTTGTGTTTGCTGGGATCTGATAGATATTGAATGCTATGTCCAATGATTATCAATTTATCATGTTCTTTCATGTGTATGTTATTTATGATATTGCATGCTCTCCATTACTAGTAGATGCTCTGGCCAAGTTGATGCTTGTAACTCCAAGAGGGAGTATTTATGCTCGATAGTGGGTTAATGCCTCCCTTTCACTCACGCTCGAGTGATAGAAACGTAACGGGTGGGGATGTGCTGTTGCCATTAGGGAGAAAACAACAATGCTTTGTCTAAGGATAATGTTATTGTTTACATTACCCATTTTCTTAATGCAATTATCTGTTGCTTGCAACTTAATACCCATGGTTTGCTCATATGACGCTCTGAGGGTGGATTATTAGTCATAGATGCAGTTGGATAACGATCTATGTATCTTGTTATAATGCCCGCATGAATCAAATAGTAATCAGCATGTAATGCATCTGCACTACGGTGCAGCCTTTATATCTGTCAATTGTCCAGCTGTAATTTGTTTACCCAGCATGTTATCTATCTTTTGGAGAGACACCTCTAGTGAACCGTGGACCCCGGTCCATTTCTTTACACTGATATACAACCACTACAATCACTGTTTTCCTACTGCAATTATTGTTCTCTTTCATCTACTGCAAACAAATACTATTTTTCATACTATACGTCTAACCCTTCGTTTCAGCAAAACCGGTGAGATTGACAAACTCACTGCTTTGTTGGAGCAAAGTAATTTCATTGTGTTGTGTAGATTCCACGTTGCTGCTGAACCGGTAGTGTGCCCTGCTAACATCAGCTGCATCAACCTTCAGAAGTGATTTCTTTCTCCTACTGGTTGATTCAACCTTGGTTTTTTCCGAGGGAAAACTTGCCGCTGCACTCTTCACACCTTACACTTGAGGTTTCCCTACGAGTGCACACCTGCACCATCAACAGCAGGCTCCTGCACTCCAGAGTCATTACGACTATCCTCCTCCATCCCATTAACATCATCCTCCTTATCACTGCGCCTCCACATGAATGGACCGAAGTTGGGCTCAGAGACATAATCAGATGACTCCTTAGTGAAGCAAAAGGTATAACCTTTTAGGATAATGAAAGCATTTGTTTTCACCACTTTGGACTGAAAAACACTTGCATCCCGCATAGCCACTCGAATTCGGAGAATCTTGCAGCAAAAAAGTGCTAGCAGACCCACATCCAACATCTTACTAATAAGAGTACCCACCGACCAAAGAACAAGAAACTGCCAAACAGTATGTGGCACACCCGACATGTAAACCCAAGTAGTGCCGAGCTCCAGTGAATGCATTACCTCTTCCTCTTTCCACGCCTTAAAAGTGCCCCGCGACTGTCTGTTGGGCAATCATAGCTCAAAATCATCCATGCTCCACCAAACCAGGCATCGAAGGAAAGTTGATCAGAAAATAATTATCCTCATGTGGAATAGCCTCCCATCTCCAAGCGGACTACACCAGACACAACCGAGCTACCAGAGTCTGAATCACCTTCTTTGTGACTGGATGCCCAGTGATTGTCACTATGGCAATAGGAGAGGTACTCGGTGCAAGATGAGACTTAAACACACTATCTGGAAGATGACTAAAGATAGTATTATCACTCCCGATGCCTCCCAAACCAACATATGGCTTTAGTAATATGAGAATGGGGCAACATGCAGTCGGATGAATAATTCTGTCACAGATGAAGTAGTAATGGTCCACCGAGCACTCTCTGGTATGATGGGAATCAACTTTGCAGCTCGCACATCTCTTCTTCTTTGCCCTCAAACCCCCACAAGAGCAGCCGTAGTCGTCGCAGGAGGCTCCACCACGTCCACCGCCGGTAATGGAATGCTAGAAGCACTCCCAGTATGAGCGATCACGGCAGCCGCCGGCATCACAACCTTTTTCTTCTTCCGTTTCCCTTATTATCATTCGCTGCCGCCGCCCCCAAGTTGAACGGAATAGTTATGGGCCCCGCGGGGTTTGGCACCAGCGGAGCTTCCAGTGCGTTGGAAGATGGCACCCCAGAAGCCGTCCCAACTGGAAGCATCGATCCTGGACTCACTGTCCGTCCGAACAACATAAACGGGTGTGTGGCCGTCAACGGAGCAACTCAGTAACGACCGCCGCGACAGCCCCCAAAGTCCCAGTCACTCCACGCCCGACAACGATCGATTGAGACCCTCCAACGCCGAACAGAGGTGGAGGGCCCACCATGACGCCGCTTGGAGACACAACCACCTCGGCAAATGAATGATTGAAGGGCAAGGGGGGACCGGCATGCAGAGTCGAATGAGAGCACAAAGGCGTCGCATGCGTCTCTTCGGTCCCCAGTTGCGACGTCTGCAGAGCCTTCGATGGAGGCAGGAAGGCATGCGCTTGAGGATGAGATCGATCCGATATCGCCCTAGACATGGCCTACTCGGTCCGCCATAGGCCTGCAAACCCGCCACCAAATAAGCCCGACACGATTGGCCCCGATCTGCCGGACAACGAGCCCCTTCCACCGCGAGAATCACTTGATCTAGATCCCAATCTCTAGCCGACGATGACCCCGCCGGCAATCGAGCAGCATCCACACCATTCGAGGGCGACGAAGAGGAAACAATGGCATAGGATCACCGACGGCTTAACACGCGGCCGAGGAAGAGGTCCACTCCAACTCGGACACACCGGCTTTGTGATGGCGACGCCCACCGGTGACGTCGATCGAGGCCTCTCCGGCATCTCCACCTCTTCACGCGATGGCGACCGTGTCACCGGTAGACTCGACGACGACGTCTGTGTCACCGGCACCGTGAAGACGAGCCCTTCTCCCACACTCTGGACTCCGACGCCGGGAAGACAACACCCCGCCAAAATTCCGCAGCGAGCTCCTCATCCGAGCGCTTCCCTCTCCGGTTAACCGTGATCCAGCTGTTCTCCGGTGCCACAGACACCGGCGACTCTACAACGTCGTGGTCCTCCAAAGCCACATCAAATGGCGTATGTGAATCACACTCATTCGCATCTGAATCTTCCTCCCCAGACACAAAAATCTCGAGCCCGCAGAGAAGCTCTCCGGCAAAGACCCCGCCATCACCGGTAAGGAAAGTCCATTCAGCGGAAGCGTGAGGCGTTGTCGCCTCCCCGGTCCTCTCGCCTCAGTCACCTCGGTCACCGCCTTATGATTTTCTTTCACTAAATGGGGTAACAAATGTTTGCTATCGATGTTTGCTATCGATGTTTTTGCTATCGATGTTTAAGGATCGGCGTATGACTTGCCCTATTTTTGTTCTCTCCATCAATCCAACCATTGATGTTTTGAGAGAGAGAAACTGGTTTAGAATAACTCCCAACTTGTAAAAAATGGATGTATTAAGGTAGATGAATATTTAGTGCGAATTAAATTACTAGGCCATACATGTCAACTTTAGATGGCCGTACATAAAGCATTGCATGTGTAGCTACATTCATTTTTTGATTCCAAAAAGGAGAAAAATCATCGGTAAGTTGAGGGATGATGTGTACATCTTACATAACTTATCCACTAGAGATATTTGGATTCACTTTTGAACCTCACTTCTAGCTTATTAATGTTTTTATTCATGTGGAAAGAATACTTATGAGGAACTAAGTATGTAATTTTAGTTGTAATAAGAAAGACATCCAAATTCAAACTGGGTCTTGAACCTAGAGCTTGATGCTCACGATAATTACACTGAAACGTGAGCATATGGACTACATCCATGGTTGGTATGCGTATTTCATTTCAAAAGATGTGCACATATGACAAGCTAAAGATACGGTTTTAAACATAAAGGGTGAAGATAGCAAATCAAATAGACTACAAGAGAAGTGGCATATACGCTGAAATTGCTGACAGCCGTATAAGACGTTAAATTCATTGCAGCGAGCTACCAGAGCAACTTCACGTCAAAAATCCCTAAAGGATATATATAATAATATTTGGGGAGTCACCTAGGTCACTTTCCTGTAGTGATGATGAATGAAGATCATCCATATACTCAACAAGTAATGATAACGTCTTACCTAAATGAGCTGCATAGGCTTGAGAGACATTGGGCATTATTCTACCACTGGGCTACAAGGAGTGTGCATGATCTTGCTCACCTAGCCTCTTTCATAGGGGCGGGATGAGCATTCCATATATATGTCATGAACTTGGAAGTGTAGTATTTCCATATATATGTCATCAGAGTGGATCCGTCAAACTGCGCAACATACATAGAGTTTGCTGTGTAGGAGACAAAAGGAGAAACATTCCATGTGATCGCATCCAATGTCCCCTTCTACGCAGCTCCAATGTAGTAGTACACTGAATAGAGATGGTCAAGATTCAATGTCTTGTAAAGATTGAAAAGCTTCTTATTGTCTACATTGGACTTACAAAGTTTTGGACAATTTAACCATCACCCGTATGGCCGAGCTCCAACCTAGCTAGAATATGAGCTTGACCTTGCCATCGATGTTTAAGGCTCGACGTATGACTTGCCCTCTTTATGTTGTCCCCATCAATCCAACCATTGATTTTGAGAGATAAAAATGTGGTTACAATAACTCTCAACTTGTAACAAGTGGATATATTAAGCCAGATGAATATTTAGTGCGAATAAAATTACTAGGCCATAGGAATTCAACTCAGGTTCCTCGCCATACATGTCAACATGTGTAACATTCATATTTTGCTTTCCCAAAAGGATTTTTTTTGAAGCTGTCGGGGGGGGGGGAGGGGAGGGGAGGGGAGGGACAGGATCCCCACCTGAATATATTACTCAAAGAAGATTATGTATTACATAGAGAGAGATAAGCCCGCCACAGGTCCGCGACATCTTGGTGCGCCTCCGCTTTAAAGCGGTGAGACCATAGCGTAACGTCCTGGATGACGTTGGCTAAGGTAGAATAACAACTTTTGTCAATTTTTCTAAAGACCATAGCGTTCCTGGCATCCCAAATTTTCCAGAGAATGATCAGAGTCCTGAGGTGGGGTGGCATCGCATATCTCCGGGAAAGAAAGCTGAGAGGTTGGAATACCAATCTTCTGCCAGACCTGAGCAGCAGGCGGGCACATGAAGAATAAGTGGGATCTGTCCTCCAGGTTGCCTGCCCATCTTGGACAGTTATGGTGGTCCAGTATATGCTTGTGATGGAGGTTGGCTCTTGTGTTGATCATGTCCAGCGTGAGGAGGCACCCAAAGATCTTCACCTTAGCCGGTACTCAGGTATTCCAGATGCGCTGACAGTCCCTGTCAGTTGCACCTGTGAAGAGCGCGGCGTAGGCTCCTCTAGTAGAGAACGGGGAACCGTCCAACAAGATCGATAGTCTGGCCCATCTGTTAACGTGAAATCCTGCAACAAGGAAGAGAGAGCAGCAAGCTGGCTGGTCGCTGCGTTAGTTAGCCGATTCCGGAGGTCCGCATCAACCCCATTCTGCAAATGTCCACAACAAAGCCGTTTTGGTTGGTATGGTGGGAGTAGAGGGCGGGGAAAGCGTCGACAAGGGGCTCAGAGAGTAGCCATGTATCGTGCCAGAAGAAGGTGGAGGCGCTGTCCTTAACAGCGCAGCGTGTAATTTGGGATAACATGGGCATGTATTTGGCTAGGATTTTACCTAAGAAAGAGTGTTTGGTAGAGCGGTTAGCAAAAGGCCACTGCGAAGAGACCCATTGTTTCCATGGGTTGTGGGGGTTGTGGAGAAATTTGAAGCAGATTTTTAAAAGTAAGCAAACATTCTGTGCATTTAATTTTTAACCCCAAGCCCTCCTGTAACATCCCAGTGTTTGGGAGGTTATAAGGATCTAAATTTAATATGTGCATTTGCAAAGCATGCATCTAAAAGTACGGGAAATTTTGGCATGAAAGTTTAAACAAACCAAAGTGACCAATCTTTCACTTGATACGATGAAATAGGTCTAGTTCATCTAGTCAAGAGTACATTCGGAGTGATCTTTATAACAAACATCTTTCTAAACCAAATCATATTATAAAACAAACCAGATTTGGTGACGACCATCACAAACTTTCAACCATAACCACCACAAGCTTATGATTGACTTGAGAGAAATAACCTAGGTATCTAGAACTCGAAGAGGGGTGAGTATCCAAAACACAGTTGATGATGTTACTTGTGTAAGTTAGTCATGTATAACTGGATGTTCTCATCAGTACTGAAGGATGAATCTGAACGAGGAAACAAACCTTTTTAAACGAATACTAAACCTTGATCACTGTCTGTGATCTTTCCAAACTCTTGTCTACATACCTGCAAGACCATGGCTACAAGAGAACCAAACCAGGAGGGAGCCTAGATAAGAAGATATCAACTGAGAGGGGTGAAATCCCGGTGTTTGGTGTCATACAAGAATAATTTGAGTACAGGACCTGATCAATCTTGTAAGCAGATTATTTCTGAGGGCATTAAACACTGGAGTTTCATTAGGTTAAATTTCACGGGAACAAACTGGTAATTGACTCTAAGACATCATCAGATGAGAAGTGGCAACTGGAGACTTATTCGCAAATACTAGACCCTGGAGTGATCGAGGTTCCATCGATATTCTAATGGAGAGAGTGATACCAACATTGGAAGGGAGTGGAATTTCGACATGACCTCTAGATTATATTTGAAATTGAGGAGTTCAGACTTGAATCATTTTGAACTTGTGAATATTTGAATTCGACTTTGAATTCAAATTGAATAATCAAGAAAATACAATTACTATAATCAAATGGAAACAATTAAGAAATAACAAATATTGGACATTTCCAATTTCATTGTGAATAAGAAAAAGAAAACAATTAACTTTATTAAGAATATAACCATAATACAAAGTCTTTACAATAATCCAACAAATAGAAATTGCAAGATCTATTACAAATTGTCAATTACAAAATGAAATCCTAAACTAACTCTTGCACAGTTTCAGTCTCCAATGGATCTTTTGATCCTGCAAAATAAACATGAAAAACAAAGAAAAGCAAAAAAGCAAGATTAGTGGGGGTTAGTACTCTCAGCTAGGAAGTGAAGTGCACTGCTAATCGCATCATCGAGATTAGACTAAGTCAAGTTAATATCTGTTCATATCAGAGAAATAGCCTCGGTATAATCTCATTGGCTAGTCACTCGAAATACAAGTGTCAGTCAAGAATAAGTGCAACACAAGGATAAGACCAAGACCACCGAGCTCATCTATCAAGAAATAGATCTAGGGCCATACACACAAGCACACATGTTACACCACCATGCACATCTCTGTGCTGTCAAAGCTACAGCAGCTGAATAAAAGGCCTGCAGCCGTGAAGCATAGGTGCAAAGCACCATTTCTCTTCCACAACACCAACTCGAGCTCTAAGCTCACACCACCACCACCAGGAATCACACCACCAGAAATCTATCACCACAAATTAATCCAATCACTAGGAAACCACAGGACCATCAACCATACTATACAAATCCCTGCTGTGAGAAGATAAACAGAGTAGATCCAGCAAGATCAACACAAGGCCAAGCCACAAGCTGGGGAAGCAGACCTGAAGCAAAGCAAAGCAAGGCCAAGCCTGGAGCTAGAGGAACTAGTCAGCAAGACTGCAGGGAGGAAGGCCAACAAGGCAACAACAGCAACCAGCACCAGATCCACAAGTTCTCAACACAACCCCTGCATCAACACTTAATAGGTGGATCTCTACACACCACTTAGCAAGAAGATGCTAAGCAATGCACAGAGAGGGGTTGGGATTTATTTCCCTCAGTCTAGCATAGTGTTGCTATGCTAATCACATCACAAGGAATTCAGTAGTAGTATAATATCTGTTCTTATCTATGAAAAATTGCCTCAGAGCAACATCACTGGCTTTGGGACAACTAGAACAAGCATAGATCTGTTCTTGTCAGTTTTAAAGTCAAAAGAGGGCAGATTAACAAATCCTAGATCATACCACAGCAATACTCATGTTTTACATGAGAAAAACCTGGGCACATCCTAAAGGAGCACCTCAGTATGCAAACATGCAAATAGTGGAGCACTTGGGCACAAATTTAGGAAATGTTTAAACAAGGTATGTTAATTCCCAAGCATCCATTCACTAGAATGAGGGCCTCAGACTTTGCATCATTGGCCAGGGGCAAATCAAGCAAGTAACATGTTCTTATCAGAACAGAAGATACTAGGGGCATAAATCTCCAAGAAATTCTCACTGGGATATTATCTAGCTCACAATCTTATGCACAACTGTTGCTGGGCACTAATCCAATGGAATAATACCTCATCACAACAAGTACACAACAATTTGCATCAGGGTTCAGTATGAAACAGAGAGAGGGGGCACATGACATCTTCTAGCTAATAAAACCACAGAAATAGCTGTGGCACATCCTCTGAACCATGAGGTTCAGAGTAGCACCCACAGCAAGCATACATAGTTAGCCAGTAAAGAATTCCACTTTCTCAGTTATTCACACATGGTGAGATTTGCTAGGAATCAAACAGAGAGGGGCTAAGGCAACATAAGCACTTGGGTAAGGCCCTAGTGAATTTTAATCCCACATAGAGGGTAGACCTTTGGTTCCAGTAGACCACATCACCAGTTCCACTAAACAAGATCCACACACTAGAAAATTCCCCAAGATCGAGATAGGATAGTATCAGGGCATCCTAATGAATTTAGCATTAGCATGTGTGTTCATAGAAGTCATAGCACAGGTGGCAGTAATTGAATCACTAATATCGAGTGGACACAAGCACGAATCCATCATGGCATGAACTTAGGCTTGATGGCCTGAGCAAGGAGAGATGGAGAGCAGGGAGCAGAGAGAGTAGGAGGAAGAGAAGAGAGGTAAGGAGTACTCACAGGTGTTCACCGTCGTGGTGAACACAACCAGGTGGCGTAGCGAGATCGCCGGCGGCGGTGGATCCGTGGTTGCTCACCGGGAACCGTCCCGACGATGCCCACATCTCTGTGGTCGCAGCAGCACCGCAGCAACATGTCCAGACCATGGGGGTTCCCTGGAGCAGCGCGGGAGCAGACCGGCGGCGACGAGGCGTAAGTTCACCGAAACCCTAGGCGGGGGTTTGGGTGGCGCACGGCCGTCTCTGGGAGGGAATCCCAGATCGAAGGACAGGAGTAGGTAGAGTGGCGCATGGCGCGTATTTTGTGACCACTGGCGGCGACCGGAGACACCGGAGAGAGGAGGGGAAATGCGGCGGCGACGGCGGCGACTCCAGGTCGCGAGAGAGCAGGGATGGGGGAAGTGAGAGCGAGGGGGAAATCGAGCGCGAGTCTGTGTCGCCTGCTCGGGTTCGCCCGAGTGGGTTTGACCCAACCCACTGGTGGGTTGGCCCACCAGTTAGCCTGGGGGCTAAATGGTCTTTTGACCATTTTCATTAAAGAAAAACAATAGAAATAAAATTATATTAATAAAAAATCATCAAAAACTAGAGAAATTAGAATTAAATAAAATCTTAAATAAATTCACCAATATAAATACTCTAATACTCTAACAGTTAAAATTAAATTATATAATACCTGTTTTACCTTAAACATATGAATTTAAAATAAATTATGATAAAATAAATAAAATTACTAAATAATTAAGAATAATATTATCTTTAATTCTTTGTTTATAAATACCAACTTATAAAACTTTAATGCCTTATCCTTTTATAAATTTGCTAATTCTCTACTCCCTGATTTATCAAAGAAAAATAAGAAAATTAACACAAAACAAATTAATAAAGGAATGGTAAATAATAGATTCTTTAAGTCCTTAAATACAAAACTATTCAAATCATTTTAGTACTTAGTACTCAAATCTTAAAATTTAAAGTGTCCTTATTCTAAAACTTAAGCATATCATTTAATTCTTCTTTTTGATGTTTATTACATTATCTAGAGAAATGAATATGACCTTATTTTATTATTTTAGGATTTCAATTAACATCTTCAAAATAATTTAATTCATAAATGCAATTCTTACTTGATAGAATATAATCACTGGTTAAACTTAAAACCTTAGCGTGTGATTTAAACGGGTACTGTAAGAAATTCCATTTTACTTAAGTAATACTTTTACATAAACAATTTTGCCAAATCATAACAAATTATGTTTGTTTTCCTTAAAGAACTATCCTTATTAAGTTATCCACTTATTACTTGCATAAAAGTGAACAATATTGAATTCATTAATACATACATTTTAAAATGTTTACTAACCAAACATATGAACTAAAAACCTGAATAACTAATGAAGCAATCAACCAACTTAAGATCAAAACCTTAAGTGAGGCAAGACATCACAATAAGAACTAAATAACAACAACTCAAAGTCAAGAAAACTTAATAACATCTAAATATCGGAAAACGTAGCTTGATCATTCAAGCTTGGGTATTTTTGGGGTAAATCACGATGCATTCCATTACTATGCATAATAGCATCTTGCCAGTTTTCCAGTAGCCCTTATCGGGTCTACTTTGCTATATTTTAGATGTCGAGATTGTCAACGCGACCCTCGAACCCCGAAGATCTGGATTACTAGTGTTATTTCAATCTCAGGCAAGTTCATCACTTTCTCATATCCTTTGCAGTACTTCATAACAAACTATTTGCAAAAACCCTATCGTATTACCACCTGTTCTCAAAAGAATGCATGATCCTATTTTTATAATAATATGACTAAATGAATGACTACCCGAGTGGTAGTGTTCTGTTTGGTGGGCGGATGGGACCATGGTAAGATGAATAGGTCAAAGGAAGGTTCCATCTGCACGGGAACGTATTACCTAGGAATTAATCACAAATGCCGTCAGAACTCGGTGCGCCTTAAATACCGCGTTAACCATGGGTCTTCTATGGGGGGAGTAAGTCAGTTGTGATACTTTTCTCGTTCACATGTCAACGGGCTGCCAGAGACGTACGCTGTAGGTTCTGCGGGACTACATGCACATGGGTGGGATCCCTTAATTCCCACGGACTCTGCGGGTTTATGATGGTCTGCCAGGGGCGCGTAGATATCCATCGTGAGGGGTGGAATCAGGCGTTCAACCTGCTGGCAGAAATGGGTGGGCATGCGTTGTGCGGAGAAGCACAGTTTGGCTTGGACCAACAACCGGGCCCCACACCTGAGTGGGAGTGGACAGGATCTCGAGCCTGGTTGTGCAACATGGTCTTGGTCGTCCATGGGTAAAGTAACGCACCTCTGCAGAGTGTAAAAGGATGTGGCATGTTACCCCCTGTTCCGGGAAGGAACTGCGAACGCTACAGGAAAGGCAACTCCATGAAGTTCTAGTCCTGTGATGGTCTGGCGGGCATAGTTTTCAGAATTAAAAGCAACCTCTTGGAGAAAGTTTTACAAAACCTTGCATTAGCTTATGACTCTTTCGAGTCTAAATCTGTAGTTAGTGCATCAAACTATTCCCTATATATCATGAACTTGCTGAGTAACGCTCGTTACTCATTCGTTCCCGTTTGACCCTCTGCTTAGAGTTGAAGCCTGAGAGAAGTCGTCATCGTGAAGCCATCACTACCTCATGAAGCCAGATGGAGTCATATCTTACTTAGCCAGGAAAGCATCGTCATCAACAACACTGATGGAGGAGAAGCTATCAAGGTGTAGGTGGAGTCCATTCTTGGACTTAGCTGTTACAAGCCATAGATTAGGGCTGACATCAGCCGTAGTAGATTTAATTCTAAGCTAGAGTTCTTCTCCAGCTTGGAGCTTCGAATTGCTTCTTCTGATATTTCATTTGTAAGGGATCTTCTTTGATATTCAAAGAGATTCTCGAGATTTTGTAATGAAGTTTGTATCCTATAGTTTTGCCTGGACCCGCTGTGTTTCTGTTGTACTACTCTGAGGGATGTAATATTCACAGGTAAGTCCTTCTGTGGGTATTATGTCATCGACTTGCGCACTACACATGCAGTGGTGTGCTGGGTCACCACACCTCCCTCGTACCTCGGAGTGCATACTTTGTCCCAAGCAACCAGACATTGCGCGCCTGAGCACGTGGCATTAGCTGTCCAAAAGAAAGATCTACGTTTGCTATCTATGGCCGCAATAACGGTCGCAGGCAGAGACAGGGAGGACATGAAGTGAGTCGGAAGGCTGTCCAAGACGGAGGAGAGGAGGACAAGTCGCCCCTCAGTAGAGACAAGGGACGCTCTCCAACCTGCGAGGTATCTGTCTATACGATCAAGAATAGGCTGAAACGCCAAGGGGGTATTTTTTTATCCGAAAGGGGGAGACCGAGGTAGGTCTGGGGGAAGGTGGAAGTGGAGGTCCCTAGAGTAGCAGCAATGAGAGGTATGTCATTTACTGGGATGTGAATGGGGACGAAAGTTGTTTTGTGAAAGTTAATCAGGAGACCTGTGGCTGCTGCAAAGTTATCGAGAATCTTTTTAAGGTTTATCGCTGCATCGGGGGTGGCTTTGACAATGATGAGGGTGTCATCGGCATATTGGAGGACGGGGCAGGGAATGCCGTCACAAAGAGGGTGGGCCAGGAGGCCGAGAGCGCAGGCGTGTATAATCATTTGTTGAAGGACGTCTGTGGCGGAGATAAATAAATACGGAGAGAGTGGGTCCCCCCTGCCTAAGTCCATTTTTACAATTGATCCAAGGTCCCAATGTTCCATTTACAAGGACGACGGTCATACCAGTTTCTAGAAGAAGTTTGATCCAAGCGACCAAGCAAGGACACCTGGTGTGTTACAATTTTAAGAAGGGATTCCCGGTTGACCGAGTCGAAGGCCTTACGAAAGTAAAGTTTGATAACGATGGTTGGCGCTTTGCGGCGGTGGCAACAGTTAATGATGTCAGCTGCAAAGACAAAGTTTTCCGAAATACCCCGGGCGGGAATGAAGCCAGTCTAATTGGGGTGGACAATTCCCTGAATGGTTTTTTGTAAACGGTTTGTTAACAGCCGAGCAATAGCTTTGATGGGGCAGTTTTGCAGAGCGGTAGGGCAGAAAGCATCCACAGTTCTAGCCTCTTGTCCTTTAGGGAGGAGAACCATGAAGGATCTGTTAATGCTTTGGAGGTCGAGACTTAGGTGATAGAATTGATCGAAAACTTTGTGAACTTTTGGCTTAACGACCATCCAGAATTTGCAGTAGAAAGCATGGCCAAAACCGTCTGGGCCTGGGCTGGCTGTCATATTCATGTCAAGCATGGAGGCCACAATTTCCGAGTCCGAGAAGGGTGATTCGAGGTCTGCTAGACCTGGCGTGATATCCGGATAGATGTCTGCCAGGTCGAACTTCCAATCTGTGGGCATAGTTTGTCCCAACAGGCTAGAGTAGTAGGAGGTAAGGATTTTTGTTTTTTGGGAGTGGCTGTCCACCTGGATTCCATCATGATCAAGGGTGCCAATTTTGTTATGGCGGAGGCGAGAGGAAGCGCAGGCGTGGAAATATTTAGTGTTTTCGTCACCGTCGACCGCAAAACGGATTTTTGCGCGGGCTTTCCAGTGTGAAATGCGAGCGCGAATGGCTCGTCGAAGGGTGGCCGAGACCACCTGTCTTAGAGCGTACTCAGGGACTGAAAGTGTCCGATGTTCCTCAATAATATCGAGGAGCGCGGTCACCATTTTCGAGTTTTTTTCCATAAGGTGAACTGGAATGAGCTGACGCCTCCAAAATTTTAAAGCATTCCTCGTTTTTATTAGAGCCGCAGCCAGATTTCTTGCGCTATCATTAATCCTTTCGTGCGAGGCCCACGATAGTAGATCGCGGCCCGGCAGGAAGGGAAAGCAGCCCAACCTGGGTCAAAACGAAAAATTGTTGGTTTTGGGACAGCTATGGAGATGGAGGCGACTAGGGGGACATGGTCAGAGATGAACCTCGTGCGAGAGGAAAGAGAGGAGTTGGGGTAGGCCGAGTTCCAAGCCGTGTTAATGAACGCCCTGTCAATGCGCTGTAGGGTGGGCTGAGGCCTGTTATTAGACCACATAAAAGAACGATCGATCAGAGGAAGCTCGATTAACGCCATTTGGTGGATCGCCAGGTTGAACATATCCGCGTCAGATTGGCGGAAATTAGCGTTATTTTTTTTCATCCGCAGAGTGCATCAGATTAAAGTCCCCTTAGATGATCCAGGGGGTATCGTCGTTGGGTTTTAGATGGGAGAGATCTATAAGAAACTCCTGCTTGAGAGAGTGGTCCGTGGGCGCGTATACATTTGTGACTTGAATGGGTTTAAGGGAGGTTAAGGTGGAGAGCGTTAAGGTTAGGGTGAACTTTGCCGCGTATTGGCTGGTGAGCGAGAAGAATTGTGGGGAGAAGGCCGTGAGGATACCACCAGCCGAACCATGCGCAGGTTTAACATGGAAAGAGTTGCAAGATTTGGGGAGGAAAGAGTTAGTTTTTGTTTGAGTACATTCAGCTAGTTTCGTTTCTTGGATTAGCATAATGTGCCGTTTTAGAGTTAGCAGTTCGGCGAAAACCTCGGCGCATTTGTTATGATCGCCCAAACCACGCAGGTTCCAGGAGCCGATATCGAAGACTAGTTTAGCCATATCAAACTCAAAGGGCACCATGTTCGCAGGGAAATGAGGGGGATCGGGAGGTAGATAGAAGGCTCCTGCATATTCCTTAGAGATCGAACGATTACATCATTACCTAAAACATTGGAACGGAAAGAAAAGCGGGCGAAGACCCAGCTGAACACTAGCTTAGAACGCGAAGGATAGAAGCCACGATAAGGCGCCGCAGGAGCGTAGCGCAGGGTCGCAATCTACGGGGAAACAAAGTGGCTAGCCCTGCAGATCCTTGCATGCGAGGGGACGTCGATCATGGGGAGGGAGGAGACACCGCCCCGTCCGAGATCTTATTGGCTTCGTCCTCATCTGCTCCACAGGCGAGAGCCACGGCCACTAGTGTGTGGATGTCCTCGCTGGGAGCGCCCGGAGCGTCCGTCAGGACAGTCGTGGACAGAGCAGCCGCAAGGCCGTCAGAGATAGAGGCGAGGTCGAGGTCGGCAACCTTCTTGCTGATCGCCTGAGAGAGCATGTCGATGTAGTGGCCCTCCCCTCTCGCCGCGATGTGATGGCTGCGTCTGACATTCTGAGCGCTGTCATTGGCCCTCTTGATGCATACGCGGCGCTTGCGCATCTCGTTCTCGTGCGCTGGGGAAGCGTTGGAGGAGGATCCCACGTGGAAGGATGACACAACGAGGCCCTTGATGGAGTCCACGGTGTCGGAGACGACCCTGTCTGCAGCAGCGGCAGCCGCGTCGTGCGCCTGTGCGGTGATCGTGGCGATGTCACGCAGCGCGTCAACGGGAGACGAGATGGCGCCCGAGCGGGCACGCTCAGCCGTAAGCACGGGGTCGTCCATGTGGTCTCTGGCCCGAGGCGCGACGTTGTCGAAGGCTTGGTGGAGAGCAGACGACTCGTTGCGCGTTGAGGGATTATGTGTACATCTTAGGTGACTTATGCACAAGAGATATTTAGATTGACTTATGAACCTCACTGCAAGCTTACTAATGTTTCTTTTCCTGCGGCAACAATACTTATGAGGAACTAAGTATGCAATTTGAGTTGTAATAATGAAGGCATCCAAATTCAAACTGGGTCTACTACGTAACTTATCCACAAGTATGCAATAGCGTCTACTATGGTTGTTAGGGCGACATGGTCGTCGGCTTGTTTTGGGGCGTGGCCTGGGGGCCAGCGTGTATGTCCGCCGTGTTTAGTGTCGATTATGGTTGCTAGGGCGACATGGTTATCGGCTCATTTTGGGGCGTGGCGTGGATGTCGGAGCGGCGGCTCTGGTTTCTTCTTGCGTCGAGGTCGCCTCCGCCGTGTTAGTGTCGGCTATGATTGCTAGGGCAACATGGTCGTCGACTCGAGTTGTAACTTTTCTTTTTAGCCCTCGTCCTTCTGTTTGCTCCTACTTTATCAATATAAAAGGTAAAGCTTCTGCCTCGTTTCAGAAAAAAATTCAAACTAGGTCCTAAACCTAGAGCTTGATGTTCATGATAATTACACCAAAACGTGAGCATGTGAAGTACATCCATGGTTGATATGTGTAAAACGTTTCAAAAGCATGTGCGCATATGACAAGGTAAAGATACGGTTTTACACCATAAAGGGTGAAGATTGCAAATCAAATAGACTACAAGAGAAGTAGCACATGCGCTGAAATTGCTAACAGCCGTAGAAGACGTTAAGTTCATTGCAGTGAGCTACCAAAGCAACTTCACGTCAAAGATCTCAAGTGGATATATATATACTAATATTTGGGGGAGTTACCTAGGTCACTTTCCTATAGTGATGATGATTGAAGATCATCCATATATTCAAAAGTAAGGATCACGTCTTATCTAAATGAGATGCCTAGGCTTGAGAGACATTGGGGATTATTCTAGCGCTTGGCTACAAGGAGTGTGTACAATTTTGCCCATGCAGGCTCTTTCATAGGGGTGAGATGAGCATTTCATGTATATGTCATCAACCTGGAAGCGCCGCGTTTGCAGAATGCTAAAAATGGCGATAGCATTCTCCCTTGTCTTGAACGCTAAAGGACCATGATAATGTTGCCACTGCTTCTCACGCCCTGCTAAGTAAACCTGTTAGATGTTTAGTGCCAGACACGTCTACTCAGCCTAAATTAGAGTAGTAGTTTAGATTATTTTCTAAACTGCAATCTCTTTACTTCACAACCAAGCCACCTCAGTAATTGTACAACATAATCTCAGTACGAGTACAATCAATCTAATCGCAATAATTGCCATGGCTTTCATGTGATGAAAGCTGCGGGCGCTCGAGGCTGCGGTCCCAAGCATATGCGCCGTTGTTTTGCTCACCCTCCACCTCTCCACCTCCAACCGAATGACTTCTCCTGCAAACAAGCGCTTACATGCACAGGCTCGTCGGGGCATGCCCGCTTGCCGCGCGGAGCTTTAGACACGTGTGGAACCGTCTTGCCGGCACCTGAAGGCAGAGCGTTGCCGCCATGAACCTTCTGGAGCTAGGCGTCTGTCTACGCCTAGAGCCGGGTGCTGGAACGCACAACGGGAGGCAGACCATCCCACGCGCGTCGGCGCGGCGGAGACGGTACGAGCATGTCGTCACGGAGGCGAGCGTGGTGCATTGGCAGGGCAGGGATCCTAGAGCTGGCACCGCAGAGGGTACTGCAGCGGGAGCGAAGGAGCCCACACCTCCTGTTGGGCCCTCGGTTGTTCTGGCTACAACTCCGGTGAGGCGTGGAGAGCGGCTAAAGTGAACCGGCTGCGGGCAGGTGCTCCTGCCTATTTTTCTTAAAATGTTTATTGAAACCAGCTTTTAACAGTAAAGAAATCTAAACAAACAACGCACCATGATTGAATTTCGAGACGAATTTGTATTTGCTTTGGCTACATGAATAAAGATAAATTTTCAATACTATATAGCAGTATATACCTGTCATATATTTGTCCTTTTTAAACAGGTCAAATGAAAATTCTTTTCTCCATAAAACTTTGTACTATCATATAATACATGTATATGTATGTCCCCCTTTTTTCGAATTTTTGAACCTTCGAAAAATGGTTTTTCTAGGCAGTAGCAAATGCTCACAGGTTCAACGGAGCATTTGTCGGAGAAGCTGTTCTGTCAAAGACAGGGTAGCTCCTGGAGCTTCGAACACTGGGGGTAAACACGTTCTATCACACCTTAAGAGGCTTCGAGAGGGGATCTCTCGAAGGGAAAACAATGGAGACACAAGGAGTTTTACCTAGGTTTAGGCCACCGTGATGGTGTAAAACCCTACTCCTGCTTGTCTGTTTGATTGCACAGGGAGGCGTACAGTACATGTGTGAGTTTCCGATGGTGTGACTACTAGACCGCTCAATCCTTTTCTATGGAGGTGGGAGCCACCTTCTTATGCTGGCGTTTGGCCCTCTTTCCCACTCATTGGGTGAGAAAGGGTTATCACATGGTGTCAAAGGAGTACACTACGGCATTCTGCCGCACAAGCTGTCGCTAGTCGTCGAAGAAGGTGCCACCGTCCATGGCAGGGAGGTGGGAGCGCTGATGACGCTCCCTCCGTCTTGTAGCGGTGGTTTGGTCTCCTTGCACCAAATGGGAAAGCCTTGGACAGAGCTTTGGTGCTTGTTGATGGCCTTGATGCCCTCGTTGGTAAACCCCAAGAGAAAGGTTGTGAAGAGTGTATCAGCAAGTTTTCCCTCAGAAAAGAAACCAAGGTTGAATCGACCAGTAGGAGGACAAGCAATCTCTGAAGCTTGATGCAGCTGAGGTGGCAGGGCGCACTACCGGTTCAGCAACAACGTGGAACCTACACAACACAATCAAATCACTCTGTCCCAACGAAGCAGTGAGGTTGTCAATCTCACCGGTTTTTGCTGAACACAAAGAGGTTAAATGTATGGTGTGGAAAACAGTAGGAACAGTGCAGTAGGTATTTTATCTGTATGAGGAAAATGGACCGGGGTCCATAGTTCACTAGTGGTGTCTCTCCGTGAAAGATAAATAACATGTGTGGTGAACAAATTACAGCTGGGCAATTGACATAAATGAAGGCTGCACCGTAGTGCATATGCAAGACATAAAGATTACTATGTGATTCATGCGGGCATTACAACAAAATACATAGACCGTCATCTAACTGCATCTATGTCTAAAAATCCACCCTCCGAATATCATCCAAACAAACGTTGGGTATTAAGTTGCAAGCAACAGATTATAGCAGAGCAAAGTGTGTAATAAGTGTGTAATGTAAACAATATAAACTAGGTAAACACCGTTGTTTTCTCCCTAATGGCAACATCACATCTTCCATCCGTCACGTTTCTGTCACTCGAGCACAGATACAAAGGAGGCATGAACCTATTATCGAGCATAAATACTCCCTCTTGGATTTACTAGCATCTACTTGGCCAGAGCCTCTACTAATAACGGAGAGCATGCACGATCATAAATAACCTATGCATGAAGATAACATGATAGATTGATAATCAGAAGACATAGCACTCAACATTCATCAGATCCTAGCAAACGCAACATGTAGCATTACATAAAGATGATCTTGATCATGTTAGGCAGCTCACAAGATCTAAACATGAGGTACAAAGTGGCGAGAACAACCATCTAGCTACTGCTATGTACCCATAGTCCAGGGATGAACTACTCACGCATCACTTCGGAGGAGGGCATGGTGGTGTAGACCCCTTTGGTGATGAATTCCCCTCCCGGCAGGGTGTCGGGGAGAGCTCCAGAACCCTCCCGATCTCGGGATGAGGATGACGGCGGCCTCGGGTGTTTTTCGGGACGCAGTGGAATATGTTTAGGGTTTACGTCTCGGGGGGATTAAATAGGCGAAAGGGCACAGGCCGGGGCCCCACACCACCCCATGGCGTGGCCAGGGGCGCCGCCCTATGGTGTGGGCCCCGTGAGGCCCCCCTCCAGGTCTCTTTGGGACTCCGTGGAACCTTCGGGAATTCTAAGACTTTTAGGCTTCGAATTTTCCAATTCCGAGAATATTTCCAGAATAAATTTTCTGAAACTAAAAACAGCAGAAAACATGGAACTGTCTCTGTGACATCTTCTCAATAGGTTAGTCCGGAAAATCGTTAAAAATGACATAAAGTGTATAGCAAACATGTGGGAAACAATTAGAAAACATCATAGAATATCAGAAATTAAGGATAGGTTATAACGTATCAACATCCCCAAGCTTAGTTCCTACTCGTCCTCGAGTAGGAAAACGATAAAAACACATAATTTCTGAAGTGACATGCTACAACATAAACTTGATCATCAATAATGTAAAAGCATAAGCAATCCGAGATCATAGAACTTTAATACAAGCATGAAAAATATAACGTTTATAATAAAGCATAGCAATCACCTTGCATCATGAGAAGTAACTTAAATAAAAGATCATGAACAACAATGCAAAGAAAGATATATGTTTGTTTCAAGTATAGAAAACATGTCAAAGTGATATTTCGCTAGTCCTTAAGAGTGGGGAAAAACATAAATGCCAGGACACCTTCAAACTTCATGAGGAAGACTAGAACAACTAATTAGATAACAAGCAATAACACATCATGAATCAATTAATAATGTTTCTGGGACAAATGCACATAAAACTCAGAATGGCAACTATGCTCTCTCAACCGTGCATAAAGTTAGAAGATGGAGAATCAACATAAAAGTAAAAGAAAGGCCCTTCGTAGAGGGAAGCATGGATCACTCATGTGCTAGAGCTTTTATTTTATTGAATATAGGTATAAAAACTTGACACTCCTCCCAACCATCTTTCACAAACCATGGCTAAACGAATCCTCGGGTGCCTGCCAACAATCACATACTGTGGAGGAGTGTCTATATTTTAAGAGAGGTGTATGCTTATGTAAACGAATGGTAAACAGAAAATATAGTAGGTCACAAGCCAACTAGATTTCACAAGAGCAGATCCCATAGAAGGACGCATCTGGGTAGAAGGTCATCCCTCTTTCTCTTTTTTTACACAATTATGCTTTGACTGATAAATCAGGGGCAAAAATAGTGAAGAGAATTTGTGTTATTAATTTGGGGTTGGGCACCCCCGCCGCCAGCTCTTCTATCATTGGATAAGAGGATGAAGCCACTAGTCCAGTGTATGAAAGTCCAATCAACAAGTGAGATAAAGATTCTCTATTTCCGTCCTCAGGAGCTAAAAAAGAGCACAAAACAAGAATAATTTTGAAAGTATTAAAGGTAACACATGAGCAATTTACTTTGGAGTGGCGGTTAATTACCACATATAGGTAGGTATGGTGGACACAATGGGAAAACATTGGTTTTGGGGATTTGGATGCACGAGTAGAGCTCATACTCAGTACAGGTGGAGGCTAGCAAAAGAGTGGGAGCGACAAATCAAGAGAGCATAAGAGCCATAATCATGCATAGCGACATAAACATCATTAATCAAAGCATAAGTGGTACCACAAGTTCAAAAAATAAATTATCATGGAGTCTATTAGTGACTGGTTCATAGTCATAAACATGGTATGAGCATGCGCCAAGTCAACCAAATAAAACATTCAAAGGAGAACACCACAAATTTATGCTTCAATATGACAAGAACAACTCATGATTCTTTCAATGGCACATTAAACACTCTCAGCTATTTGAGGCTAATCATGCTACTAAATAACCACAAGGCTTTAAAACTAAAATAAAATCTAGCATGATATGAAAAAGTCTAGCCACAATCTATACAGGCTTCTACTTGCACTGTAAAAAATTCTACCTCAAGCCACAGTTTCTTTTCCCAACAAGCACCATACAAAACATGCTTTAACAAAAACTCTCTAAATGCTACAACAAGAAAACATGAGAGGACTCACCTAACACTACTAAAACAAAGATCTCTGAACAAGAGATGCAACGAAAACGAGAGCTAAACATGAATTTTTGCAGCAACTGGAAGAAAAACTAAGAATACTAGCATAGCAAGTATTCAAACGAAAAAGTGGAGTGTGTCTCTCTCCCAAACAAATAATGCTAGGATCCAACTATATTATTGCAGAAAGGAAAAGAAAAGAAATGAATACAAAATAAAACAAAGGAAAAACAAACAGACACTCCAAGTAAACTTCATATGATGTGACCGAATAAAAATATAGTTTCACGAGAAGTGACCTGATAGATAGTTGATGAAGAAGGGGATGCCTTGGGCATCCCCAAGCTTAGATGCTTGAGTATTCTAAAAATATGCTTGGATGAACCACGGGGGCATCCCCAAGCTTTGACCTTGCACTCTTCTTGATCACATATATCACCTCTTCTCTTGACCCTTAAAACTTCCTTCACACCACACTCAAACAGTAATTCGCATTAGAGGGTTAGTACAACAATAAAAAAAATCCATTGGTTATGTATGGCACAAGTGCTATTGATAGTTTTAAACATTAGCTACAACCACTGATGTTTCGTGAAGCACAGAAATCCATCTGACATCGCAAAAGAGCAAATGCAAGAAAAATGACAGAATCTGTCAAAACCAGAACAGTCTGTAAAGACAATTTTTTTCGAGGCACTTACGTTGCTCAGATAAAAAAAATTGAAGAACAAAAAAGTTGCGGAATTCGCCGAGGAATAAGCACAAGAAATTTCAGGTCATTCTGACTTCTCCATGGTTTATACAATTTTTTTACGGTGGACATCAGAAATCTGTTTCCTGCGCAGAAATCGAAAGGTACAAAGGAGTTGCTACATAAGTATACAACCCCTTGACTAAAAGAAAACAGAGTAAAACAAAGCAAAAAATAAAACCATGGGTTATCTCCCAAGAAGTGCTTTTCTTTAACGCCTTTTAGCTAATCTAAGAAAAGTGGAATCAAGTATTTTCAAGTGAAGAAGCATCCAAATTGTAACTAGTTTGAATAACGGAATAAAAAGGCAACTTAATTTTCTTTCTAGGAAAGTGTTCCATACCTTTCTTGAGTGGGAACTGAAATTTAATATTCCCTTCTTTCATATCAATAATAGAACCAACAGTTCTAAGAAAAGGTCTTCCCAAAACAATTGGACAAGAAACATTGCATTCAATATTCAAGACAACAAAATCAATGGGGACAAGAGTATTATTAACCATGATAAGAACATCATCAACTCTCCCCAAAGTTTTCTTTCTAACATTATCAATAAGACGAATATCCAAATACATAGGTTCCAATGGTGGTAAATCAAGAATATCATATAGTTTCTTGGGCATAACAGATATACTAGCACCAAGATCACATAGAGAATTGCAATCAAAATCATTCACTTTAATTTTAATAATAGGTTCCCAACCATCATATAGCTTCCTAGGGATAGAGGCTTCACATCTTAATTCATCCTCTCTAATTTGCATGAGAGCATTTGTAATATGTTTTGTCAAAGCCATATTCATAGCACTAGCATTAGGACAACTAGCAAGATTTTGTAAAAACTTAATCACTTAAGTTATGTTTCAATCATCAAAGTCAATATCATTTTAACCAAATATAATGGGACCATTGTCTCCCATGTTTCTAAAAATTTCAGCAGTTTAATCAGGAACATTTTTAGCAGTTTCATGCAGTTTTGCATTTTTACTAGCAGAAGTGGGAGTGTTTCCAACACCAATTACTTTACCATTGATAGTAGAAGGTTTTCTAGCATGCGAAGCTTCAGTTTTACTAGTGGTGGTAATGGTGCAAACATTAGCTATATTATTCTTTCTAGCTATTTTATCTTGTCTTTACCATCTAGCATGCAATTCAGCTAACATCCTGATGCTCGTGATACACACGTTTGTTGGGAGACCCTAAGAGGAGGGTGCGATGAGCACATCGGTAGGTATTTCCCCTTTGTTAGGAACCAAGGTTATCAATCCAGTAGGAGAAAGAGGACCTTCGGAAGGTTGATGCCACTGACGGTGGTGCTGGCGCTTCACCGGTGTCAGCAACAACGTGGAACCTGCACACAACACAACCAAAATACTTTGCCCCAACGGTACAGTGAGGTTGTCAATCTCACCGGTCTTGCTGAAAACAAAGATTAGACGTATAGTGTGGAAAACAGTGTATGCTTGCAATAAGTAAAGAAATGAGGGAATTGTTGTGGTTTGTTTTAACAGTGTGGAAAAATGGACCGGGGTTCATAGTTTCACTAGTGGTGTCTCTCCATAAAAGATAGCATGCTGGGTGAACAAGCTACAACTGGGCAATTGACAAATAGAGGTTGCACCGTAGTGCACAATATGACATGAAGATTACTATGATATTTAGTGCGGGCATTACAACAAGATACATAGACCGGTATCCATCTGCATCTATGACTAATAATCCACCCTCAGGTTATCATCTGAACCCCCTTAGGTATTAAGTTGCAAGCAACAGATAATTGCATTAAACAAAGTGTGTAATGTAAGCAATGATTATGCACGCGGGCACTCTCACTGTTGTTTTGTCCCTAATGGCAACAACACATCCTCCCCCTTCACGTTTCTGTCACTCGAGCAAGGCGACAAGGAGGTATGAACCCACTATCAAGCATAAATACTCCCTCTTGGAGTCACTAGCAACTACTTGGCCAGAGTAACCACTAGCAACGGAAAGCATGCAAGATCAGAAATAACATATGCAATAAAGACTATAATCAACTTGGCATAAGGTCAATATTCATCAGATCCCAGCAAACACAACATATAGAATTACATAAGATCAATCCCGATCATGATAGGCAGCTCACGAGATCTAAACATGGAGGCATATGAGGAGGAGACAACCATCTAGCTACAGCTACGAAACCGTAGTCTAAGGATGAACTACTCACGCATCACTCCGGAGGCGGGCATGGTGATGTAGAAGCCTCCGGTGATGATTTCCTCTCCAGCAAGGTGCTAGAAAATAGCTTCAGAACCCTCCTGATCTAGGGTTGACGGTGACGACGATTGCTGAACTTTTTCGGGGATTTTGATTAGGTGTTTAGGGTTTTCCATCCCTGGGGCTTAAATAGGCGAAAGGGCAAAGGCGGTGGAGCTCCAGGGGCCCCACACCCATAGGTGGCGCGACCAGGGGGACCCGCGCCACTCTATGGTGTGGCCCTCCTGTCATCCGTCTTCGACTCCTCTTAGGTGTTCTGGATACTTCCGGGGAAAATAGGAACTTCGGGCTTTGTGGGGTCCAATTCCGACTATGTTTGCAGATCAACTTTTCTGAAACCAAAAACAGCAGAAAACAGGAAACTGGCACTTGGCATCTTGTTAATAGGTTAGTCCCGGAAAACGTATAAAAATGCTATAAATAAGGGAGAAAACAAGTAGCAATTGGCAAAATATGATCATGGAGCATCATAAATTATAGATACGTTGGGGACGTATCAAGCATCTCCAAGCTTAGTTCTTACTCGTCTTCGAGTAGGTAAACAATAATTTCTGAGGTGACATGCTACTAACATAAACTTGATCAATCTAATGTAAAAGCATATGCACGCTGAGATCATAAAACTTTAAACACATGCATTGTCGGGGGCCTACCCCCGAGTAGGGGTAAGGCAGGTAAGAAACAAAGTTTAAGACGATGTTTATCAAGTTCAGCCGTACCGAGTTGGTGCTGGCCGGGTAGGCAGCTACCCGGATATCTGCTATCCGGCTGGTGCTATTCGGTAGAAAGAACTAGAGGCCAACGGAAGGTTCAATGTCAGTCTGGGTCAGCCGGGTAGCGGTCGGGTGATCCGGATATATGAGAAGTTGTCCTACTCGGGCACAAAGTCAATGGAGCCGTTGTGGAAGATCCCGCGTATCCAGGGGCCGTACCAGCGTGTGGTTCAACTTACTAGGTGCGTGGTTATCCGCACAGAGACATGGGAGCAGTGCATTACGGGAGCTGTCCTGTCCTGTCACTGACAAGGGGGACAGGACATGTCAGTGACCTACCCTAAGAGGCTGACAAGGTGGACAAGACCTGTCAGCCACCTACTGCGGAGACTTTCAACGACGGTGTCAGCGGGAACACGGAGGCGTGCGCTGTTGGCACTGTGGAGTTGTCTACTCTGTACCTTTTATTCATAGAATAGTGGCTGGCTACCAGTATATAAGGTGGCCAGCCCCCTCCCGCGCAAGGGATGACACACGACGATCGACAGATCAGAGGTTCATTTCTAGTCACGTACACATAGAGCTAAGCGCTGGCTACTCGGCAGAGAGATACACACTGAGAGACTGTGATTCATGTACTCGGCACGACTCAATATAGAGAGATAGGCAGGAGTAGGGGTGTTACCTCCGCCGTGAACCTGGGTAGATTGTGGTGTTTGAAGTGTTCTTGAGCGCGCCATCTAGGCGTGCGATCCCTCCCCGGATACCTACAACGTTCATCGGCCCCAAACTTAAGCCATCCTATGGCATATGTCTTTACCATACTACGACAGTTGGCGCCCACCGTGGGGCCAGCAGCGGCGCTGGCTGGGATGCATATTCGGACGGGACCCGTTTCTCCGTCGGGGGAGCGCGTGGTTTGTGGCCTCGTCCACAGATTCGGCTCCTTCGACTTCGTCACCGACAACGCTGGTGATTTCGGCGGAAGGCCCGTGCCCGCAGGTGGCTCCGTCCTCTCCTTCGGCGCGCATTTGGTGTACGTCGCCACCACCGTCATCCACGAGTACCCCGAGGTGGTGCTCGTCGCTGAGGACCCTCTTGCTGTTCTCGCTGTCCGCGGGAGGCCGACCGGCCGCTCTGTGGGCAGCATGGAGGTGATGATGACTGGCCCGGCTATTGATGCCGGGAAAGGCGCGCCCGCTGCGCCTGAAGTAGTCGACGAGCCGGCTACTCGCCAGATCCACAAGCCCTACGACCGACCTCAGAACATGCCGGGCTACAGGGATCCTTCTACATCAAAGGTGATACCAGCGGCTCGTGCCGGTGTCGAGCACCTCGGTATGCCTCTCGCCACGGACGTGGATCCGGCTGTGGTGAGGGTGCAGCTCGAGCAGCAGCGCCTGGCTTTGCTTCAGGAGGCCCAGGAGCTGGAAAAGGTTAGGCTTGAGCTCAACCTGGATCAAAATGGGTACAATGGAGCCCATGGTTTTACTCCTGTATCTAGTAATCCTAGCAAGATAGGCATCATTCGTCGCAACCTAGGTGCAGAGCTAGCTAGAGATGGTAGAGCTGCTAACAAGTCTGGTAGTTTAACTAATGCTGGTAGGCCAAAATATAGCTCTCCTGCCAAAACACTTAGAGCTGCAGAGACAGTTGCTGCCGAGTTGCCAAACATGACTGGTGAAGCTCGCGCTAGGCAGCAGGAGCGGCTCAATGAGCTGGTTCTGGAAGCTGGTAGGAAGAATGAGGCTTTCCGGCAAGCTAATCCAGGAGCTGGCGCGTCCCATGTTGTGCAGTCGCATGGGGCAAAATCCGGAAAGCATGCCTCTTCACCACTTCCCGATGGTGAGAGGGCCCCGAGCGTTAACTCTGGGAGGAGCAAACAGATGCAAGTGTACGACCCGGCTGTCGCTCGAAAACATCACGCTTTAGAGTGGCAGCCCTGTCAAAAACACAATGCTGCAGAAACTGGCCGCCAGGCCGCCCGAGTTCATCAAGAGGGGCAAGGAGGAAACCGAGATGGCCCATCTCGGCATCATGTTGCTAACCCGGTTCAGCATGTTGTTCAGCCACAGGTGGTTGCTGCAGTGGTCAACCCGGTTTCTCAACCCGTTCCTGTGTACCAAGACCTCTACAACGACGGGTACTCGGCAATGGATCAAGCCGGGTACGCCGACCCAAGAGATATCGCGGCTCGGTTGGGAGCAAGGATGCTGGAGCCAAGTGATGCAAGGTACAAGCTGGACCGAATCTATCGGTCCGAGGAGATAGAAGCAAGTGGCCCGGGCCAAGCTGTTTTGGTCCTAGGATCACGGGGGAGCCGGATGTGGCCAAGTTCCAGCTGGCTAGAGGGACCAAGACCTATGACGGAAGAACCAAGCCAGAGGACTGGCTAAATGATTATGTCACTCCTGTGTATGTAGCCGGCGGCAACCGGAGATGGGCGGTGCGGTATGTGCCCCAGATGTTGGAGGGCCCTGCCCGGATCTGGCTCAACAACCTGCCGAAACACAGTGTCAACTGATGGCTTGACTTCTCGGAAGCCTTCATCATCAACTTCACCAGCACTTACAAGAGGCCAAACTGGCCACAGCAGTTCTCGGCGTGCAAGCAGAGAGAAGAGGAGACTGACCGCGAGTACCTTACTCGGTGGAGCACTCTGAGGAACACCTCTGAGGGTGTGAACGAGTCAGAGGCCATTGTCTGGTTTTCTTAAGGTTGCCGACATGGCAGCATGCTATGTCAGAAACTGTAGAGGGAGATGCCGAGTACCCTCGCCGAGACAATCAAGATTGCGGATATGTATCCTCTCAGCGACCCTACTCAGCCGAAGAGGAAGCACCATGACGGAGCCCGGCGCCATGACCGCCAAGACTTCCGCAAAAAGAGAAGAGAAGATCGTCCGAATATCCGCTATGGGTCGGACCATGTTGTTGCAGTCACTCAGGATCAAGATGCTGCCGAGAGCAGCCAGAGGCAAAAAACTGCTGGAGCCCAGTACGGGCAAAACTAGACTCGGGGCCAAAACTTCAAGAAGCAGAACAATGCCTCCCAGGAGTCCGGAGATGCTCCGAGGTTTGTCTTTGAGAACATGAAGGATGGGCTGTGCAGCTTTCGTACTCGGCATCCGAGTAGGCCAGCCAACCACACTACGTGGCAGTGCAGCTGGTGGGACCGGATCAAGAGCGAGGGCTTTAGTCAGCTGCCTCCTCGTCTTCCGCTCTCAGGCTCCAATATGCAGCCTATTCGGGCAGCTGCTCCCAGGCTGGCCGAGAACCAGAGGAGGGAGAATGTGAACCAAGTGGCGCCGGGAGCCAACAACAACTACAACCGCAACTTCAACAACAACAACCGCAACAACAACTACTACACCCGCAACAACAATCGCAACAACAACAATTCCAACCAGAACAACAACAACAATGGTGGTGATGGGGACCGGAACCAGTACCAGGAGCATCATGAGAGCTACATGGTGTTCACCACAGAGCCGGATGACAAGCAATTCCAGCGCAGGCGCGCGATGGAGGTGAACGTTGTGATGCCGGCAGTGCCGCATTACATGGATTGGTATGACCAGGACATAGTCTGGTCCATAGATGATCATTCCAAGATAATGCCCAACCCGGGTACATATGCTCTGGTGGTGGACCCTACTTTCTTGGGGACCAAGAAGAATGTGAAGTTCAGCAAGGTGCTGATCGACAACGGAAGCAGCATCAACATCATGTACCGAGATACCATGGAGAAGCTCGGCCTTGCCGAGAACATGCTGCTACCCAGTCGGACTACATTCCATCGCATTGTACCGGGAGTGTCTTGTGCTCCCATTGGCCGAATCTGGATGGATGTGCTGTTCGGCACAAGGGAGAACTGTCGGACCGAGTGCCTGCAGTTCGAGGTGGTTGATCTTCAGAGCCCCTACCATGCTCTGCTCGACAGGCCTGCTCTGACAAAGTTCATGGCCTCAACTCATACGACATATCTGAAGATGAAGCTTCCAGGCCCCAATGGCATCATCACCATCTCAGGTGATTACAAGCGCTCCCTGGAGTGCGCATCTGCTGGATCTCGGTTTGCCGGGTCCATGGTCATTGCTGCCGAGAAGAAGAAGATTCATGAGGTGGTGGCCCTAGCACAGGCAGCTCAACTCGGTATGCCTGGCATGCCGAGCTCTCAGCATGGAGCCACATTCTAGGCCTCCCAAGAGACAAACAAGGTACATATTGACCTGGAATTCCCAGAGCATGTGGCCATCATTGGTGCCGGGTTGGAGGAGAAATAGGAAAGCGAGCTCATCCATTTCCTCTGTGAGAATCGGGATGTCTTTACATGGTCCAATCAGGACCTGCCGGGTGTCTCGAGGGAGCTGGTTGTGCATTCTTTACATGTGCGGCTGGATGCCAAGCCGGTAAAGCAAGCTATGCGCCGCTTTGCGGCTGAGAGGAGGAAAGCCATTGGTGACGAGATCACAAGGCTGCTGGCAAGTGGATTCATCATGGAGGTGCTGCATCCGGATTGGATGGGCAATCCGGTCATGGTGGAGAAGAAGAAAGATGACCCCATGGTTGCTGTGGTGTGGCGCATATGCGTAGACTACACCGACATGAACAAGGTTTGCCCCAAGGACCCGTTCCCGCTACCCCGGATAGATCAGGTGATTGATTCCACTGCAAGGTGCGAGCTTTTGTATTTCATTGATGCCTACTCTGGTTTTCACCAGATTCCTTTAAATCCGGCTGATCAAATAAAGACTGCTTTTTTTACCCCATACGGGGCTTATTGCTATCGCGTTATGTGTTTTGGCTTGCGGAATGCTGGGGCTACTTATCAGAGATGCATGTAGAAATGCCTGTATGAGCAGATTGGCAAAAATGTGCAGGTGTATGTAGATGACATTTTCATCAAAACAAAAGAAAAACACACTCTGCTGAGCGATATTGAGGAAGCATTTGCCAGCTTGCGCAAGTACCGGATGAAGTTGAATCCAACCAAGTGCACATTTGGCGTCCCGGCTGGCAAGCTACTCGGCTTCTTGGTATCCAGTTGGGGCATTGAGGCCAATCCTTCAAATATAAAAGCCATAGAGAGCATGTCTTTGTCTAGGTCATTGAAGGATGTGCAGAAGTTTACCGGATGCCTGGCTTCTCTTAGCCGGTTCTTGGGCCGAATGGGCGAGAAGGCCCTGCCTCTCTATCAGCTCATGAAGAAAAGTGACAAATTTGTTTGGACCCCACAAGCTGATGTGGCATTCAAGGAGCTCAAGACCATGCTGGGCAACGGTCCTGTCCTGGCATCTCCACTGCCTAAGGAGCCAATGTTGCTCTATATTGCAGCCACCAACCGAGTTGTGAGCGTGGTGGTAGTGGTGGAACGAGAAGAAGGCAAGTCGGTGCAGAGGCCGGTGTACTATCTCAGCGAGGTGTTATCCAGCTCCAAGCAAAGCTATCCACACTACCAGAAGATGACTTATGGCGTATACCTAGGTGGCAAGAAGCTCAAGCATTATTTCCAGGAGCATCCAATCACAGTGGTGAGCACTGCTCCCATCTCGGAGATTATGGGCAATAAGGATGCAAGTGGCCGGGTAGCCAAGTGGGTGATTGAGCTAGCAGAATACACTCCTCTGTATGCCAGAAGAGAGGCCATCAAATCACAAACTCGGGCGGATTTTTTGGTTGACTGGGCCGAGATGCAGTATGAGCCTCCCTTGCCGGAAACAAATTTATGGAGAATGCATTTTGATGGCTCCAAAGTGAAAGAGGGACTCGGTGCCGGTGTTGTGCTCACCTCACCCAAGCGAGACGAGCTCAAGTATGTGCTGCAGATCCACTTCTCGGCATCCAACAATGTTGCCGAATACGAAGCCTTGGTCCATGGACTGAAAATATCCAAGGAAATTGGAATCCGGCGGATTGTCTGTTATGGTGACTCAGATCTGGTGGTTCAACAGGTCTCGGGGACTTGGGACACGTTGGATGCCAACACGGCATCTTACCGGTTCCTCGTCCAGAATATGACCGGATTCTTTGATGGGTGTGAATTCCATCACATCCACCGAGCTGAGAATGATGCAACAGATGCTCTGTCCAAATTAGGATCTTCTCGGCAGTTTATCCCACCCAGAATTGCTCTGGAGCATTTGAGGAAGCCTTCTATCAAGCCATCTCCCAACTCGGAGTCTATATTCATCCCGGCTCTACCGGACTCTGAAGTTGTTCCCATGGAGATTGACTGGGAGAGCTCAAAGGAGAACCCGGGGACTGCTCCATCCAACCCGAGGATTGCCTCTGCAAACCCGGGGACTGTCGCATTCATCGAGGGGGTCATTTCTCAGTACTCGGGGACTCGGGAACTCGTCTCCAACTCAGAGCAAGTCATGTAAGCTGATCCAATGGAAGTGGACGAACCAGTGTTCCCTATTCGGGAGACACCGAGTTGGGCTTTGCCCATATTATCCTTTCTGATGGATGGCACTTTGCCGAGTGACGAGGTCACAGGCAGGCATATTTAAAGGAGATCCAAGGGCTACACCATCATCAACAGAGAGCTGCACAAGAGAAGTGCCACGGGTGTACTGCAACGCTGTGTTGAGCCAAAAGAGGGAGAAGAAATTCTCAGAGAGATACACCAAGGAGAATGTGGGCACCATGCCTCATCTCGGGCCTTGGTCAAGAAAGCATTCCGGCATGGATTATTTTGGCTCACTACCTTGCAACAAGCAGAAGATCTGGTGAGGAAGTGCAATGGGTGCCAGAGGTATGCAAGCAAGATCCATATGCCAGCTTCCGAGTTGAAGACAATTCCCATCACTTGGCCATTTGCTATTTGGTGCTTGGATATGGTGGGTCCTTTCAAGCCAGCTCGGGGTAATATGGCTCACATATTGGTCATGGTTGATAAGTTCACCAAGTGGATTGAGGTGAAGCCAATCCGGAAGTGTGATGGAAACACAACAGTGAGCTTCTTGAAGGATATTATTCTGAGGTATGGCTACCCGCATGGGATCATCTCGGACAATGGAACAAACTTCGCTGAAGGAGCTTTTGCTCGATTCTTTAAGGAGAAGCGGATCTGGCTAGACATTGCATCAGTCGCCCATCCGGCTTCCAACGGACAAGTTGAAAGAGAAAATGGCATGGTCCTTTCCGGAATAAAAGCCAAGGCTAATTGAGCCATTACAGTGAACCCCTGGTTCTTGTGCGCTCGTTCTTGAAGAGGTAGAACCCGGCGCTCCACCCAGCATGCGATCAGGTCGTCCTTTCGGAGTCCTTGCTCCACCAACTCCTGCAGGCGCTCGTCTACCCGGTTGACGTCATTCATCGTCTTCCTGGGATGGTAGCCCCAATTCCTCATCTCGGTGGGGGGAACATTCCAGAACTCTGGCAGCTTGATGAGGTCAACTGGCTTCTCGCCTTTTGCTGGAGTAGGGTTCTTGACGTATAAGAACCCTCTCTGCCACTTCCGGCAGGTGTCCAGTCCGAGTACCCGCGGGTGGCTACCCGTAGTCCGTTGAATCATCATGGCGGCCCCCGTCCGAGTCATCTCTTTGGGGGCAATCGGGTTGGAGGTGTTGGGAAGGACATGTTGGCGAAAGAAGAAACACTTTGCCCAAGTGTCTATGGTGGGGTAGACACTGAGGAACGCTTCACAACAAGTGACATAGGTGGAGAGCATAGCGATAGCATTGGCGGGGAGGTGATGTGGTTGGAGGCCAAAGTGGCGAAAGAAGTCTTGCATGAACTTGGATGCGGGAAGGCCGAAGCCGCGTTTAAAATGTCTCAAGAAGACGACATACTCACCGGGGCCAGGGGCGGCCCCCGCTCGTTGCTGGGAGGCCGGCAGATGACGCCGGGAGGCACCCGGCGGGTGTTGACCAGCCACTGGCAATCGGATGCCGTGACGTCGGATCCTTCCCAGGCAGCGCGCATCGAGGGAGGATCCTCCTGGTGCAGATCTGCGGCGGCCTCGAGTTCCATCTGGTCTTCTCCGATGAGGAAGTGTGGGTGTCGGAGATGAAGACGAGGCGCGGCGGAGCGGCGCGAGGTCGAAGAGGACATTGCCGCTCGGTGAAGACCTTTTCGGAGTCGAGCGCACTCCGGCGAGCGGCGGCGCGCGGGGACGGATCTTTCCTCTCTCTGCGCGCGGAGCGGCGGTGTGTTGTGGATTCGCGGCGGCGCTGGTTGTTCGCTGCCAGTGTGGAGGCGGAAAGGAAGCAGCGCTGGGGGAAAGTGGCGAGGAAGATTGTTCGAGGGGCGGCGCGGAGGTATTTAAACCTCCTAGAGTGCAGTTATGGCCCTGGATTGATCGTGGAGAAGATCGTGCGACGCGGGGGTTACCACGCCCGTTAGAAACGCACATAGCGAGTAACTCGCGCGTAACGGGCGCAGTTAATCCCACGTCACAGATCGTGGGTCGTGGGCTCTTGAGTGCCTGTGTGAAGCGACGCGACGTCATGTGGGCCCTGCGAGCAGTGGTAGACGCGTGCCACGTAACCGCGTTAGACCCGAGGCGTCGTGGGCAGCGGTTACGTGACACGTGCAAAACCTGGACACACGAAGATGGAACCGCTCTGTTTCGAGCGACAAGGTTCTTGGAAATTTGGCTAAGTGTTGGTATCTCGGTTGGACCCAAGTCAGCTTGGTCTACCCGGAACAATGATGAAACTCCAGGAACCACACTGAAGAAGGTCCAAGCTCAAATTGAGAGCATCCGAGCTGGGGTGCAACTCGGCTATGATCCAACACACAAGTCATTTGGTTTAAGCTGGCAGGACCCAACACCCAAGTTCGCCGGACTCTACCAGCTTCGGGGACTAATGTCGGGGGGCTACCCCCGAGTAGGGGTAAGGCAGGTGTAGCATCCCAACTTTTAATAAAGATGGAATACCTGTGTTACTGTGCTAGTCCCTGGATCAAATGCTAGCACCACAGTACAAAATGAAATATCATGCAAATGCATCAAATTCTATTACATCGCATGATCCAGTCTTTACAAAATAGGATTACAACTTGAATAGTCTTAGAAGACTAGCAGAAAACAAAGAAATACAGCGGAAAACATAGTACAACATTGAGCCCATCTTCTTCATGTGCCACAGGCAAAACATGTTGGCGATAGTCTCGAGATCCTAAACGAAATCCTCACTCGTCTTCAGAAATATCTGCAATATGGAATATGCAGCCACAAGGGAGTCAATACAATTTAATGTATTGGCAAGTAACACTATGGTGGATATAAATGGCAAGACTAATACTACATGCTTATTTGGCTGAGTGGAGTTTTGGCTAAGTTTTGCATAAAGCTAGTTTTCTCCTATCACTTTTGTAAAACAATCTTTTCTTTTCAAAGGATGGCAACATTGGATTAAGATCCAAGCCCCACAACTAGTGTTCACTTGGTCAAAATTTTACTTATTGAAAATGGTGATGTGATTCTTCTGTCCTTCCTTGTCCAGCTGCTCATAGTTGTCCATAACCGGGGACACGGCTAAGATCTTAGTTTGTTGACTCTGCAGAGCTTGTGCACTTTCACCTTCAGACTCAAATCAGCCCAAACATCCTATACACCCTGAGTGCATTAAGGAAAGGAGAAGATTGAGACGAGATCTTTCAGAAGCAAGAATTCAACCCAATGGCAAGACCCGTTCCACCTATAATTATGCTACATCTGCTTGTCAAGCCCGGGCTGAACCCTCACAACTTAGTTGATCAAGACAGAGCCCATATGACTAAAGACTGCACTGGAAGCAATCTAAACTTGGGGAACATCATAATCACTTTGTTCCTGGGTGGCATTCCTCAAGTGAACAACCCCTCGGGGAGACACTCAACTCTCATCAGCCAAACAACCAAATCCACCCAGGTGGTTCATTGAAGTTGTTACTTAGAATTTTTCCACAACATCAAGTAAAAATCATTTGTCTCATTGCATAGCATCTATCAAGTTCCAAGGCTATAAATAACAAGGATAAAAGGGATGGCTACACACTACTAGGATAATAGCATAGCATAATATAACTTAGTAAAATTTCCTATCAATGCATACTACTCAAAAATCAACTAATGCATATAAGAAAATAATGGGTAGTTGATGATGTGTTACTTGCCTTGTTGAAGTTGGTGAAGATATCACACTCTCTTCACAAAAGATCGTTGCTCTCCGTACAATCTATTCATTGTTAACACAAAACCAAATAAACAAACATCCTAACAAACAAACATACAAGTGTATAAAACATACATAGCAACTAACATATCAAAAGGGGCTTAACCAAGTTGGTTAGGACAAGGTCTAGGTGTGAGTTGAAAGATTCATTTTCTAGTGGTCTCATTCTTGTTAAGGAAATTCCAAGGGTTTACTTGGGATGGTCTAGGTTGAGTTTGTAGTGATCAAACTTTATTATAACCATACTTGTCGAGGAAGTTCCAAGAGTTCACTAAGAATAAACATATTACTTCTTCAACTAAAGTAATACATGCAAACACTTGGTCATATTCACCTTCAAAAATATTTAAGTGACTATGTTAGTATTTTCCATTGTGGTTAGGGTAGGTCTACTAACTTCATCATCAAAGGGAAAAATATTACTAAGTCTTGGGTTTTCCATTTGGGTCAATGGTTGGACAAAATAACTTGTTATTCTTCAACTTGTATGGATTGCTTCTAGACCTCATGTGATTGCATTCTTGAAGATCATCTTCATGCTTCTATTGTAGTCTTGTTCCTTGGATGTATTCTTCTCTTGGTCTTGATAAATTCTTCAGGTCTTTCACTTCAGTAATTGGTTTGGGTATGGGATGGGCACAAATACCACTAAGTCAAGAGAAAGAAAATAAGAAGAAGGATAGGAAGAGAGAGGGAGATGCTTTCTACTGAATTTCTTCACACTTGTACTTCTTGAGTTGCTTCTAGTTGTTGTGGAGTCTAAGTCTTCTCTTAAAAACTTCTTCATTGATCTTCCTTGTAGCTCTTCATGTTGCCACCAGGTTGAAAGGAGAAGAATATAAAAGGGAAGGAAAAAGACTTAGAGAGAAAGGGTGTTAGTCCTCTAGAAGTTTCTCTGGTTCTCTTCTAGTGCTTCCACTTCTTGGAGATGCTTATGAAGTTTGTTTTATTTTCCAAGTCCTTCAATGGTCTTCTATCTTCATGTTGCAAAATCTCTAGATGGTTAAGTCCTCCATTGCACTTCATGGTTCTCACAAATCCCAATTTGATGAAATCTTGAAGCATGAAAGGGGAGTGGAGAAGTAGATAGCAAACTAATTTTCACTATTTGGTACTATATGTGATTGACACATTCTAAGGACTTGGCTTGGCTCCACTTAGACATAACATCAAGGAAAAACAGTTGCAAACAATTCCTAAGACATGGTAAAGATGGATGAATCACTAGGTTGGGTTTTTGGTCAAAAACACATGGCCATGGTCCGAGGATGTCCAAAATGGTTGGGCAAGGTTGTTTCTGGTTCAAGGTTGTCAAATGGAACAATTTTGCAAAAGGAACTATATTGAAATTATTTATAGAAATTAATTTATGTCAAAAATACTCAAATAGACAACTTAATTCTAAATTCAATTTTAATTTGTTCAATTATTATTTTGGGACAAAGGGTATGAAAGTACATAACCTAAGGTTTCCAAATATATTTTATTTACAATTTTTGGATTTGTAGAATTTGAATTATGCCAAATTTCACCAAACAAGCATATTTGAATTTGAACAAATTTAAGTTTGTCAAATTTGAATTTGGACAGTGCCAAAAGTTTCTAGATGTCAAGGGCTTTTCAAAAAGTCTAAGATTGTTAAATTTGGCTAAGTGGTTGAAAAGATATGATGATTTGAAATTGCAGGGGCTTTTCTGCAAATCTGCCAAAATTCTACCGGGAGAATAATTTGAATTAAAGGCTGGGCCACGTGGCTGATCCTGATTGGATGGTACTGCTGACTGGGCTGCTGACCGTGCAGGCTGACGTGGATAAGTGGATCAATCTGAGCCACTGGATCTGGATCTAACGGTGACTTACCCCTTCGCATAAGTGATCTGTTTTCGACCGTTCGATCAAGATCTAACGGCTGAGGAAGATGGTTTCGTACCTGGCCGGAGTTGTCGCCGGAAAAGGTGACGCCGACGGCGCTCTGCTCACGGCACGGACGGCGGCGAGGCTAGGAGGCGCCTCCGGGCACGGGGAGACCTCGGGGAGACTCCACGCAGAACAGAGAGGCCGAGGGTGGGGTCTGCTTGCTCCCTCGCTTCCGAACTCGGTGGCGCGGCGTGGATCTGCGGCGGTGGTGTCGGGTCGTCGTCGGTGAGTTGTCTCCTGCTGCGGGAATAGCACAAGAAGGGCATGAGGAGGTTCAGGAGGTTTAGGGGAAGAGGAGGAGCTCGAAATCGGCAGCGGGGACCTTCTGTTGTGGCCGGAAACAACGACAAACGGCGGCGGCCAGTACGAACTCCGACGAGCTATTCCGGTGGCCTCGGGAAACAAATGGCAGAGGGAGAGGAGGGGAAATGAGGAGGGGGTCCTGGGCTATAAGGAGGAGGTGACGGGCCATTGATGCACGGCCTTAATCGCGTGTAATCAAACGGAGAAGAAATGCCCGAAACTGCCGTTCTTCAGTTTCCAGAGATTGAAGACGATGACGTCATCATGACGTCATCAATTTTTTTTTCTTTTATTCCTGTTTAATTGTTTTAATTATATCTTCTGTTTTATAAATCAAATTAACATGAAACAAATTTCTAAATTCTTATTATTTCAAATACTTCCCAACAGTACCAATTTTGTGGGGTTTTCATCATTTTTGAATTTTTCAAAATACAAATTCAAATGGATTCATAATTGCCTTAATATTCCAATTGAATGAGAAATAATAATAAAATAGGGAAATGGGTTTGGGAAATTTTCAGAGACTATAATATGGTTAATTATTATTTTCCAAAACCATTTCAACTTGTTTCCATGATTTTATAATTTTTTAAATAAGATGAAAACATCATAGTCACTTAATAGAAAATTTTCCTTATTTATTTGACTTGGGGTTTAATAAAAATAATGTGGTTTTCTCAAATTAAGATGTTGTTTTCCCAATTAACTTTACTTGTTTTCACAACTTTATATTTTGAAATAAATAAAACACTAATAATACTTTAAGGCCATTTTTTTAAAATTTAGTAAATAATAAATTGATGTTATTGTCTAAATAGAATTTCAGAGACATTTTACATGTCATATATTATTTTTGGAAAGCCATTTTTAAACCTTTTTCACATTGTATAATTTTAGGATATGAAGGATTTACTAATAGTAACTTAATATTATTTAGTTCATATCAAATAATTAATATTGTTGATCAATAAATTTAGGATAAAACCACATGTCATAATATTGTTTTCAAAACCCTTTTTATGTTATTTTCCAAACAATGCATTTTATTTTCACACCTTCATGTTTAAAACTTGGAATAACAACTAAAAGTTATTACTAACAATTTTATTCTCATCAAATACCTTTGGGGCTTAGAACTTTATTAAGGGTTATAAATCTTTTATTGTTGTTGCCATAAAATAATTTCAAGGTAATATTTGAATTGAAAACCTTTTAGGTAATAAAGTTTGCTAAAGATAATATGTGAGAAAAATTCATTTGAGAGGGTTTTAGGTTTTATGGAATAGAGGTATATTGGATTTTCATTTCCAAAACATTAGAACATGTATTGTTTTCTTTTGTTTCTTGCATCTCATTTGGTTTTTGGTGACTTGCATAACATGAAAACAAAAAGTTTCAATTTTTAGTGATTTTTGGACTTTCCAAAAATCAGGGATGTTACAGCAGGTAAGAAACAGAGTTCAAGACGATGTTTATCAAGTTCAGCCGTACCGAGTTGGTGTTGGCCGGGTAGGCAGCTACCTGGATATCTGCTATCCGGCTGGTGCTATTCGGTATAAAGAACAAGAGGCCAACGGAAGGTTCAATGTCAGTCTAGATCAGCCGGGTAGCGGTCGGGCGATCCGGATAGATGAGAAGTTGTCCTACTCGGGCACAGTCAATGGAGCCGTTGTGGAAGATCCCGCGTAACTAGGGGCCGTACCAGCGTGTGGTTCCACTTACTAGGTGTGTGGTTATCCGCACAGAGACGTGGGGGCAGTGCAGTACGGGAGCTGTCATGTACTGTCACTGACAAGGGGGACAGGACATGTCAGTGACCTACCCTAAGAGGCTGACAAGGTGGAAAAGACCTGTCAGCCACCTACTGCGGAGACTTTCGGCGACGGTGTCAGCGGGAACATGGAGGCGTGCGCCATTGGCACTGTTGAGTTGTCTACTACGTACCTTTTATTTATAGAATAGTGGCTGGCTACCAGTATATAAGGTGGCCAGCCCCCTCCTGCGCGAGGGACGACACACAATGATCGACAGATCAGAGGTTCATTTCTAGTTACGTACACATAGAGCTGAGCGTTGGCTACTCGGCAGAGAGAGACACACTGAGAGACTGTGATTCCTATACTCGACACGACTCAATATAGAGAGATAGGCAGGAGTAGGGGTTTTACCTCCACACGAGGGCCCTGAACCTGGGTAGATTGTGGTGTTTGAAGTGTTCCTGAGCGCGCCATCTAGGCGTGCGATCCCTCCCCGGATAGCTACAACGTCCATCGGCCCCAAACTTAAGCCATCCTATGGCATCTGTCTTTACCACACAACGACAGACATGATAAATAAAACTTTAATAATAAAGCATAGAAATTACTTTGCATCACGAAGAGTAACTCAAATAAAGGATCATGAATAATAATGCAAAGAAAGGTAAACGTTTGTTTCAGGCATATAGAAAGCATGGAAAAGTGATATTTCAATAGTCCTTAAGAATGGGGCAAAACATAAATGCCAGGACACCTTCAAAGTTCATGAGGAAGACTAGAACAAATAATTTAAGAACAAATAATATCACATCATGAAGTAATTATTGATGCTTATGGGACAAATGCACATAGAACTCAGAATGGCAAAAATTCTCTCTCAACCGTGCATAAAGTTAGAAGATGGAGACTCAACATAAAAGTAAAAGAAAGCCCCTTCGCAGAGGGAAGCAGTGATCACTCATGTGCTAGAGCTTTTATTTTATTAAACAGAGGTATTAAAAGTTTGACACTCCTCCCATCCATCTTTCACAAACCATGGCTAACCGAATCCTTGGGTGCATGCCAACAATCACATACCATGGAGGAGTGTCTATATTTTAGGAGATGTATGCTAATGTCAACGAATGGTAAATCGAAAGTACAGTATGTCACAAGCCAACTGGATTCACAAGAGCGGCTCCCATGGTGAAGGACGTAACTGGTGTAGAAGGTCATCCCTATTTCTCTTTTGTTTACACAATTATGCTTTGACTGATAAATCAGGGGCAAAAATAGTGAAGAGAATTTGTTTGCATTAATTTGAGGCTGGGCAACCCGATGCCAGCTCTTCTATCATTTGGATAAGCGGATGAAGCCACTAGTCCAGGGTGTGAAATCCAATCAACAAGTGAGATAAAGATTCTCTATTTACGTCCTCATGAGAAAAAATAGGAACATAAAGTAGGAGTAATTTTGAAGGTTTTAAAGGTAACACATGAGAAATTTACTTTGGAATGGCAGTTAAATACCACATGTAGGTAGGTATGGTGGGCACAATGGGAAAAACTTTGGTTTAAGGGAGTTTGGATGCACGATTAGTTCTCATACTCAGTACAGGTGGAGGCTAGCAAAAGACTGGGAGCGACAAATCAAGAGAGCATAAGAGCCATAATAACGCATAGCGACATACGCATCATTAATTAAAACATAAGCAGTATCACAAGTTCAAAAACTAAGTGGTCATGGAGGCTATTTGTGATTGGTTTGTAGTCATAAACATGGTGTGAGCATGCGCCAAGTCAACCAAATAAAACATTCGAAAGAGAATACCATATATTGATTCTTTACTATGACAAGAACAACTCATGAATCTTTCAAGACATATTAAACACTCTCAGATATTTGAGGATAATCATGCTACTCAATAAACACAAGGCTTTAAAACTAAAATAACATTTAACATGGCATGCAAAAGTCCTAGCCACAGTCTATACAAGCTTCTACTAGTACTGTTATAAATTCTACTTCAAGCAGCAGTTTTCTTTTCCCAACAAGCACCATACAAAACATGATTTAACAAAAATACTATTTATGATACAGCAAGAAAACATGAGAGTACTCATATAACACTACTAAAACTAACAGCTCTAACAAGAGATGCATGCAAAACAGGAGCTAAATAAATACAGCAGCTAGAAAGAGATTAAGAATACAAAGTATTCTCATGAAAAACCGGAGCGTGTCACTCGCCAATAAAATAATGCTGGGGTCCAACCAAGCTTATTGAAAAAGTAAAAACAAACTGAAAGAAAAATCAAAAGCAAACTGAAAACAAAAATAAGATGCGACCGAATAAAAATATAGTTTCACTAGAAGTGATCTGATAATTTGTTGATGAAGAAGGGGATGCCTTGGGCATCCCCAAGCTTAGGTGCTTGAGTCTTCCTGGAATTTTCTTGGATGTACCACCGGGGCATCCCAAAGCTTAGGATTTTCACTCTTCTTGATCACATCATATCATCCTCTTCTCTTGACCCTTGAAAACTTCCTTCACATCAAAATTCTCACAATCTTCATTAGCCACGTTAGTGCAATTGAAATAATAAATTCACATGGTTCAGTTTCAACACAAGTCTAACACTCAAAAACACATTATCAACTGTCACAAATTCTTTCAAAACTCTTTTTCTCAAAAGAACACCAAAAGAAAGAGATTAAGATGCAAATGCGATAAATGGCAGAAATCTGTCAAAACAGAACAACGGGTAAAGATCGATTTTTTAAAAAATCTTATGTTGCTCAAATCAAAAGGTGGTCTTCTAAGAAAGGTTGTGTATATAACTCAGGATTAAGAGAAAAAAATATCAGGTCATTTTGAAGTTTCTGTGATTTTTAACGGAATTAACAGTGGACAGCAGAAATCTGTTTCCTGCGCAGAAATCCGAAATATAGGCTCAACTTTCCACAAGAGGCTTTACTTGGCTCAACAAAAACTCAAAAGGAAAGATAAAGAGGGGTTGATAAGGAAATAGAAAACACCAAGGTGCAAAGCACACCAAAGAAAACAAAATAAAATGGGTTGAAAACAACGAAATAAAACGGGTTGTCTCCCGGTAGCGCTTTTCTTTAACACCTTTCAGCTAGGCATAAAAGGGGAAAGATGCTCACATAAGAAATATGAATTAAGCAAAAGAGAGAATAAAGAAGAAAGTATAAAAAAATTTAAGTCTAACCCACTTTCTATGCATAGTAATCTTGTAAAGAAATAAATTAAAGAAGCTCAAACTAGAAATCATGGGAAGGTAGAACAAGAGCAACTTCCAAACTTTCAACAAAAAGAGAGGTGTTTTAGTAACATGAAAATTCTTACAACCATATTTTCCTCTCTCATAACAATTTTCAGTAGCATCATGAACAAACTCAACAAAATAATTATCACATAAAGAATGTTTGTCATGGTCTAAAAGAACACAATTCATATCAAGCTCAAAAACAGTGGGATCAAAATTTAAAATCAGCTCCTCTTTCTTCCCACTTTTAGCAATATCAGAACGAGATGATTGATTAGGACACATTATAGAAATCCTATTTTCAATAACATTATGATTTATAACATCAATTAACATAAGACCATCATATAGAGCATTATCATAGGATTTATCAAAGTAGCAAGGATTATCATAAATAACAGTAGCAATATCATTCTCACAAGTTTCATTCATAGTAGTATCAAGGTCACAAGTATAGAAAGTATCAATTTCATCAAATAATGTATGAGTTAAAGAGTTACTATCATTGGGAGGTTGACATGGGTAGCTCCATTCTTCCTCCTCTTGATCATCACTCTCCTCCTCTTTTTCATCCAAAGAATTTCCGGATTCAGCAGTTTCTTCTTCCATAGGCTCCTGCAAGATATCAATTACTTCCTTAGGTTGTGAGAATTTATTAACATATTCCATTATGTATTAATTAAAATCCTTGTAACTATCAAAGCAATACTCAAGTATAGAATAAATCTCATATTTATAAGGTGCATCATCAACACTTTCAAGAAAATAGGCAATTTTGAATGCACCCTTCCAAGCAATGAATTCTTCAATTTGTTCCACATCATATAATTCATAATTTCCCTTAACATAAGAAGATATGGTAACATTATCATTATACTCACATTGAAAAGGGAGGTGTTTATACCTCCTACAACAGCAAGATTTATCAAAGCAATAAATAACATTATAGGTGGAGCACAAGTTTTTAGCATAGTCATGCAATTTATTAATTTGCTCCCATAAGTGTATCCATTTTTGTGACAAGCGGTGTTCCTCATAATGTTTTTGTTGTTCATCCGTGAACCCACCTTGCCTAAAAGATCTAGTTTCAAAGACATGAAACATTGATAGCAAGCATGATAAAGCAAAAATAGCAAGTGAATGCTTCACTTGAAAATACTTGAGTTGCCCTTTTATGCCATAAAGTAATTTTTTTGTGTTTTCAATATAGAGAAGAAAAACAAGAAAAAAATAAAAACAAGACAATAAACAAAATAAATAGGTTGAGAGTGAGAGACTCCCCTTGCCAGAAGACTTCCTTCTCCCCGGAAACGGCGCCAGAAAATATCCTTGATGCTCGTGATACACACGTTTGTTGGGAGACCCCAAGAGGAGGGTGTGATGAGCACAACGGTAGGTATTAACCCTTATTTAGGAACCAAGGTTATCAATCCAGTAGGAGAAAGAGGACCTTCGGAAGGTTGATGCCACTGACGGTGGTGCTGGCGCTTCACCGGTGTCAGCAACAACGTGGAACCTGCACACAACACAACCAAAATACTTTACCCCAACGGTACAGTGAGGTTGTCAATCTCACCGGTCTTGCTGAAAACAAAGATTAGACGTATAGTGTAGAAAACAGTGTATGCTTGCAGTAAGTAAAGAAAGCAGGAAATTTTTGTGGTTTGTTTTAAAAGTGTGGAAAAATGGACCGGGGTTCATTGTTTCACTAGTGGTGTCTCTCCATAAAAGATAGCATGCTGGGCGAACAAATTACATTTGGGCAATTTACAAATAGAGGTTGCACCGTAGTGCACAATATGACATGAAGATTACTATGATATTTAGTGCGGGCATTACAACAAGTTACATAGACGGACTTCCATCTGCATGTATGACTAATAATCCACCCTCAGGTTATCATCCGAACCCCCTTGGGTATTAAGTTGCAAGCAACAGATAATTGGATTAAACAAAGTGTGTAATGTAAGCAATGATTATGCACGCGGGCACTCTCACCGTTGTTTTCTCCCTAATGGCAACCGTACATCCTCCCCCTTCACATTTCTGTAACTCGAGCAAGGCGACAAGGAGGCATGAACCCACTATCAAGCATAAATACTCCCTCTTGGAGTCACTAGCAACGACTTGGCCAGAGTAACCACTAGCAAAGGAATGCATGCAAGATCACAAATAACATATGCAATAAAGATTATAATCAACTTGGCATAAGTTCACTATTCATTGGATCCCAGCAAACACATCATATAGAATTACATAAGATCAATCTCGATCATGATAGGCAGCTCACGAGATCTAAACATGGAGGCATATGAGGAGGAGACAACCATCTAGCTACAACTACGAACCCATAGTCCAAGGATGAACCACTCACGCATCACTCCGGAGGCGGGCATGGTGATGTAGAAGCCTCCGGTGATGATTTCCTCTCCGGCAGGGTGCCGGAAAACAGCTTCAAAATCCTCCTGACCTAGGGTTGACCGTGATGGCGGTTGCGGATCTTTTTTGGGGATTTCATCAGATGTTTAGGGTTTTCCATCCGGGGGCTTAAATTGGCGAAAGGGCAAAGGCGGTGGAGCTCCATGGTCCCCACACCCATAGGTGGCGTGGCCAGGGGGATCCGCGCCACCCTATGGTGTGGCCCCCCTGTTTCCCGTCTTCGACTCCTCTTTGGTGTTCCGGATGCTTCCGGGGAAAATAGGAAATTCGGGCTTTGTGGGGTCCAATTCCGAGAATGTTTGCTGAACAACTTTTCTAAAACCAAAAACAGCAGAAAACAGGGAACTTGCACTTGGCATCTTGTTAATAGGTTAGTCCCGGAAAACGTATAAAAATGCTATAAATAAGGGAGAAAACAAGTAGCAATTGGCAAAATATGATCATGGAGTATCAAAAAATATAGATACATTGGAGACTTATCACATCCTAACATTATAATCAATTTGAATTTGGATAGAATTCAAAGTTTTACTTTATTTAACATCATGAAGCATAACCTTTAGTTTCAGAAAATCAACATCAAGAGGAAGACTATCAACTTTAGAAGCAAGAACATCAATTTTGCCAAATTTTTCCTCAACGGATTTATTAAAAACAGTTTATTTTAGGAATTACCATAAGAATTACCATCAGCATTGCTATTATTGGGAGGATATGGCCTATCATTGTTGCTACCAAAATTATTCCTATAAGCATTGGTGTTGAAATTATTATTTTTAATGAAGTTCACATCAACATGCTCTTTTTGAGCAACCAAAGAGGCTAAAGGAACATTATTTGGATCAATAGGAGCATGGCCATTCACAAGCATAGGCACAATAGCATCAAGTCTTTCATTCAAAGAGGAAGTTTCTTCAATAGAATTTACCTTCTTACCAGTTGTAGCTCTCTATCATCAAGAAGCTTTGTTGCTGCCCCCAAGGTCATGGACATAAAGGTTCCTTCGGCAGCTGAATCCAGAAGGTTTCTTGAAGAAAAATTCAGACCTGCATAAAAGGTTTGGATGATCATCCAAGTAGTCAGACCATGAGTGGGACAATTCTTTACTAAAGATTTCATTCTTTCCCAAGCTTTAGCAACATGCTCATTATCAAGTTGCTTAAAATTCATAATGCTACTTCTTAAAGATATAATCTTAGTAGGAGGATAATATTTTCCAATGAAAGCATCTTTAGACTTAGTCCAAGAATCAATACTATTTCTAGGCAAAGATAGCAACCATTATTTAGCTCATCCTCTCAAAGAGAAAGGAAACAATTTCAGTTTAATAATATCCCCATCTACATCATTATATTTTTGCATCTCAAATAGTTCAACAAAATTATTAAGATGGGCAGCAGCATCATTAGTACTAACACCAGAAAATTTCTCTCTCATAACAAGGTTTAACAAGGCAGGTTTTATCTCAAAAATCAGCAGTAGGAGCAGGTGGAGCAATAGGTGTGCTAATGAAATAATTGTTGTTGGTGCGAGTAAAGTCACACAACTTCGTGTTCTCAGGAGTAGTCATTTTAGCAATACTAAAAACAGGAATACAACTACAGCTAGAATAAGAACTAATTTTTTTTCTGTTTTTGATAAAGAGAAGCAAACAAGACAAAATAAAATAAAATAAACTAAGCAAAACAAAAACAAAGAAAAGAGATTGGAAGTGAGAGAGTCCCCTTGCAGAAATTCTCTTCCTCCCCGGCAACGGCGCCAAAAAACTTGTTGATGGCCTTGATGCCCTCGTTGGTAAACCCCAAGAGAAAGGTTGTGAAGAGTGCAGCAGCAAGTTTTCCCTCAGAAAAGAAACCAAAGTTGAATCGACCAGTAGGAGGACAAGAAATCTCTGAAGGTTGATGCAGCTGAGGTGGCAGGGCGCACTACCGGTTCAGCAGCAACGTGGAACGTACACAACACAATCAAATCACGCTGTCCCAACGAAGCAGTGAGGTTGTCAATCTCACAGGTTTTGCTGAACACAAAGAGGTAAAACGTATGGTGTGGAAAACAGTAGGAAAACAGTAGGAACAATATGAAAGCAGTGGGTGTTTTATCAGTATGAGGAAAATGGACCGGGGAGTATTACAAAGTGATTCATGCGGGCATTACAAAAAAATACATAGACCGTCATTCAACTGCATCTATGTCTAATAATCCACCCTCCGAATATCATTCGAACAAACGTTGGGTATTAAGTTGCAAGCAACAGATTATCGCACTAAGCAAAATGTGTAATGTAAACAATGTAAACTAGGTAAACACCGTTGTTTTCTCCCTAATGGCAACAACACATCCTCCATCCTTCACGTTTCTGTCACTCGAGCACAGATGCAAAGGAGGCATGAAACCACTATCGAGCATAAATACTCCCTCTTGGAGTTACTAGCATCTACTTGGCCAGAGCATCTACTATTAACGGAGAGCATGCAAGATCATAAATAAGATATGCATGAAGATAACATGACAGATTGATAATCAGAAGACATAGCATTCAACATTCATCAGATCCTAGCAAACACAACATGTAGCATTACATAAAGATGATCTTGATCATGTTAGGCAGCTCACAAGATCTAAACATGAGGTACAAAGTGGAGAGAACAACCATCTAGCTACTGCTATGGACTCGTAGTCCAGGGATGAACTACTCATGCATCACTTCGGCGGAGGGCATGGTGGTGTAGACTCCTTCGGTGATGAATTCCCTTCCAGGCAGGGTGCCGGGGAAAGCTCTAGAACCCTCCCGATCTCGGAACGACGATGACGGCGGCCTTGGGTGTTTTTCGGGACGAAGTGGAATATGTTTAGGGTTTACGTCTCGGGGGTTATAAATAAGCGAAAGGGCAAGGGCGATGGAGGTTGGGGGGGCCCCACACCACCCCATGGCGCGGCCAGGGGGCGGCACCCTATGGTGTGGACCCCGTGAGGCCCCCCTCCGGGTCTCTTTGGGACTCCGTGGAACCTTCGGGAATTCTAAGACTTCCGGGCATCGAATTTTCCAATTTCGAGAATATTTCCAAAACAACTTTTCTGAAACTAAAAACAGTAGAAAACAAGAAACTGGCTCTGTGGCATCTTGTCAATAGGTTAGTCCGGAAAATCGATAAAAATGACATAAAGTGTATAGCAAACATGTGGGAAAACAATAAGAAAACAACATGGAACATAAGAAATTAAGGATACGTTTATGACGTATCAGTGCGTGCAATGATGCTCCACGCTTTATACACGAGAACGACAACTGTGGCCAAAGTCGCCCTGTCTCCTGCGGCGCCTCCTTCATCCGTGCATAAACTCGGACGTCACCCTCACATGGGCTGTCCCCCAACGGGCGGGGGTCCTTCCGGGGAGGAGCGTGGAAATAGCAGGGCTCCTCCCCAACGATGCGGGGCAGTGTCGGTGAGGAAGGCTCCTCTCTTGAGGATCTTCCTTAGCGGGAATTCGCCTGAGGCACCCTTCTCCTATGGTGGACTCGTACAGACTCCTTCTGTACCACATGGGCTGGGCCAGCAGCAGACGGCCCAGAATACCCTCGTATCCGTAGGTCCGACAGTAGCCCCCAGGCCCATGACGCGCGCGCGTCGGGAGGAGGCGAAGCGGCTTGGGCCCTTAAGTTGTGGAGCCATCCGCGACACGTGGAGTGACGGTTCGTGGGAATCCCACGATCTCCCACGCATGGCGGAAACGTCCCGTCATGATGACTGCTCTAGTGGAGCGCCGAGCAGTAATTAGCTTGGCGTCTGATCATGTCTCCCCTCGGTACGTGCTCTCCTTTTGCTTCGATGTTCGGTCCAGCGGGAAGACAGAGCGGGTGCGGGGCCACCCCTTGGCCCGTGTATAAATGGGGGGAAATGCCCCCCTCTTTTTGCCCAACGCCGTCTTCACTCCTTTCTGCTCCCAGTTCTTCACCTGGAGAGAGAGAGAGAGAGAGAGAGAGAGAGAGAAGGAGAGGTGTAGCATAGCTCGTGGTGGACGAGGAGGTCGGGGCGCACCGCTGGGCTCCGGCGTCGCCCCACGGTGCAGCGCGCGGCGCGCCCTGGTAGTCGCGGATGAGCTGGAGGGATCTTCGACTCGAGGAGGGGAGAGTGTTCGTGGCCAGCGTGGTCGTGGAGGCCGAGGCTCCCGCGGTCGCGTCGTGATGGGGAATCTTCTTCCCCGCTGGGCGGAGGACACCCGCGTGCTGGCTCACGAGTTCCTGGTGTCCCTCTGCGGCTGTCTTCGCAGCGGCCTGAGGCTTCCAGACTCCTTTTCGACGTCCATTGCGGCAACCCACCCCGTGGATTCTGGCTCCAGATGGTGGGTTGCATCAATGGACTCTGGTGGGCTTCCGCGGAGTTCTGCTCCGCAGGCCACCTGTCGCTGTCGAGGGGGTGGAATACCTTTGCTCACGCCTAGAGGCAGGATGTGAGCCAAGTTCTCCATCTTCACTTTGATGGAGGGGACAGGCTCTTCGTGAAGGTCTTTAGGCGCCACGGCGAGCGCGAAGAGTGCTGTGTCGAGAGTGGGAGCGGCGACGAGAGCGGCGGCGATGATGAAGATGATGTTGTTGAAGAGGAGAACAAGGAAGATCTGTCGGCTGTCAAGCAGGAGGGCGACGAGTCGGACTCGGAGGATGACTGAGGGCCTTTGGGTGCCTTCGCCTAGAGGGAAGGCCTGACGATCCTGACCAGTCAGCCTTCGTCTGGAATCCTCTTCTTCCTCTTTCTCCTTGGCGCCTCCTTCCCCGGCCGGCCATATCTCGTAGCTGGTGCGAGACAGGTTCAGCCGCGGTTGGACCTCATGCATGAAATATGAAGGAAATGTACTCTTTTTGTCTACTATTTTGCGAATGAACCCTCTGGAGAGTCAGCAAGGGTGAGTTTATACTTAGCTCTGGAAGTTTGATGTCCTTGTCGAGGTATCCTTTCCTTCCTCGTGGAAGTTTCTGCTTGGCTGCTTCAGGAGGCGGGCGTGTGTCTCTGCAGTGAGCAAAAGTGTGTGTCTGGTGCTCTTCTCGTGGATACCTCGGGAGGAAGTCAGCACCAAGGACTTAGATGAGGCACCTTGCTAGAGTGTGTAATTTCTAAGGTTGGACCGGAGACGTCGTCTTCTCCATCATCGTCTCCCTCGACGATGTTGTAAGCTACTCCCTCAACGGAGCCGTCTGTTCGGGCGAGCTCTGGATCTCCCTCACCGGACTTATTCATCCACTGGGCGACATCGGGGTCTTCCCCGCCCCCGCGGATAAAATTCGCGAGTATGTCTTCCGCAGCTTCGTCTCTGATGTTTGGGTCCATATTTTCTGCAAATTAAAAATTGCAAGTAAGTAAAATGAATTAGCAGTAAAAAAAAAGTTTGGAATTGATTTTCTATTTATTTGCAGCCCCTACTTTTTATTGGTTTTAATAAAAAAATGACTTAGCAGTTTTTTTTAGAAAAACAGTAAAACAGTTTCATCGTCCATTCTAATAACCATGTTTTCAATGCCTAAAACATTTGTTTCAAAATATTAAAAATGGTAAAATGAAAGTAGATACTTCAATCTTTAATCTCACATTTGAATTTCTCAATTTGGAATTGATTTGCTATTTATTTGCAGCCCCTACTTTTCACTAGTTTTAGTAGAAAAATGACTTAGCGGGTTTTTAGAAAAACAGCAAAACAGTTTCATTATCCATTCTAATAACCATGTTTTCAATGCCTAAACCATTTGTTTCAAAATATTAAAAATGGTAAACTGAAAGTAGATACTTCAATCTTTAATCTCACATTTGAATTTCTCAGTTTGGAATTGATTTGCTATTTATTTGTAGCCCCTACTTTTCACTAGTTTTACCTAATGGTAAAATGACTTGCAGTTTTTTAGAAGAACAGAAAAACAGTTTCATCGTCATCCATTCTAATAAACAACAAAATACATAGAATAACACATAGAAATAACACATAGAATAACACATAAAATTACATAAACACATAGAATAACACATGTTTTCTAATAGGGGAGTGGATAAGTATATGGAAAATAATGGTACTAGTGTTTGAACCTCACTAAGCACTAAGCCTTGGTCCAAAATAGCCACATCACATGAAACCATATATGCAAAATATTTTCTAAGACAAGGGTGACATGATGTGAAACATATGTATGAAAATTTGGCCAAGTCTTCATGGAAATAGTTCTAGTATGGTCAAGTGGTTGGGGTACTGGTCTCTATGGTATAAGGTTACCAAATGGAGCAACTTTGCTTAAGAAAACATTTTCTAATTATTTATAGAATTTAAATTATGTCTAAGTACCTAAATGGCCATCTAAAATCTAAAACACTTCAAAATAACTAAAATAGGATTTTTGGCAGTGGGTACTGTTAGTACACATTCTAAGTAACCCAAAGAAATTTGGTTTGCTTAAATTGGATTTACAGAATTTGAATTATGTCAAATTTCATCAAACAAGCATATTTGAAATTGAACATATTTTAAATGGTCAAATTTAAATTTGGCCTGTGCCAAAATATTCTACACATCTATAGGATTTTAAAATGTCCAAGTTTGTTAAATTTAGAGTTGTGGTTGAAAAGTTATAAGGTTTCTAAGTTGCAAGGACTTTTTTTTTTTTGCAAATTTGCTATTCTATTTTTCAGCTGGGCAAAATTTAACTATCTGCCGCGTGGTGCGACATACAACGACACAGTTATGTGCTGCGCTGAGCGACAAATAAGGAAAAACGTGCGTGCTGACAAAACGGACCCACGGTGACATCATCACTGCGTCACCATTGGCTTCCGCCGGCAGTTGTGCTCGCCGCCGGAAAATGCGAGACTCCAACCTTTATGTATATGTGTTGGAGGGTAGTATACGGGTCACGAACTGGCCGGAGTTCTCCCCACGCCACCGTCCGTGCCCAAAACTCCAGCCGTCAATTTCTCACGTTTCCGACAAAATGTTAAACTTCCGTTAAAAAATCGACACACCTTACGCTCGGGCCATGGACGTCTCTGTAGCCGAAGCTCGGGCAATTCTGGCTACGGGCAAGTCTGCCTCCGACGCAGAGGTGTAGTATACCGAGCAGTGTATCGCTCTCCGTGTCTAGTCCCATGTTCTTTTGTTAGCGATATCGTGAGACTATGTTTTCAGGTTTATGTCGTACTATATTTATGTCATCGTGTCGAACAATATTTGTATTCGTGGCAGACTATGTTTATGTTATTGTTGGTTTTCATCTGTGTTTATGTTCGACAATTTATCATCTTTCTTAGTATAAATGTTTATTATTTGAAAGATCATTGAATTATTAGTGCATTTGAAGGGAAACAGGAAAAAAATAAAAATAGAATAAGTAGTGAGCAAGAAAAAGACAGGGAAACAGAAAAAAAATAAAACTAGAATAAACAGAGAACCTTTTGCCCCGGTTGGTGTTACCAACCGGGGTAAAAGGGTGCCGGCCTGCTTGCTGAGCAGAGCTCACGTGGGCACCCATTTTACCCCGGTTGGTAAGGCTCACCGGGTATTAGGGAGAGGTTATAGCCTGGGTTTGACAAACCCGGTTGGGCAGCCGATATATAAGGCCCCCCAAACCGGGGCAAAAAGGACTGCAGTCCACTAGTGGCTTCATCCCTGTCGCCGATCCCACGGGAGCGGTACGAACTAGACGAACTGCACAGAGTCGAAAGGGAGCGCACTGGAGCTTGGGCCGTGGCCGCGGGAGCTCGCGCGAAACTTCCGGGTATGGGATCGATCGATCCAAAACTAGCTGCAAAGCTAGCTAGCTAGCTTCGCTCCGCTCCCAGGATGAGTTGCGCGCTGCCTCGGGGGCTTCGTCCTGGCCAGCTGCTTCGTGGAGGGTGTTCTGTATATGCTCGCCCCCGTCCGGCGTAAGAAGATGAGGAATATGTCAATAACTCAATATTCCATTTTCCAGTCTAGTTTACGGGTTCTATTCTGCGCGAACGGTTTTCGACCCCTAAAATTGTTTTACAGTTCGATTTCGCCGCGTTTTTAGGGGTGGATTTTTACGGAGTCTGCTGAGATGCAGTCTGCTGGCTGACTACGGAAGAGAAAGAAGACAGTGACGGCACTACGTAGCGTTCGTCTTTTCATGCAAGTTGCGTGACCGCGTGTGAAAATTGGCATAAATTCGCTGCACCTAGGTGAATTCAACACTGACATCGACGGATCTGCATTACTTTAATCAGAGTGGTCCGAGTGGATTACTCACTCGAGAGAAGATAGGAGTATTACTTTTGAGTAAGCCCCTGCCAAACATTCGATCAAATGGCTTCCCTTCAAGGATAAAAATAAAATGGTAGCAAGTTGTACAACATCTTTTTCCCGACAACCAACAACTTGCCAAGAAATTCCGAATATTCATTGCCACACCTACATGGATATCCAAGGACTATCCTGACCATCCATCGCAGTTGGAGATCGGTGCCGATCATTGACCAGCTCCACGAGTGTGAACGCAATCCCGCTCCAGGGCCCGCATATATGGCTACTCCCGTTTGTTATTATGCGCGTTTAGTTGTTTTAGGGAGAGGATTTCTCAGGGGCAGTTTAGGCCAGCCCCACAAACGTGACCACCCCACTTCGCTTTCCCTTTCCTCTCCTCTCTCTGCATCTTATTTTGGAACTCGTCGAGCTTTCGTTCCTCCGAGCTCGTCCGGCGGCCGGAAGGAGGCGAGGGAAAGCAGCGGCGGCGGGCCCCGTCCGAGCTCCTACCGCTGGTTCTTGCTAGGGCGGGCGGCGAGAAGAGTGGTGGCGAATCTAGCCATGGTGGTGCCGGATCCGATCTCCTACCTCTTGTTCCTGCTAGGCATGCCATTTTTTTTGTTCTATTTTTCCTTTTGGATCTAGGGTTCAAATACGAGCTCCCTGTCTTGATCTTCCTATGGATGTGCCATGTGCCTGTAGATTTATCAGTGTACCCGCCAGATCCGGCCGTTTAAGGCCTAGATCGAGCTTGGAAGGTCTAGATCTTGGCTACCTTTTTTTTTCAATTTTTGCTGATGGAGAAATAGTCTTATGTGTGTGCGTCTGTGTATGGAACAAATTTCTGCCTTTTTCTTTTATGAATCCAACATGGTGTATGCGCGTATGTGCTTAATTTTTTTCCAATTTTTGCTGATGAGGTAATGGGCTTCCTTATCTGCGTATGGCAACTGATTCCTGTATCTTTTTCTCTTCGTAATCCAGCATGCTCTATGCTTGTATGTGCTGGGAAGGTGGGGAATAATGTATGCGTTCACACATGGATTCATAAAAGATTCGGATTTTTCTTGTTAATCCACGTATATTATTCTCTGAAAGTTGTACAAAAATCAGTATTCTTATGATCATATTTCAGATTTTTTTTCCCAGGTACAGTGTTATTGTAATATAATTTCCATGTTACGATCACTAATGTAGGTGAAAATTGATCTTTAGTTCATTATGAAAATTTGTTTTCCTCAAACATGATTATGTAATTTTTCCTGAATGTGGTATCAATTTTGGATTGTTTCCAAAAAAAAGGATGCAAAAAATGATTATGTTTTTCTGCGGTGGAATAAAATTCGTCTTGTTTTTTATGGAAACATGTTCATGTATGTATGTGCTTACAGTTAAAATTATTGGTTAATTATTGTTTCTGGATGGATTTGTCCATGAATGTTCACACGAGTTTTGTCGAAATTTCTTGATGATAGATGAAAAAAAAAGCTGAATGTTGACCTGATTTTCCTTGGAATTATGTACTACACAGAGCATTGTGTCTATCTACTTTTTTTTTTGACGTGGTGTCTATCTACTTCGTGCCTTCTGCAAAAGGGTATTTTTGACATAAAAATGATGTACGGTGTGTTTTGTTTAGGAAGAGGGCTTAACTACTAAAGGTTAATATCTGTAACGAAAGTCAAACTTGCCGGGACGCGGTAGTAGGGCTGCGTAGGTGGCTCGTATCCCAAAAAAGATGGATGGTCTAGATAGGACTTGGAGATCCATGTAGGTGTGGGATCACCACACTCAAGAAATTCTCAAAAAAAAAAACAACTTGCCAAGGCGTTTCGTACTTGGCAGGGTCATTGCCACTCAAGTATTAGAAGTTTGTGGTTCTTATTTCAAACAATCTCAAGCTTATCAGCTGCATTGTTACCTTTGCTTCTTTTATCTCAGGACAGGGAAGGGAGTTTCCTCCTCCTCTGTCCGCGCCATGCAGGGCTACTACTCGATTCACGCCGTTGTGCTCCTGGCGGCTCTCGCACTTCCGCTCGCCGCAGCGCAGCCGTGGGCGACTTGCGACAGCGCCAGCGGCAACTACTCTGTAGGCAGCAAATACGAAGCCAACCTCCAAGATCTCATCAGCACCCTCCAGTCAGAGGCCTACTCCTCGCCGTCCCTCTTCGCCTCCGGCCGACTCGGTGCCGCCCCGAACACTGTCTACGGCCTGTTGCTTTGCCGCGGCGACCTCGGGCCATCCGATTGCTACGACTGCGCCACACTCGCCAGCCGGGACGCCGGGACGACAGACTGCAACCGCAGCCGGGACGTGGCACTCTGCTACAACCAGTGCTACGTCCGCCTCTCGGACAAGGACTTCCTCGCCTCCACCAATAACTCCGGCGAGGTGCTTCTATATTTCGGTGGCAACATTACCAGCAGCGACGTCGCGGGCTACAACGAGGCGGTCATGGTCCTCCTCAACGCCACCGTGCGGTACGCGGTGGACAACTCCACGAGGCTGTACGCCACGGGCCAGTGGGTGGGGCCCGACCCGGGGTTCCCTAGTATTTACTCCATGGCGCAGTGCGCGGCGGACCTGTCGCCGGCGCTGTGCCAAAGTTGCCTACACGATCTCGTGGCCCAGTGGTGGACCAGGTGGCCGCGGAACACGACGGGCGCCAGGATCGCTGGCGCACGGTGCACCTTGAGGGCCGAAACGCAAAAGGACCCGTTCTACACCGGCGCGACGATGCTCCGGCTGCCGACAGAGGCGGCCGCACCGGCATCGGCCCCGACAGTCGTACCGGTCACTACGGGAGGTCAGCTGACTGCAAACTCCTTCGGCTAAATTGACTTGTGGCATACTATGAGTTTGTACGTTCCATGTTTATGTATTACCCAAAACTGAACTCTAATCACTAAATTACGGGACTTCCAAATTGCAATTTTAGCACAAGTAAAGTTAATTAGTTACAAAACACGTTTTATTTGATCTTTTATTGTGTAGGAATTGTTGCAGGTCTATGACTTAATTTCATTCTCTCGTCAGAAGTAACGAGGTTCTTTTGTACGTTATGACCCTTTGGGATTGTAGTTGGAATGGATGCTTTCAATTCTCGTGTCTGTCCAACATCTCTATTCATATAATACAATACCAAAATTTCAATTATGTGTCAACCCATGGAGCTAAAGTTTGCCAAAACGTCTTATGAAAAGGGACGGAGGGAGTGTAGTGTATATGATTTATGCAAGATGGGGGTGCATTAAATATGTAAATGATTCAATTGGACATAACACTTCTATTCCGGTGCTATATATTCCTACTATGCCGTTTTTTGCGTTCGAAAAGAGATCTAAGTAACGATAGGCATTGCCAAGGTTGCTCTACTCAAATGCGCGTCGAGTAGCCCTATGACAGTCCTAGAGAAGCTCGTCCTTGAATGGATTTGACTAGCCCTCATGAAGGATCGAAACTTCCATTTCCCTCTAGCTTATGTTGTGTGCATCAATCTGATGCAGAGGCAGAGATTACCCCATTTCAAAAACAAAAACAAAAAATTCCTCTAGCTCGTTTCGAGAACACTCATTTTCTCTTGCAAAATTCCATCTCTCATTCTTTGCATCAAGGAAACACATAAGTCGATGCTCTTTGTTTTTGTAGGAGTGATGCTCCTTAATTTATAGGACTGGAAAAAGACAGAAGTAGGAAAATTGTAGGGCTGCAGTGTTTTGCCATTTTAAATTATACAGGATTCCGTAGGAGTATGCAACAAAAGCCAATTGAGATTTTCCTATAAAATGCAATGCAAAAGAACCCTTAAGAACAATTCCTATAAATTATACAATCCAACTAATCAAATGATGCACATATGTCGAATTCCGTAGAAGAAGATGGTCCGATGCATGGTGGCATGGCGCCTAAAGACAAAACTTTCTATACAGAACTGTTTTAACGATTTTCAGACCCATCAAGAATTAGCAATTTGTTCCCCCGCAAAAAAGAAAAAAAGAATTAGCAATTTATCCTATGATACCAACTATTTATAGTTATTTTTTGCTCATTCTGTAACACTATTATTCCTTGTGACCTGTGATCTCACACAGAAAAGGTGGACTATTCGTGACACCTGAACCGCTTGTCTGTTTAGCCGTACTTACTGAGGCTTTTTTTCTCTTCTTGCAAACTTGCAGGAAAAAATACTTCAGGTAGCAAACTTCTTGGAATTATACTTCCGATAGTGGGTGTTACTGGCGTAGCTGCAATTTCCCTTTGGATGTGGTGTATGCATAGGAAGAGAAGATCACGAAGACTAGGCCTTTCCTCCCAATGTATGTCCATTGCGTACCTTCCACTTTTAAAATGCTGCGGAATACCTAATCATTAACAATCAAATCAACGGTATTTTTCCTGGTCAAACAGTTGACGACCTCGAAAATGTGAAGTCAAGCTTGATAGCTCTTACATTGCTACAAGAAGCAACAAATAACTTTGACGAAAACAACAAACTCGGCGACGGAGGATTCGGTACAGTTTACAAGGTATATCAATAGCCTTTATTTTGGTGATAAGAGCTAGTACTAATTAATTTGCTTAGAAGCTTTTATTGTGTAAATCTGAATAATTTTCTGCATAAGAGAGCTAGTGTAAACTGAGGGGCGGCCCAAACACAAAACATGAACATAGTCAAATTATTACAGTATTGCATTCATATATAGCACTCATGGAAGATCTAATAATTTACACAGGGACTTCTTTCCGGACAGGAAGTGGCCGTGAAGAGGATGTCAAAGGACTCGAATCAGGGGCTAGAAGAACTGAAAAACGAGCTTGTCCTGGTGGCGAGGCTCCATCACAAGAACCTTGTTCGGCTTGTAGGTTTTTCGTTGGAAGCAGGGGAGAGATTGCTTGTCTATGAGTACATGCCAAATAAGAGTCTTGACACCATTCTTTTCGGTACGACAACCCCTTTTTTCAATACTCTTCAAGAGTAGTAATATTGTGTATGCATCTACAATGACCAAGAAATCTGGTGTTAGATCCTGAGGAAAAGCCCCGGCTAGATTGGGCGATAAGGTACAGGATAATTGAAGGAGTCGCTCGGGGTCTGCAGTATCTCCATGAGGATTCTCGGAAGAAGATCGTCCACCGCGACCTGAAAGCAAGCAACATTTTGTTGGATGCAGAGATGAGCCCCAAGATCGGAGACTTCGGCCTCGCCAGGCTCTTCGGACAAGATCAGACTCGCGAGGTCACCGGCCGCATCATCGGGACATTGTGAGTCATTAATCACAGTCGATAAACAGCAAATCGATCATGACGCAAGCAATAACACCATCTTAATCCTTGCTTGTATACTCTTCTCGCTGCAGCGGCTACATGCCTCCCGAGTATGTGATGCGCGGACAATATTCTATAAAATCAGATGTGTACAGTTTTGGCATTGTAGTGACAGAGATCGTAACGGGCCAGAGAAACAACGGGTCCTACCTTTACGAGGAAAACGAAGATCTCATAAGCATCGTGAGTACGCCGTAAATACTTGTGGAACTTTCTTATTATATATTGTTAGTATTGAAAACATGAATTGATAAATACCAGGTATGGAAGCATTGGATCGAAGGAACGATTGCAGAGATGGTAGATTACTCCTTGGGGAGAAACTACCCTAGGGACGAGGTGCTCAAATGTGTCCATATTGGTCTCCTGTGCATTCAACAGAACCCTGCAGATCGACCTACAATGTCAGAGATCATAGTGATGCTTAACAGCGATGTTACCCGTTCTATGCCAGTTGCTCCTAGACCAGCGTTTTTCCTTGATAGAAGTTCTGGTTTTTCTCAAAACACTACTTCACCTTTGTACACGGACTCGTTGAATAATGGACGCTAATGCCCATATTCCTGCTTGTTTGTCTCCTTCTTTACATGGAAATCATAAAAGAGATTTCATGTCTAACCTCAGTTTGTATTACCCCTTTTTTGATGTTGGTATATACTGAAGTAACGATTTTTTTTTTTTTAAATGGGTAACCCCAGCCTCTGCATCAAATTGATGCACACGGCTTTTATATTAAAACAAAATATGCAGAAGCAAAATATTCGAAACAAATTTGATACAACTCAACCAGCAGGATGGGTGGCCACACAGATCAACCACCAAAAAAGAGAAAACAAGCTTAGACCGCGGCCCATGAAATACGTCTAGAATGCATTCATCCACCCGTACTGAAGATAGCCCGTATGACCGCCATCAGCCGAGAGCATCCGGCATCCAAACGTCCACGCTGGTCGTCTGGGAGGAGGAATGACCACATATGGATCCACATTCCCGTTTGTTCGTTTCCTACTTCACATGCAAATTATAAGAAACAGATTTCATGTTTGAGATCAGTTTGTATTAACCCCTTTTTGATGCTGGTATGTATGGAAGTAAGGAATTGAGAATTGAAATTAATTAGCTCAGACTGTTGTTCGATGTGTTGAAATTCAGAATCAAATTTGATAACACCATAGAATTCAGCCATGACTTCAAAATCCACTTACCAAAAACCGAGCCTCACCCCTCTATATTGGGTTGAAATTGCCACCAAGAAGATATACCGCCAGCCTCAAGGACGCAGTACAAGAGTTCACTCTTGCCAAGCTCAAGTCAGCTGACATCATGGCAACCGTGATCTCCATCATCTTTGGCCTGCTCCACTTGACCTTCGAGGGTCGTGCCATAGACGAGCTGTCCTTTGCGCCCTTCGTTCTCATCCAAACGCATGAGCCGCTGCGGACTGCCCCCACGTGCATCCGGGCCAACCTCTCAAAGGTCAAAGCTCCACGACTTTGCACAGTTGTTAAGTGGGGACTATTCTCCTACGTATTTTGAGAGGAGATGATAGTTCAGAGCTAATAAATGAGACGTACATTGTGCTTATCCCAAAAACTAGTAACCATTCTATACAGAAGTTGCTACTGATTATTCGTTTACGATATTTTTATGGAGGGATACCACTAGTGAAACTATGTCTTGTGGTCCATATTTTTAAATTGTTTACAGCCTCTTTTATTTTATTTCACCATTGCTTTCTTGCTGGTCCATTTTTATTTTTATTGTTATTCATCACTACCAACCACACCGTAAGTTTAATCCTTAAAAATAGAAGACTTAGGAGTTTGACAAACATCACCCGATGAAAATTGGTTTTGTGTTACGTGTGCATGTACCATTAACTTTGTTGAAGGGGTGATATTCCTGCTACTTCAATAAACATTGGTTCTCTACTGCAGAAAATACTTGTTGTCTACATCATTCCTTACAATTGGGGGTATGACGAAGGGATGGATCCTGGACCTATCGGGTGAGCCTACCCGGTCCAAGGCCCAAGACCCAACCTCCAAGGGAGATACCGTGGACAGTTCTAGAAGGCCCAATCAAGACCCACCCGCAAAGCCTTGTGGGTTGAGAAAGGAAACTTGTAACCGACTTTAGGTTAGGGTTTGTAACCCCCCCGGGGACGGTTTGAGACCTGGCCACCTATGTAAGGCCAGGAGAACCGCCGGGAGGGGGACCAAGCAATACCGCACCGCCTAAGCCTTGAGATTGAGATCTACTCTCGACTTGAGCACCCCCACTGTAACCGATCTATCGTGCTAATACAGATCGACAGAAGCAGGAGTAAGGGTTTTTCCTCCACGAGGGCCCCGAACCTGGGTAAATCGTGCCCCCTGTTAGCCGACGATTGTCACCGGCGCCTACTCGTTCTCCTACTCGAAACCCTATCAGTTCACCCGAGGGACTTGTTGAGATGTATATTCGACAATTGGCGTCGTATGTGGGAACGGCGGACGCTGGATCTACGGCATCTTCGGCCTCATCGTCGCCAAAATTCAGCTGGAACCCCGCAACTTCAACTCCAACCGATCCGATCCGAAATTGGGTCAGTCATCGTCGCGCCCCACTCGCCGGAATCGCGCCCGGCGTTCAGCGACCTGGAGAAAAGCGTCACTCTGATGTTCGGGAGCTTCCAATTCTACGCCAACAAAGCGGGGATCCTGCACTTCCCCGAGAAAACAGATCTCGAAGGATCAGACTCTCAGTCGGTCTCCAAGCCTAAAGTTGTCGACTCGCTACCCAACTACGTGAGTCGCGACCTAGCAAAAAGGGGCGAATCGATCCGCCTGAACACTCGCAACTTCCACACCATCTCTGCAGAAGAACCTTCTCGGGTTGGGGAAGCTCTCCAATCCACGCCTAGGACTCACGGGCCATATCTGGCTCAGGTCTGCATGGCAGGATCAACTGACCCACCTGAAGAGATGGAAGAAAGCGCGAAGGAACGCGAGCACATCAAAGTATCGCGAGCAGCCTGGCTCAAGGCGAAAGCGGCCGTACACTCAGCCAAACCGATTGAAGAAGGATCCCTTCAGTAAGACCTAATCGCATACCACTACCATCTAGTGAAAGCGGCAACGTTGATCAAAGAAGCTCGCAAGGATCTGACTGAGCGCAAAATGGTAGCGGATGAGTCAAGCCAGCGCCGTGCAGCACTCTCCAAAACGTATTCTGTAGGGAACCATCCCGGAAGGAAGAGACATGTCTCGAAGACCGCAGCAATGGATGGTGAATCTCTGAGGGGGATCGGCAAGACACTTGAAACCTCCCTCATGCGCGTCGACGATGACGACAACGTGCACCCGACAACTCCCGCCGCCGCGGTTCTAGCCGCAGCCACCTACCTGCGGGCGAACCAGCCAGGGGAAAACGACCCCCGTGCGGAGCAATACAGACAAGTCCAGAAGGGGTTGGGCATGGCAGCCGCAAGACTCGCGGCTCAAAACCGCAGGAACGCGACTGAAAAGGAGGCCGAGAAAACCCCTCGGAAAGACAAAGGAACGCACCGCGGACGCGGGAGTACATCGCCTAGAAGAGAGAAGTCACCTCGACGCGCCCGATGAAAAGAAGCTCGACGACGCGGTGACAGCCCGAGTAGCAGTGATGACAGCCCGAGGGATCGAGATCGCAGCCCGCGGCACCACAGCAACCGCTCGCGACACCGCAGCAGGGGGCCGCGGAAGGAGGTCGACGGCGACCAGCCTGGATACAACGCGCGATCTGACATCGCGCAAAACAAAGTCGACAAGGCCCGAGCAGCCAGGAACCGCGCGCGATCCCCGTCCACCTCTTCTGACGAAGAGGCCTGCGGCGCGCTATGCTTCACTCGCGATATCCGTGAGGCACCAATGCCCAAAAGGTTCAAGCTCACTACGGAGGTGCCAAAATATGACGGTTCACTAGAGCTCAAGTCCTGGCTGTCGGATTACCTCACGGCAGTAAAATGCCAACGTGGGAACAAAACCACAGCTATGCAGTACCTTAACCTACATCTTGTAGGCGCTGCGCGCAGCTGGCTCGAAGAAAAACCGAAGGCGTGCTACGGATCATGGGACGATCTAACCTTCAACTTCTGCAAGAACTTCCAGGCGACATACAAGAGGCCCGCGACCATCGAGGAGCTGCGAGCCTGCAAGCTGAAAACTGGCGAGTCTACTCGCGAATACATCCAGCGATGGACCACACTTAGGAATACGGCGGGAAATATATCGGAAGAAGTTCCAGTCTAAGCCTTTGCCAAAGGAGCTCGGCGAACCGCCTTCAGAGAAGAACTGGGATGGGCCGCACCCAAAACCATTGGAGAACTGATGGCTATAGCCGATAGATGGGCCAACGGCGAAGACTTGGTACGCAATGAGAAAGCATCTTCACCAGCACTTGAAGACGACCGCCATGGTCGAAAGAAGAGGAGAAAGCATTACGATCACGACGATTGCGAGGAACCGGTGGCAGCAGAATTCACAAGAAACCGCGACAACGGACATCGTGGAAATCGCGAATGGAAGCCGAAGCCAGAAGATAAAACCCCCGAGGAGGACCTCGATGGTTACTGCACGCTATATCTATTTACAGATAAGCGCACCGGCAAAACCAAGGCAACACACCTTCTCAAGGATTGCCGGAAGTTCCTTGACATACACGAGGCCTTCTCAAAGAAAAACAGAGCGGCAGTCAATCAGGGCTACCCGCAGCTCCCGGGAGTAGGAACCCAAGGATTCCACCCGCCGCAAGCCCTACTTCCACCAGGAAACCAAAACACGGTGTTAGCCGCGCTACCAGCGCCACCCGCCGCAAACCAGGGAGGCAATGGGTACCCGAACCCAGCAGGACTCCTAGGAATGATACAGAAAGTCTTCCGTCCCACAGGGCCTAGAAAACAAACACTCGACAAGTATTCATGGCTTTCCAAGCCCCACCATCCAAACCCGAGTATCTGAATATGGACGACCAGCCGATAACTTTCTCCAAGGAGGACCATCCCCCTCCCCCCCGAGCCTATTGACCAGGACACGCCGCGCTCGTCATCCAGGCGCAGATAGGCAACTACGAACTTGCCCGAGTGTTCATGGACGGAGGCAGTGGGGTCAACATCTTTTACGCGGACACACTCCGCAGGATGAACAGGAACCTGGACGGACTCGCGAAATCAGAGACATCTTTTCACGGGATAGTACCAGGAAAGGCAGTTCGCTCACTCGGAACAATCAACTTGGAAGTGGTGCTCGGCAACCAAAGCAATTACATACTAGAATTCCTCGACTTTGAAGTAGTTGACTGGCCCTCACAGTACCACACTATTCTTGGTCGAACAGCATTCGCCAGATTCATGGCAGTACCACACTACGCCTACCTGAAGCTCAAGCTACCTGGGGAATATGGCACCATCACCATCGACGGCGATTTCCAAAAATCCAATAAGTGCGACATCGAGTTCAACGAGATCACCAAATCCTTCGGAATGCAGAAGGAGCTGGAAGAGATAGCAAAAAACCACGGATCACTCCGTGATGCCTCTCACCAAAAAGAACGCCCCAGAGCTCGAGTGCAGCGCGAACAGCGACACCCGAAAACATCAAGTGCACCCGACGGAGCCTACGAAGACGGCGATGGTGTCCACCACCCTCTCGCCAGCATAGGAAGGCGCGCTCGTCGAACTCCTCCGTGAGTATTGGGAAATGTTCGCCTGGCAGCCCTCAGATATGCCAGGAATACCCAGGGAGTTCGTCGAGCACTCACTCGAAGTTTACAAAGACGCCAAGCCTATCAAACAGACAACCCGACGGTTTTCAAAGCCAAAGAAAAAAGCACTTGGGAAAGAAGTGAACAGATTACTCGCCGTGAAGTTCATCCGCGAGATAAAGATATCCACCTGGCTAGCAAACCCGGTGTTGGTCCCGAAGAAAAATACTGACATCCTTCGCGTGTGCATCGACTACACGTAGTTGAACAAGCACTGCCCCAAGGATAACTTCCCCTTACCACGGATCGACCAGATCGTGGACTTCACAGCAGGCTGCCAGCGCCTCTCCTTCTTGGACGCCTACTCGGGCTATAATCAGACCAGGATGAAAAAGGAGGACGAGGAGAAGATATCGTTTATCACACCTCACGGTGTCTACTGCTACACGACAATGCCCTTCGGGCTAAAGAACACAGGCGCAACATATCAGCACTGCATGCAAAAATGCCTCGCCAAGCTCATGGGCAAGAATGTACAAGTGTACGTTGACGACATCATCATCAAGACTCGAGTGGAGGATACGCTCCTCGACGACGTCAGAGAAACATTCAACGCTCTGAACGCATACATGATCAAGCTCAACCCGACCAAGTGCGTCTTTGGCGTCCCTGCAGGACAACTTCTCGGGTATCTGGTGTCTTCTCGAGGAATCGAAGCCAACCCGGAGAAAGCGATCCTGACAATGAAGAAGCCAACCAATCTCCGCGGTGTGCAGCAGCTTGCAGGACGACTAGCCGCCCTGAGCAGATTCATTGCAAGGCTAGGCGAGCAAGCATTCCTTCTACAAGCTACTGAAGAAAACGGATAAGTTCGAGTGGACACCCGAAGCACAAAAAGCATTCGCTGATCTAAAGCGAGCACTGCAGAGTAGGCGTATCCTGGCAACGCCACAAGAACGGGAGCCACTGTACTTATACCTAGCCGCAACAAATCAAGTCATCAGCACAGCGATCGTTGTCGAGCGGCCGGAGGATGGCAAGGCGTATGGCATCCAAAGACCAATATATTACATCAGCGAGGTGCTTTCACTATGCAAACAGCGATACCCTCATTACCAGAAACTCGCGTATGGCGTGGTACTCACAGCTCGAAAACTCAAGCACTACTTCCAAGAACATACCTTCACGGTGCTAAACAACGCATCACTCGGTACTATCATGAACAATCCCATGGCATCCGGAAGAATTGCAAAGTGGAGTATCGAGCTCGGCGCCTGGGACATCATATATGCAGGGCGCAAATCTGTGAAATCACAAGTACTCGTGGAATTCCTGAGCGAGTGTACAGAACTGCAAACACCAGGACCACCAGAATACACGAGCAACTGGATAATATACTTTGACGGGTCGAAGAGGAACGAAGGTGCTGGAGCCGGGGTCGTCCTCATATCCCCAAGAGGAGACAAACTGCAGTACGTCCTGCGGTTGGATTTCCCACCCGACGACCCGGCATCCAACAACAAGGCAGAATACGAGGCCCTCCTTCACGGCATGAAAATGGCGGTCGCCTTCGGAGCCACCCGACTGATGATCTATGAAGATTCAAACCTCATCATACAGCAGACGATGAAAGAGTGCGACGCTATTGCAGATAACATGGTCGCCTATCGGGATATGTATAATCTGCTCGAAGGAAGTTTCAAAGGGTACGAACTAAAGCACATTGCACGATCGAGCAACGAAGAGGCAGATAAACTGGCAAACATGGGGTCTACAAACACGCCCATACCACCAGGAATATACTTCGAGCGGATGATCAAGCGTTCAGTCAAGGTCAAAAAGCCAGCGGGAGCACCCGCAGCATTGGAGACGGACGGCAGCCCGCAAATCGCTGTTATGGAGGTCAGCCACAATATTTCAAGACAAGTTTTTCTGGTTGAGCCAGTCTGGACGTAGAAATACTTAGACTACTTGTCCAACAAACAGCTCCCAGCTGACGTTTGCGAGGTCCGACAAATAGTACGACGCAGCAAAACCTTTCAGGTGCTCAACGAAGAGCTATACAAACAGAGCATATCAGGAATATTGCAGAGATGCATAGCACCCGAGGATGGCAAGGAGCTGCTGCGAGACATACACCAAGGAGATTGCGTACACCACGCTAGCTGGAAGGCAATCATGGGCAAATCCTTCCGGGCAGGATTCTACTGGCTCACGGCGGCCAGAGACGCAAAGGACCTAGTCGACAAATGCAATGCTTGCCAAAGATTCGCGCCCAAGCCACACGCCCCTGCCACGGAACTACACATGATCCCCATCGCCTGGCCCTTTGCACAATGGGGGCTAGTCATGGTAGGACCGCTACGCAAGTCGACACCCGGAGGATATACGCACCTTCTCGTAGCAGTTGACAAATTCACGAAGTGGATCGAGGCTATGCCAGTCACCTCCGCCAGCGCCTAGTGTGCCGTGACATTCCTCGACTCCATTGTGTGCAGATTTGGCATACCACGCAACATCATCACCGACGACGGCAGCAACTTCACAGCAAAGGAAACACAGGAATTCTGGGAGAAAAAAGGAATCACCCTCCGCTTCGCCTCGGTGGCTCACCCGCAAACTAACTGTAGCATCCAACTTTTTAGCAAAAGTGAAATACATGTGTTAGTGTGCTAGTCCCTGGATCAACTACTAGCACCACAGTACAAAATGAAATACCGTGCAAATGCATCAAATTCTATTACATCGCAAGATCCAATCTTTACAAAATAGCATTACAACTTGCATAGTCTTAGAAGACTAGCAGTAAACAAAGATATATAGCGGAAAACATGAATAAAATTGAGCCCATGTTCTTCATGTGCCACAGGCAAAACATGTTGGCGATAGTCTCGAGATCCTAAACGAAATCCTCACTCGTCTTCAGAAATATCTGCAATATGGAATATGCAGCCACAAGGGAGTCAATACAATTTAATGTATTGGCAAGTAACACTATGGTGGATATAAATGACAAGACTAATACTGCATGCTTATTTGGCTAGGTGGAGTTTTGGCTAAGTTTGCATAAAGCCAGTTTTGTCCTATCTCTTTTGTAAAACAAACTTTTCTTTTCAAAAAGGGTGGCATCATTGGATTGACATCCAAGCACCACAACTACTGTTCACTTGGTCAAATTTTACTTATTGAAAATGGTGATGTGATTCTTCCGTCCTTCCTTGTCCAGCTGCTCATAGTTGTCCATAACCGGGGACACGGCTAAGATCTTAGTTTGTTGACTCTGCAGAGCTTGTGCACTTTCACCTTCAGACCCAACTCAACCCAAACATCCTATACACCCTGAGTGCATTAAGGAAAGGAGAAGAATCGAGACGAGATCTTTCAGAAGCAAGAATCCAACCCAATGGCATGACCCGTTCCACCTATAATTATGCTACATCTGCTTGTCAAGCCCGGGCTAAACCCTCACAACTTAGTTGATCAAGACAGAGCCCATATGATTAAAGGCTGCACTGGAAGCAATCTAAACTTGGGGAACATCATAATCACTTTGTTCCTGGGTGGCATTCCTCAAGTGAACACCCCTCAGGGAGACACTCAACTCTCATCAGCCAAACAACCAAATCCACCCAGGTGGTTCATTGAAGTTGTTACTTAGAATTTTTCCACAACATCAAGTAAAAATCATTTTTCACATTGCATAGCATCTATCAAGTTCTAAGGCTATAAATAACAAGGATAAAAGAGATGGCTACACACTACTAGGATAATAGCATAGCATAATATAACTTAGTAAAATTTCCTATCAATGCATACTACTCAAAAATCAACTAATGCATATAGGAAAATAATGGGTAGTTGATGATGTGTTACTTGCCTTGTTGAAGTTGGTGAAGATATCACACTCTCTTCACAAAGGATCGTTGCTCTCCGTACAATCTACTCATTGAAAACACAATAACCAAAATAAACAAACATCCTAGCAATCAAACACATAGGTGGAGAAAGCAAACATAACAAATAACATAACAAAGGAGTTGGACCAAGTTGGCTAGGACAAGGTCAAGGTTTGAGTTTTCAAAGATTCATTCCATAATGGTTCAATACATTGTTAAGGAGTTTCCAAGGGTTTACTTGGAAAGGACTAGGTTGAGCTTGATGTGATCTAACTTTATTATAACCATACTTGTCGAGGAAGTTCCAAGAGTTCACTAAGAATAAACATATTACTTCTTCAACTAAAGTAATACATGCAAACACTTGGTCATATTCACCTTCAAAAATATTTGAGTGACTATGTTAGTATATTACATTGTGGTTAGGGTAGGCCTACTAACTTCCTCATCAAAGGGAAAATATTACTAAGTCTTGGGTTTTCCATTTGGGTCAATGGTTGGACAAAAGTAACTTGTTATTCTTCAACTTGTATGGATTTCTTCAAGTCTTCTCATGCTTGTTTTCTTGAAGATCATCTCCATGCTTCTATTGTAGTCTCTTTTTTTTCCTTGGATGGATTCTTCTCTTGGTCTTGATAGATTCTTCATGTGTTTTACTTCACTAATTGGTTTGGGTATGGGATGGGCACAAATACCACTAAGTCAATTTGAAGGAAAATAGAAGAAGGATAGAAATAGAGAGGAAGATGTCTTCTTCTTCATTTCTTCATACATTTGTACTTCATTGAGTTTCTTCTATTTGTTGTGAAGCACAATTCCCTTACTTGAAATTCTTCAATGATCTTCTTTGTAGCTCTTCATGTTGCCACTAAGTTGGAGATGAAGTTTTCTTCTTGTGCTTGAGTCTTGATCTCCAATTTGTTAGCTTGATGGTTTCTTGAAGCATGAAAGGGGAGTGGAGAAGTAGATAGAAAACTAAGTTTCACTACTTCGTACTATATGTGATTGACACATTCTAAGGACTTGGCTTGGCTCCAAATAGACATAACATCAAGGAATAACAGTTGAAAACAATTTCTAAGACATGGTAAAGATGGATGAATCACTAGTTTGGGTTTTTGGTCAAAACACATGGCCATGTTCCGAGGATGTCCAAAATGGTTGGGCAAGTTTGTTTCTGGTTCAAGGTTATCAAATGGAGCAATTTTGCAAAAGGGACTATATTGAAAATATTTATAGAAATTAATCGATGTCAAAAAATACTCAAATAGACAACTTAATTCTAAATTCAATTTTAATTTGTTCAAATATTATTTTTGGGCAGAGGATATGAAAGTACACATTCTAAGGTTTCCAAATATATTTTATTTGCAATTTTTGGATTTGTAGAATTTGAATTATGCCAAATTTCATCAAACAAGCATATTTGAATTTGAACAAATTTAAGTTTTTCAAATTTGAATTTGGCCAGTGCCAAAAGTTTCTAGATGTCAGGGGCTTTTCAAAAAGTCCAAGATTGCTAAATTTGGCAAAGTGGTTGAAAAGATATGATGATTTGAAGTTGCTGGGACTTTTCTGCAAAACTGCCAAAATTCTACCGGGAGAAATATTCGAATTAAAAGGGCTGGCCACGTGGGAGCTCCTGATTGGATAGGATTGCTGGCTGGGCTGCTGCGTGGCGTGCTGACTGGGTTGCTGATGTGGATAAGTGATTGGATCTGGGATGTTAGATCCAGATCCAACGGTGAGGGGAGGTTGAGGTTAGCTCCGACGGAGTTGGTCACCGGAAATGGCCCCACGGTGGCCGGAGGCGCAGGGAGTCGACGGAGACGGCAATCCGGTGACCTCCGCGCTCGATGAAGACCACGGTGAGCTTCGCCTCGACGTGGTGAAGCCGATGGTGCCCACGGTGTGCACGGTGGTGGCCTCGAGTGGTGGCGCGGCGATGTCCCGAGGCGGAGCAACTCCGGTGCTCGTCGAGGACGTGGTTCCGCTGCGGGAAAAACCGAAAAAAGGGCATGAGGAGGTGCAGGGAGTTGAGGGGAAGAGGAGGGGCGTGAAATGGGCGGTGGGGACCTGCTGCTGTGGCCGGAAGCGATGACGAACGGCGGCGGCCCGAAGCAAGTCCGGCGACAAATTTCAAGGGCCTGGGGGCTCGATCCAGAGGGGAGTGAGAGGGGAAATGACGAGTGGTGGCCGAGCTTTAAGGGGAGGGCAAGGAGGGAATCAAATGCGTACTTAAACGCGATTAATCACCGGATTCATTTTCGGGAAGAAACGGAAGAGAGAGGTAACGGCCTGAGCTTGATGATGATGACGTCATCATGACGTCATCCAGACTTTTTCTTTTCTTTTATTCCTGTTTTTAATATCTTTTGTTTTATTAATCCAAAAGACCTCAAAATAATTTCTAAAATCTTGTAAAATTTATATCTTTCTGTTTAGAACATTTTTATAAACTTTTGAAGACATTTCACTTTTGATATTTTTGAAAATATAAATAATTACTAATAGTACTTAATGTATATTTTTAAATTAGAAAATTAATAAAATGAGATTTTGATTAAATAAAATTTCAGAGACAATAAACATATCAAATACTCTTTTTAAAATTCAGTTTACCTCACCTTTCATATTTTTATAAACTTAACATTTCAGTGATTTACTAATAGCAACTTAAATCCATTTTCAAAATAGAAAATTAAATAAATATAAAAGTGGCTTAAGTAAAATTTAGAAAACTCCTCAAGCTTTAATATTGTTTTCAAGATCTATTTTATGTTATTTTCAAATCAAAACATTTTATGAATACCACTTTATGTTTAAAACTTGGAATGACATTTGGATATCAATAAAAATAGTTGTTATTCTCATAAAATAATTTTGAGGCATAGGAACTGTTAGAGGTAATAATTCTATGGTTTCCAAGTCTATAAAACATTATTCAAAGTAATATTTGATTTGAAAACATCTTATATCTTATATTTACTAATTGGAGGCACCATTAAAAGTCTCACGTTAATCCACATCATCAAAATTAATTAAACCGTTAGATATTAGTTTTACGGTTAGGATAATCCGTACAAAGAGGTCAGGTATGATGCTACAAATAATCTGGCACGTAACATCATGTTGCATGCGGTGCGGAGAAAATAGAAGCGATTAGATGGTTACAATCTGGACTGTCTAATTTAAATATTATTAAAATTGGTTAGGCTGTTAAATTAATATTAGGTTTGCCGGTAAGATCAACCGTGCCACACAATATCTTATCGCACATTCCTAACAAGGAGACCGCTACGATCCGGAGTCCCCCAATGTATACGATATTTGTTCGGACTTGCAGCATTCAACAAATCAAGCTTAGTCTAGCTAGACAAAGAAAGAAATTTAATAAACTCATGAGCAGCCGGTAGCCAGCTAGCTGGAGAAAAAAAAGTTGTATGCGCGTGCAGATTCCAGCGGCAAGGCATGCATGCACAGCGGCCGGTAGCGAATTATGGATTGAATGGCGTGCGGCTTATGCTGTACGTAAATAACTGATGTGCAGTGCACGCACACAACAGAGGCAAGGGTGTAGCTAACGGAAGACATGGCTGCGAGCTTATTATAGGTTAAGCAGGCAGCTCAATAAGAGAGCCTGCTATTGGTACTTTGATATTTGTAGACTGGGTGGTCAGGCCTATTCCTAGGTTCATGGTGATTGTTCACGCAATTACGCGGTATTCTATTAGTCCAAGCAGTTTCCTATTAGTCCAGGCAAAAGCTGCGATTAATCCAAAGATTTTTTTTAATCTTCAACTGATTCCATTATTGTATTGTCCATCAATTAAGAGCAGGAGAGATCTGCCCTACTCTTTTCGTACCACGGCACGGAAGTCTGCCGACACGTAAAACCTGACCGCATCACATACAAAAATTTGTGTGTGGATATCACTAATGAGGTCAGTGTGTATGTTACAATTGCTAAATTTGGAATCACTTTTCTTTCTTTTCGTAAATTACTAGACGACATGGCGCATAATATAAATACATACACGTGCTTTTAGTTTATTTTCAGATCTAAAATTAGTCAGCATTATGTTCAACATAATCTATGGTTATATAATTTGAACACCATATAAATTTGAATACCAGAAAATTTCCGCGAAGGAAGATATTTTAGCTTTGATATTAAAATTATATTGAAAAAACAATGGTTGGAATAATCGGTTAAACACGTACGCTTCAGATTATTCATCTAAATTAAAATCATAAATACCAATATCCTTCCGTGTTAGTAAATGAATGTATTTCTTGATTGCTCATCCGGAGAATACACCATTAGCCTAATCAGGATTCAAGTCCTCATGCTCGGACCTGGAGAAACCTGGGGCAATTCGACTTGCGCTGCTGAAGTCTTACCGAGTCGAACTCCAATTGTTAGTTAGTTTACCCAACGTGTCTGTAGGGATTTACATCACACATGTTGGCGTGGAAAAGTACTACGTACTGGAGCAGTGATGCAACTCCCACACCTTTGGAACTGATCCGCAGTTCTTATCTTCACACCATGAGTATGGCATTCAGAGTTTTAACGCAGTTGTGCGATCTAGGAAAATAGAGTGCTTTAGCCTGATTCATCCGAGTCATTTTTTCGAGTGACCAAGGAGGAGACCTCAACTTATATACTTTCTCAATGAAACTTTTTATCTTGAAAAGGGCTTTACAGGACTCGAATGATATTTTTGATCACTCGAGTACTTTTTTGTTGGAGTATCTGTGTTAGCAGTGACAAACCACACTGTTTTTGTTGTCAGGGGATTGGATATTTTCTGATGTGAACTTATCCTGTTAGAAGATAGCTTGCGCGAGTGGGGTTTGACCACCTTTTGACCGTTTAGTGCGCGGTAATCTAGGAATTGTTAGTAGATTCCTAGATTCCCGAACATAGTGGGTGGCGTGGAGGCGTAGAGGTTAGCCTCCCACGCCACATGTAGGGCTAATCTTGCCCCGCAGAGCATCAACGGTGGAGGCGGTTTCACCCCTCTATAAATACCGCGGAGGGGAAAGGTTAATTTTCCCCTTCTTCTTCCTCGTGCCCGCAGCTCTCTCTTCTCTCGAGCGAAGGAAACCATTGCTGCAGTAACATCCTAGGTTTTTGAACATTCTAAAAAATTTAAAACCATGATGCATACATGAGCATCATAGCATCTCTGCATTCTGATTGCATAAAAATTTAATTTTAATTTGCTAAACAAAAAGTTTAGGTGTTATTACCTATTAAACCACATTTTGAATTTAAATACCTTTTTTTTTTGAAAAGTAAGTATTTTATTTGGGGAAAACTATAGTACCAAAATGTTCAATTTTTCACGAGCTTTTCAAAAAATATTTTATTAATTTTTTCTGAAATGGTTTTGATTTGTTTTGTTTTGTTTTCGAATCAATGTGTTTAAAAAAACAGAAAAAAAAAAGAAGGAAGAAAAAAAAACAGAAAACCCAGCGCAACCCACCTCTCTCTCTTTCTTTCTCGGACCCAGCCCATTTTCTTCCCCCTCTACTCTCACTCGCGTGCGTGCCACACAACGAGTAGGCCGGACCAACCCCAACCCCGCAGAAGCCCCAGAAGACCAGCCCATTACCTCCTAATTCCTAAATCTGAAATCAATTCAATTTTTTGCCTATTGAGTGTTGCCTATCTGCTTAGTGTTATAAAATAAGGATTTCTAAGAGAAAACAATTTCTTTGAATAATGAAAAATTGTGAATGGGCTTTTAGGATTTAGGAAAATAGAGGCCTACTGGATTCTTAATTTCAATATCATTGAAATGTGTATGGTTTTCTTTTGTTTCTTGCATCTCATTTGGTTTTTGGTGACTTACTAAACATGAAAACAAAAAGTTCCAAATTTTAGTGATTTTGAACTTTTCAAAAATCAGGGATGTTACAGACTACCACCCTTAAAATAAATCTCGTCCCGAGATTTGGGAAGGTTAGAAAGAAATATTTGGGTAACTGGATTCCAAAACAACTGGGTGGGCTACCACCCTTAAAAGAAGCTTTGGTGGGTAGTCTATTTTCATTAGATTAGAGTGTAGATTGATTCTAGATTAGCTTGAGTAGATCTTTCCTTTGTGGTAGAGGTGTAGACCAACATAGGTATGTTGGACTACCTTTGACACTAAGGGGTCACTCTTTGGGTCAATCAAAAGACCAAGTTGAGAGGATTTCACAACATCATCTCCTTATAATGGGAACACATTTTTCAGACATTCATTGTGGTTTATTACACTGGAAGAATTCTAGGGAAAATAAATTTATTTTCAACATGAACTTTGCCTAAGATTCCTTCTTTCAGAAATTCATGTTTCCTTCCTTCTCCCTTTGAGGGCATCCATTTGCATAGTGTCCTTTATCTATGCATTTGAAGCATGTCACTTGGCTGATGTCTCTATAGACAGGATTGGGGTTCTTCTGAAGTTTCTTCTTCTTCCTTGGTGGAGTTAAATTGGCCATCATATCTTCATACTGCTGCCCAGTATACTCAACTATGTTGGTTGAAAGTCTGGGTTTCTTGTTGGGACAATTCCTGGATAAATGTCCATCTTCTTCACAAGAATAACAATTCTTGGTGGTGGGTTTGGATGAACATGGGTGTGGTGTGGTCTTGGCTCCAGTATTCATCTTGACATGGTCCATCTGAAAAGTATCCAGCTTGCGTTTTCCCTTCACTTCTGGTTTTCCTAAGTTCTCTTGGATTGCACTAAGCATTTCCATTTTGGCTTGTTGTCCAACTTGTTGTACCATGGGGTAAAGTGGACATTGTGTTGGAACATGTGTTGTTCCTTCACACAGAAAACAAGTAACTTGAGTGAAGTATCCTTCAGTTGAGTTGTTTGCATCACCATGGGGCCACTCATCAGGACAATCTTTGGAATAGTGTCCTATCTCTCCACAAGATTTGCTGGCCTTGAGAGTTGAAAACATTTCTTCTTCTGTCTCCTGGTTATCTCTAGCTACCAAGGGTTGATTGTTTCCACTATTGGCCATGCTTTGGGACATCATGTACACTATCTGGGATTGGGTATCTAACACTTGTTGCATTCCTGGTGCTAACTCCATATTGGGGTTGCTGGCTTGATTCTGGGTCATCAGTTGTATCCGCTGAGTCTGAGCTTCTAGTAGCATCTTCATTGCTATTGACTTCACGGGTTTGTTGACATTCTGGCTAGACATCTGTTTTGGGGTTTTAAGAAAGATGAGTAGAGATTATAAAGATTAGTCAAGGGGGGTTCCTACTCAAACACAACAGATCAAGGAAACTCATCTTGCAAACAACACATAACAAACATATATCAACTCATTCATCCCATCAAACAACAAACTTTTCAAAAACATCTAGTATTGTCATACCACACTCATTAGTATGATCAATACTCTAATCATGTTTCGTGTCTCACAACTTTATTACATCTCATGGTGGTCTACTATTCAAGGCAGGGTAACAACTTTCTTGCTTTATTCCTCATGAGAGGTCTTCAATACTCAGTCTTCACGATGATCTCCGCGTTCTTGTACATTGTAATCTCTTTTTCAAGAGTGTTGATATCTTCTTCGGCTTCCTTGAGACCCTTCTTAGTGTTGTGAAATCTCCACTTGAGTCTCTCTGTAAGTTCTTTAATAGCACTCCATGCAGCACTTCTTGCTGAATCGAGGAATGGAAAATGCATTATCCTGTTGGTGAACATGCAATCTCCTCCCATCTTGTGGTTGTACTCCTTGTTTCTGTACAGATGAATCTGCACCCACCAATATTCGAAACCATCCTCCTCATCTATGTAGGGAAAACCCCAATAGACTGCTGGTCCTTCAAATCCCATGATTAACATGAGATCCTTCAGTGCTCTTGGGAACTCAGTGTCACACTCCAGGGTCATGGTCATCATTGGTCCTTTCTTGAGTGATTGAATGATGCTGGCCATCTACAGATAAGAGTAGTCATTAGAAATGTATCATGGGAAGGAGTACGAGGAGAAATGAAGTTATAAAAGATTTCTTTGAGGAGTAGTTGTAAGATAGTAAAATTTTATTCCTATGGATTTTCCTATTCTAATCCAAAACTAGGGTCTCGAATCCTACAGGCAACACAATGCTCTGATACCATTTTGTAGCATCCCACTTTTTAGCAAAAGTGAAATACATGTGTTAGTGTGCTAGTCCCTAGATCAACTGCTAGCACCATAGTACAAAATGAAATACCGTGCAAATGCATCAAATTCTATTACATCGCAAGATCCAATCTTTACAAAATAGCATTACAACTTGCATAGTCTTAGAAGACTAGCAGTAAACAAAGATATATAGCGGAAAACATGAATAACATTGAGCCCATGTTCTTCATGTGCCACAGGCAAAACATGTTGGCGATAGTCTCGAGATCCTAAACGAAATCCTCACTCGTCTTCAGAAATATCTGCAATATGGAATATGCAGCCACAAGGGAGTCAATACAATTTAATGTATTGGCAAGTAACACTATGGTGGATATAAATGACAAGACTAATACTACATGCTTATTTGGCTAGGTGGAGTTTTGGCTAAGTTTGCATAAAGCCAGTTTTGTCCTATCTCTTTTGTAAAACAAACTTTTCTTTTCAAAAAGGGTGGCATCATTGGATTGACATCCAAGCACCACAACTACTGTTCACTTGGTCAAATTTTACTTATTGAAAATGGTGATGTGATTCTTCCGTCCTTCCTTGTCTAGCTGCTCATAGTTGTCCATAACCGGGGACACGGCTAAGATCTTAGTTTGTTGACTCTGCAGAGCTTGTGCACTTTCACCTTCAGACCCAACTCAACCCAAACATCCTATACACCCTGAGTGCATTAAGGAAAGGAGAAGAATCGAGACGAGATCTTCCAGAAGCAAGAATCCAACCCAATGGAAAGACCCGTTCCACCTATAATTATGCTACATCTGCTTGTCAAGCCCGGGCTGAACCCTCACAACTTAGTTGATCAAGACAGAGCCCATATGACTAAAGGCTGCACTGGAAGCAATCTAAACTTGGGGAACATCATAATTACTTTGTTCCTGGGTGGCATTCCTCAAGTGAACACCCCTCGGGGAGACACTCAACTCTCATCAGCCAAACAACCAAATCCACCCAGGTGGTTCATTGAAGTTGTTACTTCGAATTTTTCCACAACATCAAGTAAAAATCATTTGTCACATTGCATAGCATCTATCAAGTTCTAAGGCTATAAATAACAAGGATAAAAGAGATGGCTACACACTACTAGGATAATAGCATAGCATAATATAACTTAGTAAAATTTCCTATCAATGCATACTACTCAAAAATCAACTAATGCATATAGGAAAATAATGGGTAGTTGATGATGTGTTACTTGCCTTTTTGAATTTGGTGAAGATATCACACTCTCTTCACAAAGGATCGTTGCTCTCCGTACAATCTACTCATTGAAAACACAATAACCAAAATAAACAAACATCCTAGCAATCAAACACATAGGTGGAGAAAGCAAACATAGCAAATAACATAACAAAGGAGTTGGACCAAGTTGGCTAGGACAAGGTCAAGGTTTGAGTTTTCAAAGATTCATTCCATAATGGTTCAATACATTGTTAAGGAGTTTCCAAGGGTTTACTTGGAAAGGACTAGGTTGAGCTTGATGTGATCTAACTTTATTATAGCCATACTTGTCGAGGAAGTTCCAAGAGTTCACTAAGAATAAACATATTACTTCTTCAACTAAAGTAATACATGCAAACACTTGGTCATATTCACCTTCAAAAATATTTGAGTGACTATGTTAGTATATTCCATTTTCGTTAGGGTAGGCCTACTAACTTCCTCATCAAAGGGAAAATATTAGTAAGTCTTGGGTTTTCCATTTGGGTCAATGGTTGGACAAAAATAACTTGTTATTCTTCAACTTGTATGGATTTCTCCAAGTCTTCTCATGCTTGTTTTCTTGAAGATCATCTCCATGCTTCTATTGTAGTCTCTTTTTTTCCTTGGATGGATTCTTCTCTTGCTCTTGATAGATTCTTCATGTGTTTTACTTCACTAATTGGTTTGGGTATGGGATGGGCACAAATACCACTAAGTCAATTTGAAGGAAAATAGAAGAAGGATAGAAATAGAGAGGAAGATGTCTTCTTCTTCATTTCTTCATACATTTGTACTTCATTGAGTTTCTTCTATTTATTGTGAAGCACAATTCCCTTATTTCAAATTCTTCAATGATCTTCTTTGTAGCTTTTGATGTTGCCACTAAGTTGGAGATGAAGTTTTCTTCTTGTGCTTGAGTCTTGATCTCCAATTTGTTAGCTTGATGATTTCTTGAAGCATGAAAGGGGAGTGGAGAAGTAGATAGAAAACTAAATTTCACTACTTGGTACTATATGTGATTGACACATTCTAAGGACTTGGCTTGGCTCCAAATAGACATAACATCAAGGAATAACAGTTGAAAACAATTTCTAAGACATGGTAAAGATGGATGAATCACTAGGTTGGGTTTTTGGTCAAAACACATGGCCATGTTCCAAGGATGTCCAAAATGGTTGGTCAAGTTTGTTTCTAGTTCAAGGTTATCAAATGGAGCAATTTTGCAAAAGGGACTATATTGAAAATATTTATAGAAATTAATCTATGTCAAAAAATACTCAAATAGACAACTTAATTCTAAATTCAATTTTAATTTGTTCAAATATTATTTTGGGACATAGGATATGAAAGTACACATTCTAAGGTTTCCAAATATATTTTATTTGCAATTTTTGGATTTGTAGAATTTGAATTATGCCAAATTTCATCAAACAAGCATATTTGAATTTGAACAAATTTAAGTTTGTCAAATATGAATTTGGCCAGTGCCAAAAGTTTCTAGATGTCAGGGGCTTTTCAAAAAGTCCAAGATTGCTAAATTTGGCTAAGTGGTTGAAAAGATATGATGATTTGAAGTTGCAGGGGCTTTTCTGCCAAACTGCCAAAATTCTACCGGGAGAAATATTCGAATTAAAAGGGCTGGCCACGTGGGAGCTCCTGATTGGACAGGATTGCTGACTGAGCTGCTGTGTGGCGTGCTGACTGGGTTGCTGATGTGGATAAGTGATTGGATCTGGGACGTTAGATCCAGATCCAACGGTGAGGGGAGGTTGAGGTTACCTCCGCCGGAGTTGGTCACCGGAAATGGCCCCACAGTGGCCGGAGGCACAGGGAGTCGACGGAGACGGCGATCCGGTGACCTCCGCGGTCGATGAAGACCACGATAAGCTTCGCCTCGACGCGGTGAAGCCGATGGTGCCCACGGTGTGCACGGTGGCGACCTCGAGTGGTGGCGCGGCGATGTCCCGAGGCGGAGCAACTCCGGTGCTCGTCGGGGACGTGGTTCCGCTGCGGGAAAAACCGAAAAAAGGGCATGAGGAGGTGCAAGGAGTTGAGGGGAAGAGGAGGGGCGTGAAATGGGCGGCGGGGACCTGCTGCTGTGGCCGGAAGCGATGACGAACGGCGGCGGCCCGAAGCAAGTCCGGCGACAAATTTCGAGGGCCTGGGGGCTCGATCTAGAGGGGAGTGAGAGGGGAAATGACGAGTGGTGGCCGAGCTTTAAGGGGAGGGCAAGGAGGGAATCAAATGCGCACTTAAACACGAGTAATCACCGGATTCATTTTCGGGAAGAAACGGAAGAGAGAGGTAACAGCCTGAGCTTGATGATGATGTCATCCAGCCTTTTTCTTTTCTTTTATTCTTTTTTTAGTATCTTTTTGTTTTATTAATCCAAAAGACCTCAAAATAATTTCTAAAATCTTGTAAAATTTATATCTTTCTGTTTAGAACATTTTTATAAACTTTTGAACACATTTCACTTTTTATATTTTTGAAAATATAAATAATTACTAATGGTACTTAATGTATATTTTTAAATTAGAAAATTAATAAAATGAGGTTTTGATTAAATAAAATTTCAGAGACAATAAACATATCAAATACTATTTTTGAAATTCAGTTTACCTCACTTTCATATTTTTATAAACTTAACATTTCAGTGATTTACTAATAGCAACTTAAATCCATTTTCAAAATAGAAAATTAAATAAATATAAAAGTGGCTTAAATAAAATTTAGAAAACTCCTCAAGCTTTAATATTGTTTTCAAGATCTATTTTATGTTATTTTCAAATCAAAACATTTTATGAATACCACTTTATGTTTAAAACTTGGAATGACATTTGGATATCAATAAAAATAGTTGTTATTCTCATAAAATAATTTTGAGGCATAGGAACTGCTAGAGGTAATAATTCTATGGTTTCCAAGTCTATAAAACATTATTCAAAGTAATATTTTATTTGAAAACATGTTATAAAATAAGGATTTCTAAGAGAAAACAATTTCTTTGAATAATGAAATTTTTTGAATGGGCTTTTAGGGTTTAGGAAAATAGAGGCCTACCGGATTCTTAATTTCAATATCATTGAAATGTGTATTGTTTTGTTTTGTTTCTTGCATCTCATTTGGTTTTTGGTGACTTACTAAACATGAAAACAAAAAGTTTCAAATTTTAGTGATTTTTGGACTTTTCAAAAATCAGGGATGTTACACTAACGGTCAAGTCGAGCGATCCAACGGATTAGTCTCAGCTGGCCTAAAAAAGCGGCTACTCGATCGCCTGAACCCAGCGGCAGGACACTTGGCCGAGGAGTTACCATCAGTACTGTGGAGCCTTCGCACAACACCAAATCGGTCAACAAACTATACACCATTCTTCATGGTCTACGGATCCGAGTCCGTCCTACCCGAAGACGTCAAATTCAGCGCTCCCCGAGGCGTCGTGTACAGCGAAGAACAGGGCACTCGCAGAAGACGTGGACGCACTCGATGAAATCCGCGACATCGCACTCGCAAGATCGGCGATATACCAACAATCGCTGCGCAATTACCACAGTCGTCGTATACGCCACAGATCTTTCGTGGTAGGAGATCTGGTGATGTGGCTCAAGCAAAAGGAAGGACACAAGCTCGAGCCACCATAGGAAGGACCCTTCATAATACACGAAGTTATCCCAGGAGGCGCGTATCGACTGAAGAACCCAGAGACCGGTGGCATTTACTCCAATCCATGGAACGTTGTGCATCTCCGCAAGTTCTATCCTTAGGATTATTCTATTCGCAAAAAATAAGGCTATACCAGCCATATTGTAGCTCGAGAAAATACATGGCTTCTCAGCCATATCAATAAAAACACATGGTTCTTCAACCATAGCTATTCAGGTTTTTCATTTTACATGCTAAAACAACAGGTATACACCCCAAACGCACGGGGGCTACGCCTAACTAAGCATTAGATGAAAATTTTCAAATACAATGTACAACAAGGTTCACACCTTATAAAACACCTTACAAAATCTCGAATGAACTATACAGAGTTACAGGATCTCTACATCCTACGATTACACCTGACGGTGAGAAGTCCTCTCCGCCAGCACTTGGTCTATCTCCTCCAAAGTCAGTCGAACAATCCACTCCGCTGCGGGTTGGACGACCGCGTAGTGAGGAGAAAAGTCAATCGGAGAATCGGGAAGCCGCGCCACCGAGTTAAAGTTGATCTCAGGATGCTACACCCGAACAAAGGCGAGTGCTACCTGCGCTCCACAGAAAATCTGCTGGCAAACGCACTCCGGAACCTCTCCTACTCGACTAAAGACCCTTATCAAACCGCTCCATCCTTCTGGAACGGTACCCAACGGATAAAACGTCTGATGCACAGCAGAAAGAGCCTCACGACAGGACTCCAGAAGAACCTTCGCCTGGCTCGCCCGATACTTCAAAGTGGCCAAGACGAATCCTCGACTGCGGTCTGACCAAAAATTGGCTGCATGTGGTTTGGAGCTACCGGCCTCATAAGAAATGTGGGTATCCACCCAGTGAGTCTCGCAAGGACCGTCGGGTTCAACAACTGCAAAATTCAGCAAACTCGTCAAAACAAGATAAGGAAGCAAGCAGCCAAACACTCGGGGGGTTGCGGGCTTACAAAATATATCCTTTGCAACGGCCGCCAGCTCCTCCATCACAAGTTTTTCACGATCAGCCGCGAGTCTCTCCTTTGACTTGGCAACATCAGCCATGCCCCGCAGCGCTTTCAGCTTGCGCTCGCCATCCGCAACGTGATCACGGAGCAAGGCAAAAGTACTAGCAGCAGCAACAAGGGGATTTACTCGCGCAGCAGACCCACTCGAAGACTCTGCGCTAGGACCCACTACCTGGAAAGAAATGAAGCAAGTTCAGAAACACCACAAGACCCCCACACGAGAAATACACCACCTATTTAACAGGTGCTCGGGGGCTACTCCCATCGGGAGCTCGTAACAGTTAATCGCAACAATCAGGCATTCACGATATCAAAGAACACTTCGATTAAAGAAAAATACGGGAATACATCCCAAGGTTCATTTCATCGACGGACAAAGTAAAAATAAACTATCCTACGGAGCTGCAGAAGTACTGCCACTCGCAGCAGGCTGCCCCTTGCGACCAACGCGGGCAAGCACTTCAGAAAGCTTCTTGGCAAGGGCTTCAGCCTGAGCGCCAAAAGGACGGAGCGCTACCTTTCTGCCTGTGACGGCGTCGTAGGGAAGCCTCGAGTACGCCTTCTCCAGGTCCGCGATTTCGTGCGCCAGCGCAAACTAGATAGCAGTCCTAGCCCCGCATTCAGACTGGGCGACTGAATAAGTCTGGAGGAGATTGTCATCCTCCAGGAAAACTTTCAGAAGGCCGCCCAGCGTAGGCGGAACCACAGCATCCACCAGAAGGCGCTCGTGGAACTGCGTCAACACTCGGGTGGCTTCACCAACGAGGGAGAAGATCCCCCTCGCATGCTCCTGGAGTTGGGCGTAGGAATCCGTCACGACATCAACTCGCTGGCTCCCAGGCAGCTCCAATGCAACCCCAAGGACATCTACAAAAAAGAGGGGGATATCGTCAGTTCGCGAAAGACCAAATTAAGGTACATCGCAGCAAAGGGATAGTCAATAATGACTTACCCGTGAACTTCTGCGCCAAGGGGCGGATGATGCCAACAAGATCACTGTCGTGTTTGGCACCTGCCTCCTCCAGCTGCTTCAGTGCCTCTTGAGCCTCGACAAGGTTACCCTCGAAGTCGGCTGAATGCTTGCGAGTAGAATCCAGCTCCTTTCGGGAGGACTCCAACTCAGCCTCAAGGGTTTTCACCCGAGCTACAGCTTCAGCTTTCTCGGTCTTCAAGTGGGTAACTTGGGCTACAAAGCAAAAGATACAGCATAAGCAATTTTCGCGATCAACAGAAAGAAAAAAGGAGTGGGTTATCCTACCTTGGAGAGATTGGTCATCCTGGACGAGTTGATCACGATCCACCCGAAGGGAAGCGCAATCCGCCTCAGCCGAGAGCACTCGACGATTGATGACAGCAAGGGAGTCAAGAAGAGGCTGCAAAAGCACAAGACAAAATTCGGGTTAGGGGAAACAATCTCTTGATACTATTCACGATTGTACACAGTCGAGTTTAGCCTCGGGGGCTACTCCCATCGGGAGCACTGCCGTGCACCCGATAAAATCAAGAAAAGCAAGAAAGGAGAAAAACTTAGACTTGAGTCTGTGGCCAAACGCAAGCGATTACCCACGGCCTCGGGGGCTACTCCCATCGGGAGCACTGTCGTGCACCAGATAGAAATTATGATCAAGCAAAGCAGAAAATACGGAGGACGCCAAGGAAATTACCTGGCCTTGGGCGATGGGCAGAGGGTCCGCCGAGCTACCCGAAATCTCTTTGCTCGCCGAGGCTCCACCCGCGAAGCCAGGCAACCCGTAATCTGGAGTTGCGGCTGCTTGTGCGGGACTTGGAGACTTTTGGGTGGCCTCCGCAGCTGGAGTTTCACTCGCGACTGCCTTTTTCCTCTTCACAGAAGGAATGGAAGAAGCGTACTAGCCAGGGCTGATGGCTTGGAGGCTGTTACGGTAGAATTAGAATTATCAAACAAAGATACAAACAAAAGGGGAAAGATTCTCGACTAAAGAACAACAAACTCACTCGTCCTCGTCGTCGTCATCCAGAATGTCCACATTCCAGGCGGTAGTGACCTTCGACTTGGGGGACGGAGGAGGAAGCACATTCAGAGGCGTCACCAGGAGAGGTTCTGTCGCCTTACCGGATCCGCCACCCAAAGAACTGTCTATGGAAGTAGCTTCATCGTCCCCTTGCCTGCGGCGTTTGCGGTGATGGAGCTGATCGCTACCCGACTCTTCCACGTCGTCTGAAGAGCCGCGCTCGGAGCTCGAGTCGGCCTCAGCAACACTGGTGTCGAGACTAGCCTCAACATTGCTCGATAGGAGGTCCGAGGCATCCTCAGCCGAGACTGGCGGGTAGCGCGTTGCTATTTTCAAACTCTACAAAGAAGAAGAAAAGAAGGGAAAACTCAGTCGATAGATTCTCGAGTGACAAAAGAATAAAGAAGAGACAAGAAGAAAACTTACGTCGGATGGAGGGGTCTTTGAAGCCTCGAATGGCTCAAGAGAGCAGGTGTCGAAGGGCTCGCCTACCTTCAGCTTGGTGATAGCCACAATCTTCTTCTCGAATTCGGCATTCGAGAGGATATCTTGGCAGGCGTGGCTAGGGTCTTCAACGCCCTGGTACTCCCACATAGTCAACGGCCTCTCTTGTAGAGGCTGAATCCTACGCCGAAGAAAAACGCTCGCCAGGTGCAGGCCATTCAACGCGACTCCCATCGTCTGATCGCGAAGGTTCGCCACTTTTGCGAGTAGCGGGGAGACGATCCGGCTCTCCTCGACGGTGAGCCTGTGCACCCAGGAGTTCCTTCGCTTCAAAACGGCGAACGGGTGGAATTCGTGAGCTCCACCGGCGCTATTTTTGGCGACGTAGAACCACTTCCTCCGCCATCCTTGTGCGGAGTCGACGAAGTGCATCTCCAGGTAGGAGTTGTCCGTCTTCGCCTGGATCCCGAAGCCGCTGGTGCGGAGTGGCTCTCCCAGCTGGTTGCCTAGCCGCGACTTTTCATGGAAGACCCACACTTTGAACAGGGCCTTCCAGAGGCCCTAGTGCGGGTGAATGCCTAAGAAGCACTCGCAAAGTACGATAAAGCACGAGATGTGCTGAATCGCATTTGGAGGAAGATCATGGAGCTGTATGCCATAGACATACAGCAATCCAAGGAAGAAAGGATGGAGAGGGAGAGAGAGGCCGCGCGAGACGTGATCCGCGAAAATCACTCGCTCGTTCGCGCGGGGATTTGGTACCTCCTCTTTCTTGCTCAGGCGAACGCGCTTGTCGCCTTCGGGGGGCAGCAGCCCCTCCCTCTGCATCTCCTTGATTCTCTTGTTGATGGTGCTGGCGGAGCGCCAGTCGCCCGTCCTCACGGCGGGTGGCGCGGGGACATCTTTAGCAGCTCTCGATGATGACGCGGTAGCGCCGCGCTTCTTCCCTCCAGCCATGGAAGCTCGTGGGTGTTTGCAGACAAAGGAAGTGTGCGCGAGGTCGAAGAAGGAGAGAAAATGGCCAGGAATATTTACTTTCCACCTAAGGGAAATTACTTATACACGACCCAAATCGATCTGAGCCATAGATCTGGTGACGTGGCACCCACCGCGGCTGCCACGCATGGAGAGGAAACGAGGCGGCGCCACACAGTTACCTCTGCCACGATCTTTACAGCAGATCGTGCGCATTTACGGTGCGTGGCTCGCGGGAAAACCGAAAACGACCTCTCGTTTCCGGTCAAAGGCTGACAAGGTGGGCCATCACGCTCTGCTCCGCTCTGTCACGTCCCATCGGGAGGAGCTAGAACAAACAAGTGCGCAATGACATCATTGCATACCTCATCAAATTCGAAAATCCCCTCGGGTAGGATCCATAACACGAAATTTCTTTCGTATGGACATACCAAGACGCGAAAACTCTTTCGCATAAACTCCATAACACGAAATTTCTTTTGTATGGACATATGAAGACGCAAAAACTCTTTCGCATAAAATCACTTGACACGAAATTTCTTTCGTATAGGCACAACAAGGCTTCCACGAAAACTCTCTCGTATGGTCAGGAAAAACACAAATGCAAAAATCCTTATGTGTAAAAACAACAAGGAAGATTTCTCTATTCGAAAAATCTCGAGACGATATTTGCGAGTGAGCAGTCCCTGCCACTCTAAACACACGATGTATACACATCTTTACCCTGGATCATTCAGCCGACTAGGCACATCCGGATGCCGTATTTTCTTGGATATGAAGGTAAGACCCAAAAGATCTCTCTTGAGGGCCTGGAATCGCACTCGAGCTGCGTCCTCCGGTAAATTTCCGTGTCAACAACACGAAGAAAAATCCTAGCGGACGCGCCGGGTACCCCTATAGGTTAAATTCGACTCGGTAAGACCTCCACGGCCCAGTTGCAATGATCACCTCGCCGGATTCGAGTCGGAGGTCTCGAGTCTACGTAGGCTAGAACTGTTTTTGCCCTAGACGCAATTAATTGGCCCTGAGCTTTCGGGAGAGCCAAGCAACTGAGCCACATCCTTCTGCGAAAACAGCCAACACACAGGCACCTTTATTTCTCGATACTCGATTACAAGAAATGCATCGCACACAGGGTACACGCCCTCTTCAAGCGATTAAAGCCATCAATCGAAAAGAAATCAAGACGAACTTTGAGCGTCTACCCGATGGATTCTCAGCCGAGCAAACTCTCGGGGGCTACTGACGAAGGGATGGATCCTGGACCTATCGGGTGAGCCTACCCGGTCCAAGGCCCAAGACCCAAGCTCCAAGGGAGATACCGTGGACAGTTCTAGAAGGCCCAATCAAGGCCCACCCGCAAAGCCTTGCGGGTTGAGAAAGGAAACTTGTAACCGACTTTAGGTTAGGGTTTGTAACCCCCTCCCCCCCCCCCGGGGACAGTTTGAGACATGGCCACCTATATAAGGCCAGGAGAACCGCCGGGAGGAGAACCAGGCAATACCGCACCGCCTAAGCCTTGAGATTGAGATCTACTCTCGACTTGAGCACCCCCACTGTAACCGATCTATCGTGCTAATACAGATCGACAGAAGTAGGAGTAAGGGTTTTTCCTCCACGAGGGCCCCGAACCTGGGTAAATCGTGCCCTGTTAGCCGACGATTGTCACCAGCGCCTACTCCATTCTCTTACTCGAAACCCTATCGTTCACCCGAGGGACTTGTTGAGATGCATATTCGACAGGGTACCCAACAGACGTCATGGCCCCTTGTCACCCTAGAGGTAGGTGGTGACAATAGGTCGCCCCTCCACCTCGAACCTCCTTTTCACTGCCTCTTGATGCCTATAAAATTGTCTTGACCTAAAACCATCCGGGTATGGATTTTATTTTTTTAGTTCATTTGCTGCAATGTCCCGTTCCAAGAAGACCTAGTTTAGAGCCTGTTTTGGCACTGTCGGAACGATGATCCACCTCTAGAGCCGTCTCATCAACAATGTTGCCCTCCATAACGATGTGTGAGTAATCCCCTTAGACAACGGTTCATAGCAGTAGTTAGATGGAATCCTCACTTTCGTGTTCTTTAATACAAAGGTCTAATGAGCTATTGAAAGTGCATCTCTAGGTTTTGGTGATAATGAAAACACAATCTTTGTATCCATGTGTTTTCTATGTAGAAACTCCTGGCTAGCGACTCCTACAAACTGAAAAGTTCAAATACGGTATTTTCCTAGTTTATCTTCAGCCATCCTAACCTTTGAAGGAAGAGAGAAACCAATTTTCTCCTTGTTGCATCTGCCTTCTCAAGGCCGGAAAATTCCGGTGTGCTTTGGCCGAATTCCGGTGGGTTAAACCCCGGAAATTTCGGCCCAACTCCCCGGAAACTTCCATACTCGAGAAAATTGTCTATGTAATGTTTGGATTTCCTCACTAATGGGGATCCGGAAGTTTGCCCAGAGATTTCTCTCTTGTCCCCGAAAACTCCCAGCCTCCTAAGTACAGAACTTTTGGACCCCCGACAGCTGCAACGGTCAAAAAACTTGGTGGGGGCTATAAATATGCATCCCTTTCCTTGTGTTTGGGTTGCTCGTCCACTCATCTCTCTCTCTCCTCCATTAATTCCAAACTTTTAATGCCTAGATCTCCCTCCTCAACCACCCAATCTTGATGTCTGATACGTCATAAACGTATCCTTAATTTCTGATGTTCCATGTTGTTTTCTTATTGTTTCCCACATGTTTTCTATACACTTTATGTCATTTTTATCGATTTTCCGGACTAACTTATTGACAAGATGCCATAGAGCCAGTTCCCTGTTTTCTGTTGTTTTTAGTTTTATAAAAGTTGTTCTGGAAATATTCTCAAATTGGAAAATTCGAAGCCCGGAAGTCTTAGAAATCCCGGAGGTTCCACGGAGTCTCGAAGAGACCCGGAGGGGGGCCTCAGGGGGGCCACACCATAGGGTGGCGCAGCCCCCCTTGGCCGCGCCAGGGGTGGTGTGGGGCCCCCAGGCCTCCGTCGCCTCTGCCCTTTCGCCTATATAATCCCCCCAAGACGTAAACCCTAAAAAGATCCCACTTTTGCCCGAGAAACACCCGAGGCCGCCGTCACCGTCATCCCGAGACCGGGAGGGTTCTGGAGCTCTCCCCGGCACCCTGCCGGAGGGGGAAATATCACCGGAGAGATCTACACCACCATGCCCTCCTCCGGAGTGATGCGTGAGTAGTTCATCCCTGGAATACGGGTCCATAGCAGTAGATAGATGGTTGTTCTCTCCACTTTGTACCTCATGTTTAGATCTTGTGAGCTGCCTATCATGATCAAGATCATCTTGATGTAATACTACATGTTGTGTTTGCTGGGATCTAATAAATGTTGAATGCTATGTCTTCTGATTATCAATCTATCATGTTATCTTCATGTTTATGTTATTTATGATCTTGCATGCTCTCCGTTATCTGTGCTCGAGTGATAGAAACGTGACAGATGGACGATGTGTTGCTGCCATTAGGGAGAAAACAACAATGCTTTATCTAAGGATTATGTTATTGTTTACATTACACACTTTGCTTACTGCGATTATCTGTTGCTTGCAACTTAATACCCAACGTTTGTTCGGATGATATTCGAAGGGTAGATTTTTAGTCATAGATGCAGTTGGATAACGGTCTATGTATCTTATTGTAATGCATGCATGAATCACATAGTAATCTTTATGTCTTATATATGCACTATGCTGCAGCCTTCATTTCTCTCAATTGCCCAGCTGTAATTTGTTCACCACACATGTTATTTATCTTTCACGGAGAGATACCACTAGTGAACTCTGGACCCCGGTCTTTTTTCCTCATACTGATAAACACCTATTGCTTTCAACAAGAAGAATTATTCCTGCATCCAAACTGTTTTTACTCTCATTAAGGACAGGAGATTTTGATTGTACCTCGCAGCCTGTTAAAATCTTGAAACTATTATTGTAAGAAATTTTCTTTCAGTTAACGAATTTTTGAGCGGTTAGGAAGCGAGTGTTTAGGATGCAACCAAGCAAATTCTATTATCATTCTATTTAAAACTGCAGGAATTATGAAGAAGTGAAATGGCATATTACCTTGAGTTATTTTGAGTTTCTTGTTAAGAGTCATGTTCCTATTTGTTTTCTTTGTTAGATTACTCGAGACTAGTAATGGTTTAATCTTGGGGGAGTTGATGGGTATACTTTTGGTGTTAGTTTCTCTAGCCATTCCCCCTTGTTTTGTTGGATTTTCATATGGTTTTCACTTCTACACTAACCCAAACATTGCTTTGTTTGGAGATGTTTCATTTCTTCACGGGGATTTTAGGAATATTACTAAGAAGGAAGGAAATGATGCCTATAAATTATAATTGGAGGAAAACAAGCAATTCTGGAAAAAGGGAATTATGAATTAATTTGCAGAAGTCTTTAACGACCTTGGTACGGTCACTACCGACCGTGCCACTCACCGTACCACTAGCCACCACCTCTAGAACATCAAAAGGAGAAACTTTCATGAAGAGGCCAGGGACGAAAAACATACGCATCTGCTGCCAGAAGAGTTAGAAGGAGAAAGAAGGAGATTCGGAGAGGAGAAGCCCTGTCGGAGATCGTTCTCCTCAACACCATCCACCACACCATCCATTCCACCATCCCATAGAGAGATTGATATCATCATTGTAATAAGATTAGGGTTTTGAGAACTCTCATTTAGATTGAACTCCTAGTTTGGTGTTTGTTGATCTAAGGATTATTGTGGCTTGCTACGATAATATAAAGATGAACCTTCCAGTTTCAATTATTGAGTTCATGCTTGCTAACTCTCTCATGCGCAAGTAGCTTCCCTCAGGCGTGGGAGATGAAGAGAATTGGTGATATATGTTTGTGCCAACTTATTCCATCTTATGTGTGAAAGTATTTTCAGTATTGCCTATAGGAGTGTGTGTTTATAGTGTGCGTAATGCCTGTTATCTAGGTAACATGATGCTAGTAGAGACCTACGTAATCATATACTTGTTCAACAATTCTGTGACCTCCTAAGTGACAGGTGAAGATATCAATGAGGAGTGAATACAGCAAAAGGATCACGAGAAGCCACCAAACTTAATGCATTGGTCTAACCTATTGATTTTAAATAGCTGAACTGGCCATGGCAATGGAACAGGGAAGCATGACCATAGGGATAAACAGAGCCAGGCATGGGGACATTTAACTATTCTAGGGTGACTCGCCTACCGGCCATTTAATAGAAGAGGATATATATCACATATCTACTACCTCCACAAAGCACATTCACAAGAACCATGGACCAGAAATCTCTCCATGCCTACTCCATCCATAAGCAGTACAACACAACTTTACAGTATTTATTTCTTTCCGCTATTTATAATTAGTAAGTTATTCTGTTTCTATTTCCACACAACTCACCCTCTATTTTCTGCAGGTTTAAACGTATTAATATTTCTGTGGTTCAATTCACATAAGTCTGACACCTTGTGTGCGACAAAGGCGGCCTTAAAAACCTTTTACGAGATCAGCTCTCCGTGGGAGCGATATAAATCAGAAAATCATATTTCCACGAAATGATGCTTTAACAAATCTGTGCACTTGCAGGAATCAACAACCACCAAGATCTAACTATGTAGATACAAGTGAATAATAATTCTAAGATATAGTTCTTGAGATCGTGGACCAAACACCATAGAAGTGGAATAGGTGTTGATGACGACTCCGATGAAGCCTCTAGAAGATCCTCACGCACAAGTCTGTGGGCGAGGATGTTGCCGACTCCCATATACGGCACCTTGGTCCATCAAAGTGAGGGTCTCACATGTTACTCCTCTAAGAGTATGCACACATACGTCCGGGCTAATTCTGCAGCGCATCACCGTCCAGGACTAGACGCTGCAGGTGTATATGAAGGTGGAGTTCTTAACATATAAGAGAGAGAGAGAGAGAGAGAGAGAGTAATCAGAAGTTAGATCTAATTAGGAGAGGACACCTCAAACCCAATTAGAAGAAGCTCTGATTCAATTAGAGGGGCTCTTATTAGACCCTCTAATTCTACTAGAGATAGAGAGAGGATTGCTCTCAAAATTATGATTTGGCTATAGCCTTGGGGGTCCTTTTATAGTTAGGGGAGAGGGATACATACCAAGGGGGGAGGAGTCCTTGTTGGGCTACTAGGGGAGCTAGCCGCACCCCTCTCCGTGCCCAACTCGAATTGGACTCCTTGTGGGGTCCAGCTTCACCTCCCCTTTCCCCCCTTTCCCTTTTTTTTTCTTCTTTTTCTTTCTAGTAAAATTAAGGAAGAACCCTTGGATGTCAAGTACCAATGCGTGGTGCCCCTGGGGGCCACCTGGCAGCCCCTAAAATTAGATGCAGCCATGAGAGGCATCCCCCTCGGGCACTTCCCTCTTTCTCGGTTTTTGCCTGAAACTCCTCCGGAACCCTATGACCCCTTTAGATAAACCATTGATATTGTCTAAAGATGTCAAAAAATATATTTCTGACATCCCAGGACATCTCATGCCTCCCTGTACTTTCTTTGTAAAGTGTGCAACCACAATTTCTCTCTCGAAACAACTCTGGAATAAATTCCGGTAGTAATGAAATTGTATCTGGTACTCTGGGACATCCAATTCCCTCATTATAAATTCTCCCATATATATATATCATTCATAAATACGGTTCCGAGGATACTCCTAGTTGATACAGACCTACCGATATACACAAAAATAATCCCTAACTTAAGTGTGTTTCTCCTACAGGTTCAATAGTGTGTGGGCATGAAATTGGAAACTCTTTCCTTTAAAATAATAAATAGTGGGGCCATGGATGCCCATATTGACTCCCAAATACTATACGTATAAACCGTTGAACCTGTTGGTCGTTATACAATTTTTCCATTACACACGATACCGAACTTACCGGAGACTATGGATTCAGGTATTGCCGTGAAAAAAAATCGGGTTCATTTATACCTTTGTCTTGTCTAGTTAACCAATAAGTTTAGTTTTACTCGTTAATGTATTATCATATCCTACATTATGTATCATCATCATCATGCATTGTCTGCAGAACTTATGGATATAAAGAATATCGAGTGGGTCCAGACATGTATCTCTGTTTTTACGGAGGAGTAATTCCATCTCAGAACATCGAGGCAATATACTCTTTTAGAATTACCCAATGGATATCTCTATGTTCACCCAGTTCATTGTGTGACTCTTGATAGTACCAAAGTGAAACATCTAGAATATATCACCCTGATAACCTTATGGTCAAATGGCACATTGTAATATAACTGCGATGTGATATGACACTAAGGACAAAGATGTATTAATGGAATCTCTTAGCATAACAATTTACTTAGGGAATACCCAGCCATATTATTCTCTTCCAACAATATGTTATTCATTGATGTGACGTAAACAATGTCCATGACCAGGAAAACACAGCCACCAAACATCCAATAAATTAGTTGTAAAAGGCAAGACTAGGGTTTGATACTGTGTTCATGTTACTACATGTGAGGGAGAGTTTTCCTCTGAATCTCATATTCAGGAACCACATCATTTATAGCATAGTAATATGAATCAGAATTATGAAACAGATGTATAAACATTATTGTCTTTTGGGCATACATCCAACAATAGCATGATGACATAAACTTAATTATAAACTTGAAGATAGAATAATAACTAAATATTATTGTCTCTAGAGCATATCTCCAGCTTGTACCACCTCGGCTTTGAGTGGTGAAGGCGACGGCGCCCGGATTTGAAGACGGAGCTTTAGTCGTAGGATTGAGCTCACTGGGCAATGTAGGGTCAATGTTATTTTTAAATTTCCCGTTCGAATTTACCGTCTCCGTTCTACGCGCATCATGTCGTCCCGCACTTTTTTTTTCCGCGATCACCTTGTATGTATTTTGCTAGATGCCGATTTAGCGTATCTGGTAGAGGTACTCTTAGTGCTGAAGCGATAGTTGGTGAGCTTGGCCCAAGTTCTCGTTTCATCTCTCCCCGCTTATGTGTTGAGTGAGCCTACAAGGATTCAACGTCAGGCTGTAAGTGGGCATGTCCGTGGACGCCCACCAGCTGCCCATTTTTTTCCGTGTGAATTAAGCGGGACGCCGCTTATGCCCACTTAACCATGTTGATCTTAAACGGCGTCCACCTTCCCCATGAAAATGGAAACTCTGCTCCGCTCGCGGTAGACAGCGGCGTCTCAGGCCGATTCGGACATGTGTGACGCCCCGAGATCGGGCACTATGCAGATTTCAGCATTCCCGCCAAAATCCACATAATAACCGATTCCAGGTTGCCACTTGTGATAACATTACAACAGTTCACGAATAATCCACAACAACAGAAAAGATATATACAAGAGGACTCAAACGAGTCAAGGATACAACTGATACAATACAAAGATCCAAATAACAGCGGAAGAAACAACATAGCGTCCGGCTACGGACAAGATACAAATTGGACTAAGAGTCCTGAAGATAACCGAGAGCGTCCAATCCCTGCCCAGGCCAAGCCGGAGGGATTCCCAAGCTAACGTCGTCAGACTTCAAACCTGTTGACTGCAATTTGGAATATGCAGCCACGAAAAAGATTCGTGGGTCAGTACGGTTAAGTACTGGCAAGTGTATAAACCATACTCACAAGATACCGGCATAGCCAGTCGTCACAAGATACAAATACTTTGGGATCAACGGAAAGGAAGGTATTATTGCAAATAAGCGGCAGCGGGCTGCACTAACCAACTATAAAGACTCACTACAACATCCGGCTAAAAGAGGGGGATAAGATAGCGTATCGAAACCAACTACAACTACTCACCAGACAAACCCATCCAATGTTACGCCCTACTAAGGAAGCAACCCAAGGATAACTCACACAGTTGGATTAAAGATGGTTCAGGTTATTGTGTTAATAAACCTATTACTAGTTAACTTAGTATTAGTTAGGTGCAAGTTGTCCTGAGTACTTGTTAGCCAGTACTTTCACCAAGTCAACCATAACCGCGGAAAACACGGCTTCTCGAGAAGATTTAACCCTGCAGGGATGCACCAATTTGGCCGTACACGTAAGAATAACCCGCCAGACGGGGGATCAACCCACCAAGCGAGGTACTCAACACAACCCAACTCTGCTTCGCATCAAGCCCAAAGCACCACGTGCTGTGCGTGCGCGGCTAATCGAGCCCCCACGAAGAAAAGGGGGACCCTCATAGCACTGGAAGACCACGCCGCCCTAAATGCCGACTACAAAAGTTCCACCCTGGCCTCGGGTTTGCACCTACATATGCATGCATCAAATGGAAAGCCCGAACTAAGTGTGGCGATTTGGACGAGATGCGAATCGAGTCAAATTGAGGGGGGCGCCCATACTCGCTTCCCACATGCGGTTAGTGCGCTCATCATGGATCAGTAGACAAGACCCTTTTCCTAATTAGGGTCGACACTAGCAGGCTTCAAAACCACGCCGGGCCTCCTGCCGGTGCCTTATCATCAAATTATTATTACCCAAAACATTAACATGTTGTTGATTGAATTGAAACCCAGCTATCAACTAAACAGGTGATAAGAAAGGAACAACAAGACTTGAGCGCAAACAAACCTAAGCATGCAACTACGACACGAGGGCCAACAGGGTAAACAAACAACAGTTAATAGGAAGTGGAAGGAAAAGGCTATATCATGGCTGCAAGGTAAACAATATGATAGGCTCGAGACACAAGCATCGTATCAACAGGCTAGAATAAGAACAACGGAAAGAATCGGTAACAAGTGATGAAAGGCAGCCATTTGGCAGCAAGTGAGTATACTTTCCTGAGATCCCGCAAGGTAGCAGAACTTGTCGTTGCTCACATCATCTCAACGTCCTATCCGGGAAGAAGCAATGAACCTCAAACAAACACCGGATGCAACAATTACTACTACGGCAAAAAATCCAGCATGATCAAGATATGGATGCATGACAATTTAATGGATGCATAGAAATAAACTAGTGGACATGATAAACAGGTTTAAATGGACCCATAGGCAATTTGGATTGCATATGGAAAGCCCATGAGTTATGGTTTAAACAGTTGTTTTACAGCTAACCAACATGTGAAAGTGGTTTAGTATGATGCATGGATGAGGAAAACAACAAAATAACAACAATAGAATCAATTGGAAATAAGGTTTACCCATTATGAAATTCACTTATTAAGTTTTGGAATTTTTGGTTACTTAAAGGTGTCACACAAGCATTTGTTGTTTTCATCAAGTTAAATTGTTCCAAACAGATAACAAAGTTCATATTTGACTAGAACACAAAATTTTAGGTGGATTACATGTTTCAATTATTGAAAAAGGAATTACAATGATTTAATTATGAATTAAACAAGTTTAAACAAGATTTAATTGAATTTAATTCAAGTGTGAATATTATTTGAATTTTATTTGTTCAAAACACAAATTCAAATTCATATTTGAAAAGGTTATGTTTTTCTGGTTTGAAAACATATTTTATTTGTTGGAAAACAATTTCAGATGATTTAACTAAGCATGTTACCAATTTAATTGCTTTAAATAAGAGATGGAACAATTATTCAATTTAAATGTGGCAAACCAGAAAACAAAGTTGATATTCAAGTGTGGCATGTGATTTTGGATGAAATTCATGTTTTGAGTATTTAAATTGGAGCAACCATTTGACAGTTATTAATTATGCCATTTAATTAACCAATTTAAGGATTATTAAATAACATTAATTTTAATTGCCCAAATTGCAAAACAAAGTTGATAAACAGAAAGTACATTGAATTTGGACTGAAAAACATATTTTATTTGGGTTATTTGAATTAATTATGAATTAATTATGGAATTAACCAAATTGGAAAAGAATTGTTTGAGTTTGAAATTTGAAACAATTTGAATTGCCCAAAACAGTGCACAAACTGCATATTTAGAAAGTACAGGAAATTTGGAGTGGAATACATATAAAATGTGTATGATTTGGAGTTGTGGATTGAAAGATATGGCCAAAAGGAGTTTGGGGTGTTTTCTGGAATTTGCAGGGACCTGTTTGTGGTGAAAACAGAAAGTGGAGGGACCTGGGTGCGAAAACAGAAAGTCCAGGGCCTCGGTGCAAAAACGCTGAGATCCAGATCGGGATCTGGTCCTTCTCACCGGGGCGGCAGCCAGCCCCTGCGGCTGACGCGCGGGCCCGAGGGCCACGCGGCGCTGACTGGCGCGGGTGCGCAGTGCGTGGCAGGAGGGGTCTATGACGGGTGGGGCCGTCCCGCGCGGAAATTCGCAAAAAGGGGTGTGCGCCCTGGGGATCGAACCCAGCTCGCGGTGTGGGCGCGCGAGGCTCCCTGCCAGTGCGCTGCCTTGCGGTCGTTGTCAGATAAGGGAGGCTCGGGGTGGATATGGTGTTTCCGTCAGGTAAAAAATAGACTGACGAAACTGAACATCGAAACAGAACATAGACGGGACAGCGGACAGGGCGGACAGCGATCGCTGCTCCCTGGTCGCTCGTCGCGGCTGCTCGTGCGGTTGGCCGTGTGCGTGGACGGTGTGCAGTTGGAGGGGGAAAGCAGTGAGAGAGGGGACGGACAGGGGAGGCGCTCACCTCGGTCTGCTGTCGAGGAGGCGCTGTCGACGGAGAGGAAAGCGACGGTGGCCGGCGACGGCGCGGCCACCACATGGACTCCCAGTAGGCGGCGATGAGACGAGGTGGTGGAGGGGTCATCCACGGTTTCATTCCCGGGGACAGGAGCTCCTCGAGGTGCCCATGTCGTCCTCGCGATGAGGAGGCAGTGGTGGATGGCTTACGGGTTGAGGTTCAGACAGAGAGGAACTCGGGGGGGAGAGAGGTGAGATGGCGGCGCTAGGGCTAGAGGAGAGGGGTCTAGGGCTAGCAAGCAGAGGGGGGAGGGGTAGGTACTTATGGAGAGAGGAGCCATGGTATGGCTGCAAATCGAGGAGGGGAGGCGATCGATCGGGTGGTGGTGAGGTGTTCGTACAGAGATGACGCGGGTGGGGAGGAAGACGACAACAGGAAGAGGTACTGGGCCAGAAAGATAGGTGGGCTGGGGAAGAAAAAGGAGATGGGGTTGGGCTGGTCTGCCTCTCCATTTTTTGCTTGTGATTTTTTTTCTTTCCAATTTTTTTGTAAATGATGAGAGGAAGAGAGAGAGAGAAAAAGGAATAAGGATTTGGGGGGGGGGGGGTTTAGGGTTTTCTTTTATGAATTATTTGTGTTAATGTTCAAAATAGAAATTTAAGCAAATGTTTACATTATTTCACAAGTTGGAAATTTTAATTGATTTTAAGTTGTTAGTTGGAATTTTCAAATAGGGTTTGAGGTTGTTTATTTGATAATTAAAGTTTATTAATTTGCAAAACAATAATTAAAAGTAAGGTTGGTTATTGATTTCAAAATTGGTAATATTAGTTTGATTTCTAAGTGGTTAGTTGAATTTCAAATAATGTTTGATTTGGGAATTTTGGAAATAAGCAAATTTTATTTAATAAGTTCAATCAATTATACAAACATTATTGAGTTTAATTTGTTTGCCAAATTTTAATCTTTAAACCCATATTGAAATATGATGAGTAGGATTGATTTGATTTGGATTTGGTTATTTGAATTTACCATTAGGGTTTTTAACAAAAGGGAAAATGTTATTAACAAACAATTTGATTAAAACAACTTCAAGCTATTGAAAAACAATTTGAGGTACTTAGTTGGCAATTTTTGAATTGGAAAATTTGGACATGTGTGAAAGTTTAAAGTGGTTTGGGTTTTGCAGTTGTTTTGAAAAACAGAATGCAATGCTCATGTGATGCATGTGATGCAAGCAAAAGAAAACAAACAACTTCCTATTAGGGTAACACCCCAGGTGTTACAGACGACACCACTAACAAGGGATTGCGGCCTCGCAATCCACCTGCTAACCCGGGAGGGGAAAGAAGTTCGACTATCGATTCTGCGTGCTTCCAGTTGATCTCCTCGACACCACTAACAAGGGATTCTTGCTCGGAGTGACGACGATGTTCTTCCACCAGGAATCTTCCGATGATCAAACCTATTAGGTTAAAGGCTCACAAAACGTCCACCCACGTAGGATCCTAACACTTTGAAAGATAGACAAGGGGGGAGACTCCAAACAAATAAGATGGGAGGGAAAATAGAATAGGGATAAGGAGAAAACAGGAATCCTATTGAGATGTTTTCCAAAATAGTTTAGCAGGAATAGTTTTTGACACTCTAGAAACAACGACCGTTAGCGAGGTTAACCTACAGGCTTTGCGGACCCGTTGCTTCGATAACCATTCGTATCGAAACAATCTCGGGAATCGGAACCAAGGCTCTGATACCATTTGTGACGCCCCGAGATCGGGCACTATGCAGATTTCAGCATTCCCGCCAAAATCCACATAATAACCGATTCCAGGTTGCCACTTGTGATAACATTACAATAGTTCACGAATAATCCACAACAACAGAAAAGATATATACAAGAGGACTCAAACGAGTCAAGGATACAACTGATACAATACAAAGATCCAAATAACAGCGGAAGAAACAACATAGCGTCCGGCTACGGACAAGATACAAATTGGACTAAGAGTCCTGAAGATAACCGAGAGCGTCCAATCCCTGCCCAGGCCAAGCCGGAGGGATTCCCAAGCTAACGTCGTCAGACTTCAAACCTGTTGACTGCAATTTGGAATATGCAGCCACGAAAAAGATTCGTGGGTCAGTACGGTTAAGTACTGGCAAGTGGATAAACCATACTCACAAGATACCGGCATAGCCAGTCGTCACAAGATACAAATACTTTGGGATCAACGGAAAGGAAGGGATTATTGCAAATAAGCGGCAGCGGGCTGCACTAACCAACTATAGAGACTCACTACAACATCCGGCTAAAAGAGGGGGATAAGATAGCGTATCGAAACCAACTACAACTACTCACCAGACAAACCTATCCAATGTTACCCCCTACTAAGGAAGCAACCCAAGGATAACTCACACTGTTGGATTAAAGATGGTTCAGGTTATTGTGTCAATAAACCTATTACTAGTCAACTTAGTATTAGTTAGGTGCAAGTTGTTCTGAGTACTTGTTAGCCAGTACTTTCACCAAGTCAACCATAACCGCGGAAAACACGGCTTCTTGAGAAGATTTAACCCTGCAGGGATGCACCAATTTGGCCGTACACGTAAGAATAACCCGCCAGACGGGGGATCAACCCACCAAGCGAGGTACTCAACACAACCCAACTCTGCTTCGCATCAAGCCCAAAGCACCACGTGTTGTGCGTGCGCGGCTAATCGAGCCCCCACGAAGAAAAGGGGGACCCTCATAGCACTGGAAGACCACGCCGCCCTAAATGCCGACTACAAAAGTTCCACCCTGGCCTCGGGTTCGCACCTGCATATGCATGCATCAAATGGAAAGCCCGAACTAAGTGTGGCGATTTGGACGAGATGCGAATCGAGTCAAATTGAGGGGGGCGCCCATACTCGCTTCCCACATGCGGTTAGTGCGCTCATCATGGATCAGTAGACAAGACCCTTTTCCTAATTAGGGTCGACACTAGCAGGCTTCAAAACCACGCCGGGCCTCCTGCCGGTGCCTTATCATCAAATTATTATTACCCAAAACATTAACATGTTGTTGATTGAATTGAAACCCAGCTATCAACTAAACAGGTGATAAGAAAGGAACAACAAGACTTGAGCGCAAACAAACCTAAGCATGCAACTACGACACGAGGGCCAACAGGGTAAACAAACAACAGTTAATAGGAAGTGGAAGGAAAAGGCTATATCATGGCTGCAAGGTAAACAATATGATAGGATCGAGACACAAGCATCGTATCAACAGGCTAGAATAAGAACAACGGAAAGAATCGGTAACAAGTGATGAAAGGCAGCCATTTGGCAGCAAGTGAGTATACTTTCCTGAGATCCCGCAAGGTAGCAGAACTTGTCGTTGCTCACATCATCTCAACGTCCTATCCGGGAAGAAGCAATGAACCTCAAACAAACACCGGATGCAACAATTACTACTACGGCAAAAAATCCAGCATGATCAAGATATGGATGCATGACAATTTAATGGATGCATAGAAATAAACTAGTGGACATGATAAACAGGTTTAAATGGACCCATAGGCAATTTGGATTGCATATGGAAAGCCCATGAGTTATGGTTTAAACAGTTGTTTTACAGCTAACCAACATGTGAAAGTGGTTTAGTATGATGCATGGATGAGGAAAACAACAAAATAACAACAATAGAATCAATTGGAAATAAGGTTTACCCATTATGAAATTCACTTATTAAGTTTTGGAATTTTTGGTTACTTAAAGGTGTCACACAAGCATTTGTTGTTTTCATCAAGTTAAATTGTTCCAAACAGATAACAAAGTTCATATTTGACTAGAACACAAAATTTTAGGTGGATTACATGTTTCAATTATTGAAAAAGGAATTACAATGATTTAATTATGAATTAAACAAGTTTAAACAAGATTTAATTGAATTTAATTCAAGTGTGAATATTATTTGAATTTTATTTGTTCAAAACACAAATTCAAATTCATATTTGAAAAGGTTATGTTTTTCTGGTTTGAAAACATATTTTATTTGTTGGAAAACAATTTCAGATGATTTAACTAAGCATGTTACCAATTTAATTGCTTTAAATAAGAGATGGAACAATTATTCAATTTAAATGTGGCAAACCAGAAAACAAAGTTGATATTCAAGTGTGGCATGTGATTTTGGATGAAATTCATGTTTTGAGTATTTAAATTGGAGCAACCATTTGACAGTTATTAATTATGCCATTTAATTAACCAATTTAAGGATTATTAAATAACATTAATTTTAATTGCCCAAATTGCAAAAATAAGTTGATAAACAGAAAGTACATTGAATTTGGACTGAAAAACATATTTTATTTAGGTTATTTGAATTAATTATGGAATTAACCAAATTGGAAAAGAATTGTTTGAGTTTGAAATTTGAAACAATTTGAATTGCCCAAAACAGTGCACAAACTGCACATTTAGAAAGTACAGGAAATTTGGAGTGGAATACATATAAAATGTGTATGATTTGGAGTTGTGGATTGAAAGATATGGCCAAAAGGAGTTTGGGGTGTTTTCTGGAATTTGCAGGGACCTGTTTGTGGTGAAAACAGAAAGTGGAGGGACCTGGGTGCGAAAACAGAAAGTCCACGGCCTCGGTGCAAAAACGCTGAGATCCAGATCGGGATCTGGTCCTTCTCACCGGGGCGGCAGCCAGCCCCTGCGGCTGACGCGCGGGCCCGAGGGCCACGCGGCGCTGACTGGCGCGGGTGCGCGCGCAGTGCGTGGCAGGAGGGGTCTATGACGGGTGGGGCCGCCCGGCGCGGAAATTCGCAAAAAGGGGTGTGCGCCCTGGGGATCGAACCCAGCTCGCGGTGTGGGCGCGCGAGGCTCGCTGCCAGAGCGCTGCCTTGCGGTCGTTGTCAGATAAGGGGGGCTCGGGGTGGATATGGTGTTTCCGTCAGGTAAAAAATAGACTGACGAAACTGAACATCGAAACAGAACAGAGACGGGACAGCGGACAGGGCGGACGGCGTTCGCTGCTCCCTGGTCGCTCGCCGCGGCTGCTCGTGCGGTTGGCCGTGTGCGTGGACGGTGTGCAGTTGGAGGGGGAAAGCAGTGAGAGAGGGGACGGACAGGGGAGGCGCTCACCTCGGTCTGCTGTCGAGGAGGCGCTGTCGACGGAGAGGAAAGCGACGGTGGCCGGCGACGGCGCGGCCACCACAGGGACTCCCAGCAGGCGGCGATGAGACGAGGTGGTGGAGGGGTCATCCACGGTTTCATTCCCGGGGACAGGAGCTCCTCGAGGTGCCCATGTCGTCCTCGCGATGAGGAGGCAGTGGTGGATGGCTTACGGGTTGAGGTTCAGACAGAGAGGAACTCGGGGAGGGGGGAGAGAGGTGAGACGGCGGCGCTAGGGCTAGAGGAGAGGGGTCTAGGGCTAGCAAGTAGAGGGGGGAGGGGTAGGTACTTATGGAGAGAGGAGCCATGGTACGGCTGCAAATCCACCCAGGTGAACACCCCTCGGGGAGACACTCAACTCTCATCAGCCAAACAACCAAATCCACCCAGGTGGTTCATTGAAGTTGTTACTTCGAATTTTTCCACAACATCAAGTAAAAATCATTTGTCACATTGCATAGCATCTATCAAGTTCTAAGGCTATAAATAACAAGGATAAAAGAGATGGCTACACACTACTAGGATAATAGCATAGCATAATATAACTTAGTAAAATTTCCTATCAATGCATACTACTCAAAAATCAACTAATGCATATAGGAAAATAATGGGTAGTTGATGATGTGTTACTTGCCTTTTTGAATTTGGTGAAGATATCACACTCTCTTCACAAAGGATCGTTGCTCTCCGTACAATCTACTCATTGAAAACACAATAACCAAAATAAACAAACATCCTAGCAATCAAACACATAGGTGGAGAAAGCAAACATAGCAAATAACATAACAAAGGAGTTGGACCAAGTTGGCTAGGACAAGGTCAAGGTTTGAGTTTTCAAAGATTCATTCCATAATGGTTCAATACATTGTTAAGGAGTTTCCAAGGGTTTACTTGGAAAGGACTAGGTTGAGCTTGATGTGATCTAACTTTATTATAGCCATACTTGTCGAGGAAGTTCCAAGAGTTCACTAAGAATAAACATATTACTTCTTCAACTAAAGTAATACATGCAAACACTTGGTCATATTCACCTTCAAAAATATTTGAGTGACTATGTTAGTATATTCCATTTTCGTTAGGGTAGGCCTACTAACTTCCTCATCAAAGGGAAAATATTAGTAAGTCTTGGGTTTTCCATTTGGGTCAATGGTTGGACAAAAATAACTTGTTATTCTTCAACTTGTATGGATTTCTCCAAGTCTTCTCATGCTTGTTTTCTTGAAGATCATCTCCATGCTTCTATTGTAGTCTCTTTTTTTCCTTGGATGGATTCTTCTCTTGCTCTTGATAGATTCTTCATGTGTTTTACTTCACTAATTGGTTTGGGTATGGGATGGGCACAAATACCACTAAGTCAATTTGAAGGAAAATAGAAGAAGGATAGAAATAGAGAGGAAGATGTCTTCTTCTTCATTTCTTCATACATTTGTACTTCATTGAGTTTCTTCTATTTATTGTGAAGCACAATTCCCTTATTTCAAATTCTTCAATGATCTTCTTTGTAGCTTTTGATGTTGCCACTAAGTTGGAGATGAAGTTTTCTTCTTGTGCTTGAGTCTTGATCTCCAATTTGTTAGCTTGATGATTTCTTGAAGCATGAAAGGGGAGTGGAGAAGTAGATAGAAAACTAAATTTCACTACTTGGTACTATATGTGATTGACACATTCTAAGGACTTGGCTTGGCTCCAAATAGACATAACATCAAGGAATAACAGTTGAAAACAATTTCTAAGACATGGTAAAGATGGATGAATCACTAGGTTGGGTTTTTGGTCAAAACACATGGCCATGTTCCAAGGATGTCCAAAATGGTTGGTCAAGTTTGTTTCTAGTTCAAGGTTATCAAATGGAGCAATTTTGCAAAAGGGACTATATTGAAAATATTTATAGAAATTAATCTATGTCAAAAAATACTCAAATAGACAACTTAATTCTAAATTCAATTTTAATTTGTTCAAATATTATTTTGGGACATAGGATATGAAAGTACACATTCTAAGGTTTCCAAATATATTTTATTTGCAATTTTTGGATTTGTAGAATTTGAATTATGCCAAATTTCATCAAACAAGCATATTTGAATTTGAACAAATTTAAGTTTGTCAAATATGAATTTGGCCAGTGCCAAAAGTTTCTAGATGTCAGGGGCTTTTCAAAAAGTCCAAGATTGCTAAATTTGGCTAAGTGGTTGAAAAGATATGATGATTTGAAGTTGCAGGGGCTTTTCTGCCAAACTGCCAAAATTCTACCGGGAGAAATATTCGAATTAAAAGGGCTGGCCACGTGGGAGCTCCTGATTGGACAGGATTGCTGACTGAGCTGCTGTGTGGCGTGCTGACTGGGTTGCTGATGTGGATAAGTGATTGGATCTGGGACGTTAGATCCAGATCCAACGGTGAGGGGAGGTTGAGGTTACCTCCGCCGGAGTTGGTCACCGGAAATGGCCCCACAGTGGCCGGAGGCACAGGGAGTCGACGGAGACGGCGATCCGGTGACCTCCGCGGTCGATGAAGACCACGATAAGCTTCGCCTCGACGCGGTGAAGCCGATGGTGCCCACGGTGTGCACGGTGGCGACCTCGAGTGGTGGCGCGGCGATGTCCCGAGGCGGAGCAACTCCGGTGCTCGTCGGGGACGTGGTTCCGCTGCGGGAAAAACCGAAAAAAGGGCATGAGGAGGTGCAAGGAGTTGAGGGGAAGAGGAGGGGCGTGAAATGGGCGGCGGGGACCTGCTGCTGTGGCCGGAAGCGATGACGAACGGCGGCGGCCCGAAGCAAGTCCGGCGACAAATTTCGAGGGCCTGGGGGCTCGATCTAGAGGGGAGTGAGAGGGGAAATGACGAGTGGTGGCCGAGCTTTAAGGGGAGGGCAAGGAGGGAATCAAATGCGCACTTAAACACGAGTAATCACCGGATTCATTTTCGGGAAGAAACGGAAGAGAGAGGTAACAGCCTGAGCTTGATGATGATGTCATCCAGCCTTTTTCTTTTCTTTTATTCTTTTTTTAGTATCTTTTTGTTTTATTAATCCAAAAGACCTCAAAATAATTTCTAAAATCTTGTAAAATTTATATCTTTCTGTTTAGAACATTTTTATAAACTTTTGAACACATTTCACTTTTTATATTTTTGAAAATATAAATAATTACTAATGGTACTTAATGTATATTTTTAAATTAGAAAATTAATAAAATGAGGTTTTGATTAAATAAAATTTCAGAGACAATAAACATATCAAATACTATTTTTGAAATTCAGTTTACCTCACTTTCATATTTTTATAAACTTAACATTTCAGTGATTTACTAATAGCAACTTAAATCCATTTTCAAAATAGAAAATTAAATAAATATAAAAGTGGCTTAAATAAAATTTAGAAAACTCCTCAAGCTTTAATATTGTTTTCAAGATCTATTTTATGTTATTTTCAAATCAAAACATTTTATGAATACCACTTTATGTTTAAAACTTGGAATGACATTTGGATATCAATAAAAATAGTTGTTATTCTCATAAAATAATTTTGAGGCATAGGAACTGCTAGAGGTAATAATTCTATGGTTTCCAAGTCTATAAAACATTATTCAAAGTAATATTTTATTTGAAAACATGTTATAAAATAAGGATTTCTAAGAGAAAACAATTTCTTTGAATAATGAAATTTTTTGAATGGGCTTTTAGGGTTTAGGAAAATAGAGGCCTACCGGATTCTTAATTTCAATATCATTGAAATGTGTATTGTTTTGTTTTGTTTCTTGCATCTCATTTGGTTTTTGGTGACTTACTAAACATGAAAACAAAAAGTTTCAAATTTTAGTGATTTTTGGACTTTTCAAAAATCAGGGATGTTACACTAACGGTCAAGTCGAGCGATCCAACGGATTAGTCTCAGCTGGCCTAAAAAAGCGGCTACTCGATCGCCTGAACCCAGCGGCAGGACACTTGGCCGAGGAGTTACCATCAGTACTGTGGAGCCTTCGCACAACACCAAATCGGTCAACAAACTATACACCATTCTTCATGGTCTACGGATCCGAGTCCGTCCTACCCGAAGACGTCAAATTCAGCGCTCCCCGAGGCGTCGTGTACAGCGAAGAACAGGGCACTCGCAGAAGACGTGGACGCACTCGATGAAATCCGCGACATCGCACTCGCAAGATCGGCGATATACCAACAATCGCTGCGCAATTACCACAGTCGTCGTATACGCCACAGATCTTTCGTGGTAGGAGATCTGGTGATGTGGCTCAAGCAAAAGGAAGGACACAAGCTCGAGCCACCATAGGAAGGACCCTTCATAATACACGAAGTTATCCCAGGAGGCGCGTATCGACTGAAGAACCCAGAGACCGGTGGCATTTACTCCAATCCATGGAACGTTGTGCATCTCCGCAAGTTCTATCCTTAGGATTATTCTATTCGCAAAAAATAAGGCTATACCAGCCATATTGTAGCTCGAGAAAATACATGGCTTCTCAGCCATATCAATAAAAACACATGGTTCTTCAACCATAGCTATTCAGGTTTTTCATTTTACATGCTAAAACAACAGGTATACACCCCAAACGCACGGGGGCTACGCCTAACTAAGCATTAGATGAAAATTTTCAAATACAATGTACAACAAGGTTCACACCTTATAAAACACCTTACAAAATCTCGAATGAACTATACAGAGTTACAGGATCTCTACATCCTACGATTACACCTGACGGTGAGAAGTCCTCTCCGCCAGCACTTGGTCTATCTCCTCCAAAGTCAGTCGAACAATCCACTCCGATGCGGGTTGGACGACCGCGTAGTGAGGAGAAAAGTCAATCGGAGAATCGGGAAGCCGCGCCACCGAGTTAAAGTTGATCTCAGGATGCTACACCCGAACAAAGGCGAGTGCTACCTGCGCTCCACAGAAAATCTGCTGGCAAACGCACTCCGGAACCTCTCCTACTCGACTAAAGACCCTTATCAAACCGCTCCATCCTTCTGGAACGGTACCCAACGGATAAAACGTCTGATGCACAGCAGAAAGAGCCTCACGACAGGACTCCAGAAGAACCTTCGCCTGGCTCGCCCGATACTTCAAAGTGGCCAAGACGAATCCTCGACTGCGGTCTGACCAAAAATTGGCTGCATGTGGTTTGGAGCTACCGGCCTCATAAGAAATGTGGGTATCCACCCAGTGAGTCTCGCAAGGACCGTCGGGTTCAACAACTGCAAAATTCAGCAAACTCGTCAAAACAAGATAAGGAAGCAAGCAGCCAAACACTCGGGGGGTTGCGGGCTTACAAAATATATCCTTTGCAACGGCCGCCAGCTCCTCCATCACAAGTTTTTCACGATCAGCCGCGAGTCTCTCCTTTGACTTGGCAACATCAGCCATGCCCCGCAGCGCTTTCAGCTTGCGCTCGCCATCCGCAACGTGATCACGGAGCAAGGCAAAAGTACTAGCAGCAGCAACAAGGGGATTTACTCGCGCAGCAGACCCACTCGAAGACTCTGCGCTAGGACCCACTACCTGGAAAGAAATGAAGCAAGTTCAGAAACACCACAAGACCCCCACACGAGAAATACACCACCTATTTAACAGGTGCTCGGGGGCTACTCCCATCGGGAGCTCGTAACAGTTAATCGCAACAATCAGGCATTCACGATATCAAAGAACACTTCGATTAAAGAAAAATACGGGAATACATCCCAAGGTTCATTTCATCGACGGACAAAGTAAAAATAAACTATCCTACGGAGCTGCAGAAGTACTGCCACTCGCAGCAGGCTGCCCCTTGCGACCAACGCGGGCAAGCACTTCAGAAAGCTTCTTGGCAAGGGCTTCAGCCTGAGCGCCAAAAGGACGGAGCGCTACCTTTCTGCCTGTGACGGCGTCGTAGGGAAGCCTCGAGTACGCCTTCTCCAGGTCCGCGATTTCGTGCGCCAGCGCAAACTAGATAGCAGTCCTAGCCCCGCATTCAGACTGGGCGACTGAATAAGTCTGGAGGAGATTGTCATCCTCCAGGAAAACTTTCAGAAGGCCGCCCAGCGTAGGCGGAACCACAGCATCCACCAGAAGGCGCTCGTGGAACTGCGTCAACACTCGGGTGGCTTCACCAACGAGGGAGAAGATCCCCCTCGCATGCTCCTGGAGTTGGGCGTAGGAATCCGTCACGACATCAACTCGCTGGCTCCCAGGCAGCTCCAATGCAACCCCAAGGACATCTACAAAAAAGAGGGGGATATCGTCAGTTCGCGAAAGACCAAATTAAGGTACATCGCAGCAAAGGGATAGTCAATAATGACTTACCCGTGAACTTCTGCGCCAAGGGGCGGATGATGCCAACAAGATCACTGTCGTGTTTGGCACCTGCCTCCTCCAGCTGCTTCAGTGCCTCTTGAGCCTCGACAAGGTTACCCTCGAAGTCGGCTGAATGCTTGCGAGTAGAATCCAGCTCCTTTCGGGAGGACTCCAACTCAGCCTCAAGGGTTTTCACCCGAGCTACAGCTTCAGCTTTCTCGGTCTTCAAGTGGGTAACTTGGGCTACAAAGCAAAAGATACAGCATAAGCAATTTTCGCGATCAACAGAAAGAAAAAAGGAGTGGGTTATCCTACCTTGGAGAGATTGGTCATCCTGGACGAGTTGATCACGATCCACCCGAAGGGAAGCGCAATCCGCCTCAGCCGAGAGCACTCGACGATTGATGACAGCAAGGGAGTCAAGAAGAGGCTGCAAAAGCACAAGACAAAATTCGGGTTAGGGGAAACAATCTCTTGATACTATTCACGATTGTACACAGTCGAGTTTAGCCTCGGGGGCTACTCCCATCGGGAGCACTGCCGTGCACCCGATAAAATCAAGAAAAGCAAGAAAGGAGAAAAACTTAGACTTGAGTCTGTGGCCAAACGCAAGCGATTACCCACGGCCTCGGGGGCTACTCCCATCGGGAGCACTGTCGTGCACCAGATAGAAATTATGATCAAGCAAAGCAGAAAATACGGAGGACGCCAAGGAAATTACCTGGCCTTGGGCGATGGGCAGAGGGTCCGCCGAGCTACCCGAAATCTCTTTGCTCGCCGAGGCTCCACCCGCGAAGCCAGGCAACCCGTAATCTGGAGTTGCGGCTGCTTGTGCGGGACTTGGAGACTTTTGGGTGGCCTCCGCAGCTGGAGTTTCACTCGCGACTGCCTTTTTCCTCTTCACAGAAGGAATGGAAGAAGCGTACTAGCCAGGGCTGATGGCTTGGAGGCTGTTACGATAGAATTAGAATTATCAAACAAAGATACAAACAAAAGGGGAAAGATTCTCGACTAAAGAACAACAAACTCACTCGTCCTCGTCGTCGTCATCCAGAATGTCCACATTCCAGGCGGTAGTGACCTTCGACTTGGGGGACGGAGGAGGAAGCACATTCAGAGGCGTCACCAGGAGAGGTTCTGTCGCCTTACCGGATCCGCCACCCAAAGAACTGTCTATGGAAGTAGCTTCATCGTCCCCTTGCCTGCGGCGTTTGCGGTGATGGAGCTGATCGCTACCCGACTCTTCCACGTCGTCTGAAGAGCCGCGCTCGGAGCTCGAGTCGGCCTCAGCAACACTGGTGTCGAGACTAGCCTCAACATTGCTCGATAGGAGGTCCGAGGCATCCTCAGCCGAGACTGGCGGGTAGCGCGTTGCTATTTTCAAACTCTACAAAGAAGAAGAAAAGAAGGGAAAACTCAGTCGATAGATTCTCGAGTGACAAAAGAATAAAGAAGAGACAAGAAGAAAACTTACGTCGGATGGAGGGGTCTTTGAAGCCTCGAATGGCTCAAGAGAGCAGGTGTCGAAGGGCTCGCCTACCTTCAGCTTGGTGATAGCCACAATCTTCTTCTCGAATTCGGCATTCGAGAGGATATCTTGGCAGGCGTGGCTAGGGTCTTCAACGCCCTGGTACTCCCACATAGTCAACGGCCTCTCTTGTAGAGGCTGAATCCTACGCCGAAGAAAAACGCTCGCCAGGTGCAGGCCATTCAACGCGACTCCCATCGTCTGATCGCGAAGGTTCGCCACTTTTGCGAGTAGCGGGGAGACGATCCGGCTCTCCTCGACGGTGAGCCTGTGCACCCAGGAGTTCCTTCGCTTCAAAACGGCGAACGGGTGGAATTCGTGAGCTCCACCGGCGCTATTTTTGGCGACGTAGAACCACTTCCTCCGCCATCCTTGTGCGGAGTCGACGAAGTGCATCTCCAGGTAGGAGTTGTCCGTCTTCGCCTGGATCCCGAAGCCGCTGGTGCGGAGTGGCTCTCCCAGCTGGTTGCCTAGCCGCGACTTTTCATGGAAGACCCACACTTTGAACAGGGCCTTCCAGAGGCCCTAGTGCGGGTGAATGCCTAAGAAGCACTCGCAAAGTACGATAAAGCACGAGATGTGCTGAATCGCATTTGGAGGAAGATCATGGAGCTGTATGCCATAGACATACAGCAATCCAAGGAAGAAAGGATGGAGAGGGAGAGAGAGGCCGCGCGAGACGTGATCCGCGAAAATCACTCGCTCGTTCGCGCGGGGATTTGGTACCTCCTCTTTCTTGCTCAGGCGAACGCGCTTGTCGCCTTCGGGGGGCAGCAGCCCCTCCCTCTGCATCTCCTTGATTCTCTTGTTGATGGTGCTGGCGGAGCGCCAGTCGCCCGTCCTCACGGCGGGTGGCGCGGGGACATCTTTAGCAGCTCTCGATGATGACGCGGTAGCGCCGCGCTTCTTCCCTCCAGCCATGGAAGCTCGTGGGTGTTTGCAGACAAAGGAAGTGTGCGCGAGGTCGAAGAAGGAGAGAAAATGGCCAGGAATATTTACTTTCCACCTAAGGGAAATTACTTATACACGACCCAAATCGATCTGAGCCATAGATCTGGTGACGTGGCACCCACCGCGGCTGCCACGCATGGAGAGGAAACGAGGCGGCGCCACACAGTTACCTCTGCCACGATCTTTACAGCAGATCGTGCGCATTTACGGTGCGTGGCTCGCGGGAAAACCGAAAACGACCTCTCGTTTCCGGTCAAAGGCTGACAAGGTGGGCCATCACGCTCTGCTCCGCTCTGTCACGTCCCATCGGGAGGAGCTAGAACAAACAAGTGCGCAATGACATCATTGCATACCTCATCAAATTCGAAAATCCCCTCGGGTAGGATCCATAACACGAAATTTCTTTCGTATGGACATACCAAGACGCGAAAACTCTTTCGCATAAACTCCATAACACGAAATTTCTTTTGTATGGACATATGAAGACGCAAAAACTCTTTCGCATAAAATCACTTGACACGAAATTTCTTTCGTATAGGCACAACAAGGCTTCCACGAAAACTCTCTCGTATGGTCAGGAAAAACACAAATGCAAAAATCCTTATGTGTAAAAACAACAAGGAAGATTTCTCTATTCGAAAAATCTCGAGACGATATTTGCGAGTGAGCAGTCCCTGCCACTCTAACACACGATGTATACACATCTTTACCCTGGATCATTCAGCCGACTAGGCACATCCGGATGCCGTATTTTCTTGGATATGAAGGTAAGACCCAAAAGATCTCTCTTGAGGGCCTGGAATCGCACTCGAGCTGCGTCCTCCGGTAAATTTCCGTGTCAACAACACGAAGAAAAATCCTAGCGGACGCGCCGGGTACCCCTATAGGTTAAATTCGACTCGGTAAGACCTCCACGGCCCAGTTGCAATGATCACCTCGCCGGATTCGAGTCGGAGGTCTCGAGTCTACGTAGGCTAGAACTGTTTTTGCCCTAGACGCAATTAATTGGCCCTGAGCTTTCGGGAGAGCCAAGCAACTGAGCCACATCCTTCTGCGAAAACAGCCAACACACAGGCACCTTTATTTCTCGATACTCGATTACAAGAAATGCATCGCACACAGGGTACACGCCCTCTTCAAGCGATTAAAGCCATCAATCGAAAAGAAATCAAGACGAACTTTGAGCGTCTACCCGATGGATTCTCAGCCGAGCAAACTCTCGGGGGCTACTGACGAAGGGATGGATCCTGGACCTATCGGGTGAGCCTACCCGGTCCAAGGCCCAAGACCCAAGCTCCAAGGGAGATACCGTGGACAGTTCTAGAAGGCCCAATCAAGGCCCACCCGCAAAGCCTTGCGGGTTGAGAAAGGAAACTTGTAACCGACTTTAGGTTAGGGTTTGTAACCCCCTCCCCCCCCCCCCCGGGGACAGTTTGAGACATGGCCACCTATATAAGGCCAGGAGAACCGCCGGGAGGAGAACCAGGCAATACCGCACCGCCTAAGCCTTGAGATTGAGATCTACTCTCGACTTGAGCACCCCCACTGTAACCGATCTATCGTGCTAATACAGATCGACAGAAGTAGGAGTAAGGGTTTTTCCTCCACGAGGGCCCCGAACCTGGGTAAATCGTGCCCCTGTTAGCCGACGATTGTCACCAGCGCCTACTCATTCTCTTACTCGAAACCCTATCGGTTCACCCGAGGGACTTGTTGAGATGCATATTCGACAGGGTACCCAACAGACGTCATGGCCCCTTGTCACACCTAGAGGTAGGTGGTGACAATAGGTCGCCCCTCCACCTCGAACCTCCTTTTCACTGCCTCTTGATGCCTATAAAATTGTCTTGACCTAAAACCATCCGGGTATGGATTTTATTTTTTTAGTTCATTTGCTGCAATGTCCCGTTCCAAGAAGACCTAGTTTAGAGCCTGTTTTGGCACTGTCGGAACGATGATCCACCTCTAGAGCCGTCATCATCAACAATGTTGCCTCCATAACGATGTGTGAGTAATCCCCTTAGACAACGGTTCATAGCAGTAGTTAGATGGAATCCTCACTTTCGTGTTCTTTAATACAAAGGTCTAATGAGCTATTGAAAGTGCATCTCTAGGTTTTGGTGATAATGAAAACACAATCTTTGTATCCATGTGTTTTCTATGGTAGAAACTCCTGGCTAGCGACTCCTACAAACTGAAAAGTTCAAATACGGTATTTTCCTAGTTTATCTTCAGCCATCCTAACCTTTGAAGGAAGAGAGAAACCAATTTTCTCCTTGTTGCATCTGCCTTCTCAAGGCCGGAAAATTCCGGTGTGCTTTGGCCGGAATTCCGGTGGGTTAAACCCCGGAAATTTCGGCCCAACTCCCCGGAAACTTCCATACTCGAGAAAATTGTCTATGTAATGTTTGGATTTCCTCACTAATGGGGATCCGGAAGTTTGCCCAGAGATTTCTCTCTTGTCCCCGAAAACTCCCAGCCTCCTAAGTACAGAACTTTTGGACCCCCGACAGCTGCAACGGTCAAAAAACTTGGTGGGGGCTATAAATATGCATCCCTTTCCTTGTGTTTGGGTTGCTCGTCCACTCATCTCTCTCTCTCCTCCATTAATTCCAAACTTTTAATGCCTAGATCTCCCTCCTCAACCACCCAATCTTGATGTCTGATACGTCATAAACGTATCCTTAATTTCTGATGTTCCATGTTGTTTTCTTATTGTTTCCCACATGTTTTCTATACACTTTATGTCATTTTTATCGATTTTCCGGACTAACTTATTGACAAGATGCCATAGAGCCAGTTCCCTGTTTTCTGTTGTTTTTAGTTTTATAAAAGTTGTTCTGGAAATATTCTCAAATTGGAAAATTCGAAGCCCGGAAGTCTTAGAAATCCCGGAGGTTCCACGGAGTCTCGAAGAGACCCGGAGGGGGGCCTCAGGGGGGCCACACCATAGGGTGGCGCAGCCCCCCTTGGCCGCGCCAGGGGTGGTGTGGGGCCCCCAGGCCTCCGTCGCCTCTGCCCTTTCGCCTATATAATCCCCCCAAGACGTAAACCCTAAAAAGATCCCACTTTTGCCCGAGAAACACCCGAGGCCGCCGTCACCGTCATCCCGAGACCGGGAGGGTTCTGGAGCTCTCCCCGGCACCCTGCCGGAGGGGGAAATATCACCGGAGAGATCTACACCACCATGCCCTCCTCCGGAGTGATGCGTGAGTAGTTCATCCCTGGAATACGGGTCCATAGCAGTAGATAGATGGTTGTTCTCTCCACTTTGTACCTCATGTTTAGATCTTGTGAGCTGCCTATCATGATCAAGATCATCTTGATGTAATACTACATGTTGTGTTTGCTGGGATCTAATAAATGTTGAATGCTATGTCTTCTGATTATCAATCTATCATGTTATCTTCATGTTTATGTTATTTATGATCTTGCATGCTCTCCGTTATCTGTGCTCGAGTGATAGAAACGTGACAGATGGACGATGTGTTGCTGCCATTAGGGAGAAAACAACAATGCTTTATCTAAGGATTATGTTATTGTTTACATTACACACTTTGCTTACTGCGATTATCTGTTGCTTGCAACTTAATACCCAACGTTTGTTCGGATGATATTCGAAGGGTAGATTTTTAGTCATAGATGCAGTTGGATAACGGTCTATGTATCTTATTGTAATGCATGCATGAATCACATAGTAATCTTTATGTCTTATATATGCACTATGCTGCAGCCTTCATTTCTCTCAATTGCCCAGCTGTAATTTGTTCACCACACATGTTATTTATCTTTCACGGAGAGATACCACTAGTGAACTCTGGACCCCGGTCTTTTTTCCTCATACTGATAAACACCTATTGCTTTCAACAAGAAGAATTATTCCTGCATCCAAACTGTTTTTACTCTCATTAAGGACAGGAGATTTTGATTGTACCTCGCAGCCTGTTAAAATCTTGAAACTATTATTGTAAGAAATTTTCTTTCAGTTAACGAATTTTTGAGCGGTTAGGAAGCGAGTGTTTAGGATGCAACCAAGCAAATTCTATTATCATTCTATTTAAAACTGCAGGAATTATGAAGAAGTGAAATGGCATATTACCTTGAGTTATTTTGAGTTTCTTGTTAAGAGTCATGTTCCTATTTGTTTTCTTTGTTAGATTACTCGAGACTAGTAATGGTTTAATCTTGGGGGAGTTGATGGGTATACTTTTGGTGTTAGTTTCTCTAGCCATTCCCCCTTGTTTTGTTGGATTTTCATATGGTTTTCACTTCTACACTAACCCAAACATTGCTTTGTTTGGAGATGTTTCATTTCTTCACGGGGATTTTAGGAATATTACTAAGAAGGAAGGAAATGATGCCTATAAATTATAATTGGAGGAAAACAAGCAATTCTGGAAAAAGGGAATTATGAATTAATTTGCAGAAGTCTTTAACGACCTTGGTACGGTCACTACCGACCGTGCCACTCACCGTACCACTAGCCACCACCTCTAGAACATCAAAAGGAGAAACTTTCATGAAGAGGCCAGGGACGAAAAACATACGCATCTGCTGCCAGAAGAGTTAGAAGGAGAAAGAAGGAGATTCGGAGAGGAGAAGCCCTGTCGGAGATCGTTCTCCTCAACACCATCCACCACACCATCCATTCCACCATCCCATAGAGAGATTGATATCATCATTGTAATAAGATTAGGGTTTTGAGAACTCTCATTTAGATTGAACTCCTAGTTTGGTGTTTGTTGATCTAAGGATTATTGTGGCTTGCTACGATAATATAAAGATGAACCTTCCAGTTTCAATTATTGAGTTCATGCTTGCTAACTCTCTCATGCGCAAGTAGCTTCCCTCAGGCGTGGGAGATGAAGAGAATTGGTGATATATGTTTGTGCCAACTTATTCCATCTTATGTGTGAAAGTATTTTCAGTATTGCCTATAGGAGTGTGTGTTTATAGTGTGCGTAATGCCTGTTATCTAGGTAACATGATGCTAGTAGAGACCTACGTAATCATATACTTGTTCAACAATTCTGTGACCTCCTAAGTGACAGGTGAAGATATCAATGAGGAGTGAATACAGCAAAAGGATCACGAGAAGCCACCAAACTTAATGCATTGGTCTAACCTATTGATTTTAAATAGCTGAACTGGCCATGGCAATGGAACAGGGAAGCATGACCATAGGGATAAACAGAGCCAGGCATGGGGACATTTAACTATTCTAGGGTGACTCGCCTACCGGCCATTTAATAGAAGAGGATATATATCACATATCTACTACCTCCACAAAGCACATTCACAAGAACCATGGACCAGAAATCTCTCCATGCCTACTCCATCCATAAGCAGTACAACACAACTTTACAGTATTTATTTCTTTCCGCTATTTATAATTAGTAAGTTATTCTGTTTCTATTTCCACACAACTCACCCTCTATTTTCTGCAGGTTTAAACGTATTAATATTTCTGTGGTTCAATTCACATAAGTCTGACACCTTGTGTGCGACAAAGGCGGCCTTAAAAACCTTTTACGAGATCAGCTCTCCGTGGGAGCGATATAAATCAGGAAATCATATTTCCACGAAATGATGCTTTAACAAATCTGTGCACTTGCAGGAATCAACAACCACCAAGATCTAACTATGTAGATACAAGTGAATAATAATTCTAAGATATAGTTCTTGAGATCGTGGACCAAACACCATAGAAGTGGAATAGGTGTTGATGACGACTCCGATGAAGCCTCTAGAAGATCCTCACGCACAAGTCTGTGGGCGAGGATGTTGCCGACTCCCATATACGGCACCTTGGTCCATCAAAGTGAGGGTCTCACATGTTACTCCTCTAAGAGTATGCACACATACGTCCGGGCTAATTCTGCAGCGCATCACCGTCCAGGACTAGACGCTGCAGGTGTATATGAAGGTGGAGTTCTTAACATATAAGAGAGAGAGAGAGAGAGAGAGAGAGTAATCAGAAGTTAGATCTAATTAGGAGAGGACACCTCAAACCCAATTAGAAGAAGCTCTGATTCAATTAGAGGGGCTCTTATTAGACCCTCTAATTCTACTAGAGATAGAGAGAGGATTGCTCTCAAAATTATGATTTGGCTATAGCCTTGGGGGTCCTTTTATAGTTAGGGGAGAGGGATACATACCAAGGGGGGAGGAGTCCTTGTTGGGCTACTAGGGGAGCTAGCCGCACCCCTCTCCATGCCCAACTCGAATTGGACTCCTTGTGGGGTCCAGCTTCACCTCCCCTTTCCCCCCTTTCCCTTTTTTTTTCTTCTTTTTCTTTCTAGTAAAATTAAGGAAGAACCCTTGGATGTCAAGTACCAATGCGTGGTGCCCCTGGGGGCCACCTGGCAGCCCCTAAAATTAGATGCAGCCATGAGAGGCATCCCCCTCGGGCACTTCCCTCTTTCTCGGTTTTTGCCTGAAACTCCTCCGGAACCCTATGACCCCTTTAGATAAACCATTGATATTGTCTAAAGATGTCAAAAAATATATTTCTGACATCCCAGGACATCTCATGCCTCCCTGTACTTTCTTTGTAAAGTGTGCAACCACAATTTCTCTCTCGAAACAACTCTGGAATAAATTCCGGTAGTAATGAAATTGTATCTGGTACTCTGGGACATCCAATTCCCTCATTATAAATTCTCCCATATATATATATCATTCATAAATACGGTTCCGAGGATACTCCTAGTTGATACAGACCTACCGATATACACAAAAATAATCCCTAACTTAAGTGTGTTTCTCCTACAGGTTCAATAGTGTGTGGGCATGAAATTGGAAACTCTTTCCTTTAAAATAATAAATAGTGGGGCCATGGATGCCCATATTGACTCCCAAATACTATACGTATAAACCGTTGAACCTGTTGGTCGTTATACAATTTTTCCATTACACACGATACCGAACTTACCGGAGACTATGGATTCAGGTATTGCCGTGAAAAAAAATCGGGTTCATTTATACCTTTGTCTTGTCTAGTTAACCAATAAGTTTAGTTTTACTCGTTAATGTATTATCATATCCTACATTATGTATCATCATCATCATGCATTGTCTGCAGAACTTATGGATATAAAGAATATCGAGTGGGTCCAGACATGTATCTCTGTTTTTACGGAGGAGTAATTCCATCTCAGAACATCGAGGCAATATACTCTTTTAGAATTACCCAATGGATATCTCTATGTTCACCCAGTTCATTGTGTGACTCTTGATAGTACCAAAGTGAAACATCTAGAATATATCACCCTGATAACCTTATGGTCAAATGGCACATTGTAATATAACTGCGATGTGATATGACACTAAGGACAAAGATGTATTAATGGAATCTCTTAGCATAACAATTTACTTAGGGAATACCCAGCCATATTATTCTCTTCCAACAATATGTTATTCATTGATGTGACGTAAACAATGTCCATGACCAGGAAAACACAGCCACCAAACATCCAATAAATTAGTTGTAAAAGGCAAGACTAGGGTTTGATACTGTGTTCATGTTACTACATGTGAGGGAGAGTTTTCCTCTGAATCTCATATTCAGGAACCACATCATTTATAGCATAGTAATATGAATCAGAATTATGAAACAGATGTATAAACATTATTGTCTTTTGGGCATACATCCAACAATAGCATGATGACATAAACTTAATTATAAACTTGAAGATAGAATAATAACTAAATATTATTGTCTCTAGAGCATATCTCCAGCTTGTACCACCTCGGCTTTGAGTGGTGAAGGCGACGGCGCCCGGATTTGAAGACGAAGCTTTAGTCGTAGGATTGAGCTCACTGGGCAATGTAGGGTCAATGTTATTTTTAAATTTCCCGTTCGAATTTACCGTCTCCGTTCTACGCGCATCATGTCGTCCCACACTTTTTTTTTCCGCGATCACCTTGTATGTATTTTGCTAGATGCCGATTTAGCGTATCTGGTAGAGGTACTCTTAGTGCTGAAGCGATAGTTGGTGAGCTTGGCCCAAGTTCTCGTTTCATCTCTCCCCGCTTATGTGTTGAGTGAGCCTACAAGGATTCAACGTCAGGCTGTAAGTGGGCATGTCCGTGGACGCCCACCAGCTGCCCATTTTTTTCCGTGTGAATTAAGCGGGACGCCGCTTATGCCCACTTAACCATGTTGATCTTAAACGGCGTCCACCTTCCCCATGAAAATGGAAACTCTGCTCCGCTCGCGGTAGACAGCGGCGTCTCAGGCCGATTCGGACATGTGTGACGCCCCGAGATCGGGCACTATGCAGATTTCAGCATTCCCGCCAAAATCCACACAATAACCGATTCCAGGTTGCCACTTGTGATAACATTACAACAGTTCACGAATAATCCACAACAACAGAAAAGATATATACAAGAGGACTCAAACGAGTCAAGGATACAACTGATACAATACAAAGATCCAAATAACAGCGGAAGAAACAACATAGCGTCCGGCTACGGACAAGATACAAATTGGACTAAGAGTCCTGAAGATAACCGAGAGCGTCCAATCCCTGCCCAGGCCAAGCCGGAGGGATTCCCAAGCTAACGTCGTCAGACTTCAAACCTGTTGACTGCAATTTGGAATATGCAGCCACGAAAAAGATTCGTGGGTCAGTACGGTTAAGTACTGGCAAGTGTATAAACCATACTCACAAGATACCGGCATAGCCAGTCGTCACAAGATACAAATACTTTGGGATCAACGGAAAGGAAGGTATTATTGCAAATAAGCGGCAGCGGGCTGCACTAACCAACTATAAAGACTCACTACAACATCCGGCTAAAAGAGGGGGATAAGATAGCGTATCGAAACCAACTACAACTACTCACCAGACAAACCCATCCAATGTTACGCCCTACTAAGGAAGCAACCCAAGGATAACTCACACAGTTGGATTAAAGATGGTTCAGGTTATTGTGTTAATAAACCTATTACTAGTTAACTTAGTATTAGTTAGGTGCAAGTTGTCCTGAGTACTTGTTAGCCAGTACTTTCACCAAGTCAACCATAACCGCGGAAAACACGGCTTCTCGAGAAGATTTAACCCTGCAGGGATGCACCAATTTGGCCGTACACGTAAGAATAACCCGCCAGACGGGGGATCAACCCACCAAGCGAGGTACTCAACACAACCCAACTCTGCTTCGCATCAAGCCCAAAGCACCACGTGCTGTGCGTGCGCGGCTAATCGAGCCCCCACGAAGAAAAGGGGGACCCTCATAGCACTGGAAGACCACGCCGCCCTAAATGCCGACTACAAAAGTTCCACCCTGGCCTCGGGTTCGCACCTACATATGCATGCATCAAATGGAAAGCCCGAACTAAGTGTGGCGATTTGGACGAGATGCGAATCGAGTCAAATTGAGGGGGGCGCCCATACTCGCTTCCCACATGCGGTTAGTGCGCTCATCATGGATCAGTAGACAAGACCCTTTTCCTAATTAGGGTCGACACTAGCAGGCTTCAAAACCACGCCGGGCCTCCTGCCGGTGCCTTATCATCAAATTATTATTACCCAAAACATTAACATGTTGTTGATTGAATTGAAACCCAGCTATCAACTAAACAGGTGATAAGAAAGGAACAACAAGACTTGAGCGCAAACAAACCTAAGCATGCAACTACGACACGAGGGCCAACAGGGTAAACAAACAACAGTTAATAGGAAGTGGAAGGAAAAGGCTATATCATGGCTGCAAGGTAAACAATATGATAGGCTCGAGACACAAGCATCGTATCAACAGGCTAGAATAAGAACAACGGAAAGAATCGGTAACAAGTGATGAAAGGCAGCCATTTGGCAGCAAGTGAGTATACTTTCCTGAGATCCCGCAAGGTAGCAGAACTTGTCGTTGCTCACATCATCTCAACGTCCTATCCGGGAAGAAGCAATGAACCTCAAACAAACACCGGATGCAACAATTACTACTACGGCAAAAAATCCAGCATGATCAAGATATGGATGCATGACAATTTAATGGATGCATAGAAATAAACTAGTGGACATGATAAACAGGTTTAAATGGACCCATAGGCAATTTGGATTGCATATGGAAAGCCCATGAGTTATGGTTTAAACAGTTGTTTTACAGCTAACCAACATGTGAAAGTGGTTTAGTATGATGCATGGATGAGGAAAACAACAAAATAACAACAATAGAATCAATTGGAAATAAGGTTTACCCATTATGAAATTCACTTATTAAGTTTTGGAATTTTTGGTTACTTAAAGGTGTCACACAAGCATTTGTTGTTTTCATCAAGTTAAATTGTTCCAAACAGATAACAAAGTTCATATTTGACTAGAACACAAAATTTTAGGTGGATTACATGTTTCAATTATTGAAAAAGGAATTACAATGATTTAATTATGAATTAAACAAGTTTAAACAAGATTTAATTGAATTTAATTCAAGTGTGAATATTATTTGAATTTTATTTGTTCAAAACACAAATTCAAATTCATATTTGAAAAGGTTATGTTTTTCTGGTTTGAAAACATATTTTATTTGTTGGAAAACAATTTCAGATGATTTAACTAAGCATGTTACCAATTTAATTGCTTTAAATAAGAGATGGAACAATTATTCAATTTAAATGTGGCAAACCAGAAAACAAAGTTGATATTCAAGTGTGGCATGTGATTTTGGATGAAATTCATGTTTTGAGTATTTAAATTGGAGCAACCATTTGACAGTTATTAATTATGCCATTTAATTAACCAATTTAAGGATTATTAAATAACATTAATTTTAATTGCCCAAATTGCAAAACAAAGTTGATAAACAGAAAGTACATTGAATTTGGACTGAAAAACATATTTTATTTGGGTTATTTGAATTAATTATGAATTAATTATGGAATTAACCAAATTGGAAAAGAATTGTTTGAGTTTGAAATTTGAAACAATTTGAATTGCCCAAAACAGTGCACAAACTGCATATTTAGAAAGTACAGGAAATTTGGAGTGGAATACATATAAAATGTGTATGATTTGGAGTTGTGGATTGAAAGATATGGCCAAAAGGAGTTTGGGGTGTTTTCTGGAATTTGCAGGGACCTGTTTGTGGTGAAAACAGAAAGTGGAGGGACCTGGGTGCGAAAACAGAAAGTCCAGGGCCTCGGTGCAAAAACGCTGAGATCCAGATCGGGATCTGGTCCTTCTCACCGGGGCGGCAGCCAGCCCCTGCGGCTGACGCGCGGGCCCGAGGGCCACGCGGCGCTGACTGGCGCGGGTGCGCAGTGCGTGGCAGGAGGGGTCTATGACGGGTGGGGCCGTCCCGCGCGGAAATTCGCAAAAAGGGGTGTGCGCCCTGGGGATCGAACCCAGCTCGCGGTGTGGGCGCGCGAGGCTCGCTGCCAGTGCGCTGCCTTGCGGTCGTTGTCAGATAAGGGAGGCTCGGGGTGGATATGGTGTTTCCGTCAGGTAAAAAATAGACTGACGAAACTGAACATCGAAACAGAACATAGACGGGACAGCGGACAGGGCGGACAGCGATCGCTGCTCCCTGGTCGCTCGCCGCGGCTGCTCGTGCGGTTGGCCGTGTGCGTGGACGGTGTGCAGTTGGAGGGGGAAAGCAGTGAGAGAGGGGACGGACAGGGGAGGCGCTCACCTCGGTCTGCTGTCGAGGAGGCGCTGTCGACGGAGAGGAAAGCGACGGTGGCCGGCGACGGCGCGGCCACCACATGGACTCCCAGTAGGCGGCGATGAGACGAGGTGGTGGAGGGGTCATCCACGGTTTCATTCCCGGGGACAGGAGCTCCTCGAGGTGCCCATGTCGTCCTCGCGATGAGGAGGCAGTGGTGGATGGCTTACGGGTTGAGGTTCAGACAGAGAGGAACTCGGGGGGGAGAGAGGTGAGACGGCGGCGCTAGGGCTAGAGGAGAGGGGTCTAGGGCTAGCAAGCAGAGGGGGGAGGGGTAGGTACTTATGGAGAGAGGAGCCATGGTATGGCTGCAAATCGAGGAGGGGAGGCGATCGATCGGGTGGTGGTGAGGTGTTCGTACAGAGATGACGCGGGTGGGGAGGAAGACGACAACAGGAAGAGGTACTGGGCCAGAAAGATAGGTGGGCTGGGGAAGAAAAAGGAGATGGGGTTGGGCTGGTCTGCCTCTCCATTTTTTGCTTGTGATTTTTTTTTCTTTCCAATTTTTTTGTAAATGATGAGAGGAAGAGAGAGAGAGAAAAAGGAATAAGGATTTGGGGGGGGGTTTAGGGTTTTCTTTTATGAATTATTTGTGTTAATGTTCAAAATAGAAATTTAAGCAAATGTTTACATTATTTCACAAGTTGGAAATTTTAATTGATTTTAAGTTGTTAGTTGGAATTTTCAAATAGGGTTTGAGGTTGTTTATTTGATAATTAAAGTTTATTAATTTGCAAAACAATAATTAAAAGTAAGGTTGGTTATTGATTTCAAAATTGGTAATATTAGTTTGATTTCTAAGTGGTTAGTTGAATTTCAAATAATGTTTGATTTGGGAATTTTGGAAATAAGCAAATTTTATTTAATAAGTTTAATCAATTATACAAACATTATTGAGTTTAATTTGTTTGCCAAATTTTAATCTTTAAACCCATATTGAAATATGATGAGTAGGATTGATTTGATTTGGATTTGGTTATTTGAATTTACCATTAGGGTTTTTAACAAAAGGGAAAATGTTATTAACAAACAATTTGATTAAAACAACTTCAAGCTATTGAAAAACAATTTGAGGTACTTAGTTGGCAATTTTTGAATTGGAAAATTTGGACATGTGTGAAAGTTTAAAGTGGTTTGGGTTTTGCAGTTGTTTTGAAAAACAGAATGCAATGCTCATGTGATGCATGTGATGCAAGCAAAAGAAAACAAACAACTTCCTATTAGGGTAACACCCCAGGTGTTACAGACGACACCACTAACAAGGGATTGCGGCCTCGCAATCCACCTGCTAACCCGGGAGGGGAAAGAAGTTCGACTATCGATTCTGCGTGCTTCCAGTTGATCTCCTCGACACCACTAACAAGGGATTCTTGCTCGGAGTGACGACGATGTTCTTCCACCAGGAATCTTCCGATGATCAAACCTATTAGGTTAAAGGCTCACAAAACGTCCACCCACGTAGGATCCTAACACTTTGAAAGATAGACAAGGGGGGAGACTCCAAACAAATAAGATGGGAGGGAAAATAGAATAGGGATAAGGAGAAAACAGGAATCCTATTGAGATGTTTTCCAAAATAGTTTAGCAGGAATAGTTTTTGACACTCTAGAAACAACGACCGTTAGCGAGGTTAACCTACAGGCTTTGCGGACCCGTTGCTTCGATAACCATTCGTATCGAAACAATCTCGGGAATCGGAACCAAGGCTCTGATACCATTTGTGACGCCCCGAGATCGGGCACTATGCAGATTTCAGCATTCCCGCCAAAATCCACATAATAACCGATTCCAGGTTGCCACTTGTGATAACATTACAATAGTTCACGAATAATCCACAACAACAGAAAAGATATATACAAGAGGACTCAAACGAGTCAAGGATACAACTGATACAATACAAAGATCCAAATAACAGCGGAAGAAACAACATAGCGTCCGGCTACGGACAAGATACAAATTGGACTAAGAGTCCTGAAGATAACCGAGAGCGTCCAATCCCTGCCCAGGCCAAGCCGGAGGGATTCCCAAGCTAACGTCGTCAGACTTCAAACCTGTTGACTGCAATTTGGAATATGCAGCCACGAAAAAGATTCGTGGGTCAGTACGGTTAAGTACTGGCAAGTGGACAAACCATACTCACAAGATACCGGCATAGCCAGTCGTCACAAGATACAAATACTTTGGGATCAACGGAAAGGAAGGGATTATTGCAAATAAGCGGCAGCGGGCTGCACTAACCAACTATAGAGACTCACTACAACATCCGGCTAAAAGAGGGGGATAAGATAGCGTATCGAAACCAACTACAACTACTCACCAGACAAACCTATCCAATGTTACCCCCTACTAAGGAAGCAACCCAAGGATAACTCACACTGTTGGATTAAAGATGGTTCAGGTTATTGTGTCAATAAACCTATTACTAGTCAACTTAGTATTAGTTAGGTGCAAGTTGTTCTGAGTACTTGTTAGCCAGTACTTTCACCAAGTCAACCATAACCGCGGAAAACACGGCTTCCCGAGAAGATTTAACCCTGCAGGGATGCACCAATTTGGCCGTACACGTAAGAATAACCCGCCAGACGGGGGATCAACCCACCAAGCGAGGTACTCAACACAACCCAACTCTGCTTCGCATCAAGCCCAAAGCACCACGTGTTGTGCGTGCGCGGCTAATCGAGCCCCCACGAAGAAAAGGGGGACCCTCATAGCACTGGAAGACCACGCCGCCCTAAATGCCGACTACAAAAGTTCCACCCTGGCCTCGGGTTCGCACCTGCATATGCATGCATCAAATGGAAAGCCCGAACTAAGTGTGGCGATTTGGACGAGATGCGAATCGAGTCAAATTGAGGGGGGCGCCCATACTCGCTTCCCACATGCGGTTAGTGCGCTCATCATGGATCAGTAGACAAGACCCTTTTCCTAATTAGGGTCGACACTAGCAGGCTTCAAAACCACGCCGGGCCTCCTGCCGGTGCCTTATCATCAAATTATTATTACCCAAAACATTAACATGTTGTTGATTGAATTGAAACCCAGCTATCAACTAAACAGGTGATAAGAAAGGAACAACAAGACTTGAGCGCAAACAAACCTAAGCATGCAACTACGACACGAGGGCCAACAGGGTAAACAAACAACAGTTAATAGGAAGTGGAAGGAAAAGGCTATATCATGGCTGCAAGGTAAACAATATGATAGGATCGAGACACAAGCATCGTATCAACAGGCTAGAATAAGAACAACGGAAAGAATCGGTAACAAGTGATGAAAGGCAGCCATTTGGCAGCAAGTGAGTATACTTTCCTGAGATCCCGCAAGGTAGCAGAACTTGTCGTTGCTCACATCATCTCAACGTCCTATCCGGGAAGAAGCAATGAACCTCAAACAAACACCGGATGCAACAATTACTACTACGGCAAAAAATCCAGCATGATCAAGATATGGATGCATGACAATTTAATGGATGCATAGAAATAAACTAGTGGACATGATAAACAGGTTTAAATGGACCCATAGGCAATTTGGATTGCATATGGAAAGCCCATGAGTTATGGTTTAAACAGTTGTTTTACAGCTAACCAACATGTGAAAGTGGTTTAGTATGATGCATGGATGAGGAAAACAACAAAATAACAACAATAGAATCAATTGGAAATAAGGTTTACCCATTATGAAATTCACTTATTAAGTTTTGGAATTTTTGGTTACTTAAAGGTGTCACACAAGCATTTGTTGTTTTCATCAAGTTAAATTGTTCCAAACAGATAACAAAGTTCATATTTGACTAGAACACAAAATTTTAGGTGGATTACATGTTTCAATTATTGAAAAAGGAATTACAATGATTTAATTATGAATTAAACAAGTTTAAACAAGATTTAATTGAATTTAATTCAAGTGTGAATATTATTTGAATTTTATTTGTTCAAAACACAAATTCAAATTCATATTTGAAAAGGTTATGTTTTTCTGGTTTGAAAACATATTTTATTTGTTGGAAAACAATTTCAGATGATTTAACTAAGCATGTTACCAATTTAATTGCTTTAAATAAGAGATGGAACAATTATTCAATTTAAATGTGGCAAACCAGAAAACAAAGTTGATATTCAAGTGTGGCATGTGATTTTGGATGAAATTCATGTTTTGAGTATTTAAATTGGAGCAACCATTTGACAGTTATTAATTATGCCATTTAATTAACCAATTTAAGGATTATTAAATAACATTAATTTTAATTGCCCAAATTGCAAAAATAAGTTGATAAACAGAAAGTACATTGAATTTGGACTGAAAAACATATTTTATTTAGGTTATTTGAATTAATTATGGAATTAACCAAATTGGAAAAGAATTGTTTGAGTTTGAAATTTGAAACAATTTGAATTGCCCAAAACAGTGCACAAACTGCACATTTAGAAAGTACAGGAAATTTGGAGTGGAATACATATAAAATGTGTATGATTTGGAGTTGTGGATTGAAAGATATGGCCAAAAGGAGTTTGGGGTGTTTTCTGGAATTTGCAGGGACCTGTTTGTGGTGAAAACAGAAAGTGGAGGGACCTGGGTGCGAAAACAAAAGTCCAGGGCCTCGGTGCAAAAACGCTGAGATCCAGATCGGGATCTGGTCCTTCTCACCGGGGCGGCAGCCAGCCCCTGCGGCTGACGCGCGGGCCCGAGGGCCACGCGGCGCTGACTGGCGCGGGTGCGCGCGCAGTGCGTGGCAGGAGGGGTCTATGACGGGTGGGGCCGCCCGGCGCGGAAATTCGCAAAAAGGGGTGTGCGCCCTGGGGATCGAACCCAGCTCGCGGTGTGGGCGCGCGAGGCTCGCTGCCAGAGCGCTGCCTTGCGGTCGTTGTCAGATAAGGGGGGCTCGGGGTGGATATGGTGTTTCCGTCAGGTAAAAAATAGACTGACGAAACTGAACATCGAAACAGAACAGAGACGGGACAGCGGACAGGGCGGACGGCGTTCGCTGCTCCCTGGTCGCTCGCCGCGGCTGCTCGTGCGGTTGGCCGTGTGCGTGGACGGTGTGCAGTTGGAGGGGGAAAGCAGTGAGAGAGGGGACGGACAGGGGAGGCGCTCACCTCGGTCTGCTGTCGAGGAGGCGCTGTCGACGGAGAGGAAAGCGACGGTGGCCGGCGACGGCGCGGCCACCACAGGGACTCCCAGCAGGCGGCGATGAGACGAGGTGGTGGAGGGGTCATCCACGGTTTCATTCCCGGGGACAGGAGCTCCTCGAGGTGCCCATGTCGTCCTCGCGATGAGGAGGCAGTGGTGGATGGCTTACGGGTTGAGGTTCAGACAGAGAGGAACTCGGGGAGGGGGGAGAGAGGTGAGACGGCGGCGCTAGGGCTAGAGGAGAGGGGTCTAGGGCTAGCAAGTAGAGGGGGGAGGGGTAGGTACTTATGGAGAGAGGAGCCATGGTACGGCTGCAAATCGAGGAGGGGAGGCGATCGATCGGGTGGTGGTGAGGTGTTCGTACAGAGATGACGCAGGTGGGGAGGAAGACGACAACAGGAAGAGGTACTGGGCCAGAAAGATAGGTGGGCTGGGGAAGAAAAAGGAGATGGGGTTGGGCTGGTCTGCCTCTCCATTTTTTGCTTGTGATTTTTTTTTCCAATTTTTTTTGTAAATGATGAGAGGAAGAGAGAGAGAGAGAAAAAGGAATAAGGATTTGGGGGGGGTTAGGGTTTTCTTTTATGAATTATTTGTGTTATGTTCAAAATAGAAATTTAAGCAAATGTTTACATTATTTCACAAGTTGGAAATTTTAATTGATTTTAAGTTGTTAGTTGGAATTTTCAAATAGGGTTTGAGGTTGTTTATTTGATAATTAAAGTTTATTAATTTGCAAAACAATAATTAAAAGTAAGGTTGGTTATTGATTTCAAAATTGGTAATATTAGTTTGATTTCTAAGTGGTTAGTTGAATTTCAAATAATGTTTGATTTGGGAATTTTGGAAATAAGCAAATTTTATTTAATAAGTTCAATCAATTATACAAACATTATTGAGTTTAATTTGTTTGCCAAATTTTAATCTTTAAACCCATATTGAAATATGATGAGTAGGATTGATTTGATTTGGATTTGGTTATTTGAATTTACCATTAGGGTTTTTAACAAAAGGGAAAATGTTATTAACAAACAATTTGATTAAAACAACTTCAAGCTATTGAAAAACAATTTGAGGTACTTAGTTGGCAATTTTTGAATTGGAAAATTTGGACATGTGTGAAAGTTTAAAGTGGTTTGGGTTTTGCAGTTGTTTTGAAAAACAGAATGCAATGCTCATGTGATGCATGTGATGCAAGCAAAAGAAAACAAACAACTTCCTATTAGGGTAACACCCCAGGTGTTACAACATGTCGGGGCTGCAGGTCGGGGAGAGCACACCGGGGGCGAGCAGCTCCTCCGGTGGAGCGGGCAGGTGGAGTAGGAGAGCAGCCGGAACTCGCCGCCACCCTGCAACTCCAAAGGTCCTCGCCGGCTCGCCGGACGCGTACAGCTCCCCAAGGACCTCGCCCGGCACCTGCTGCTCCTCACGGATCTCGTCTGCCGCTCGAGGCACTCGACGGAGGTGGCCGGAAAAGGGGAGCGAACTGGGAGAGGAGCTAGGGATGGAGCGACGAATTTTTGGCCAACCATGGCGGCCGGAACAAGCGTCACGGAGACTCGAGGCGGCATGGCGGCGGTGGCGGACGCGCCGCTCGTGCCCGTGAGATTTGTTCGTCCGTTCGTGGGTGTCCACTTAATGGATTAAGTGGGATGGGCCAAGCGGCGCCGTGGGCAGCCCGCGCCCACTTACAGGCCTAATTCAACGGACCTATGGCTGTTCACTCGAGATCCGAACTAACAAAACGCATGGATATTAAGAGCATTCCAACCGGCCACCCGAACCCGTCTTATATGCTTGGGCGGACAACCCGAACATTACCCGGGCCAAAAAAGGTCACCCAGCCGCCTCCCGCCCCATACTCAACCCAAGTTACTAGGCTGTCCGGCAAACCCCAAACCCAGCCCATATGTCGGACGAGTTTGGGGTGGCCCAGACGTACTAGGGCGTGGCCGTTACATCAATTCTGGCAGCAATGACCCACTCCGTTTCATCCTCCATCTTCTCATCCTCTAGTCTTTTCTCCTCGCCCGCACCCGCGGATTCACCGTCGTTTGTGTCGTGTACCCGTCGTTGCCCAGAACCTGCAGTGGAAGGAGCCAATTCATGCGTGTTCGTCGTTCATCCGCCCGATGTACATGTCGGGTGTATGCTCCACCGCTGGTACATTTTACTTCGCCCAACAACCACCTTGCTCTCAAAGTGTTTGTGTAATTGCCGGAGGCAGATTTTTATTGGTAAATTTTGTAGGCATGGATTCCTCCGACGATGAATCCGAGTTTGATTGCTCCGAATTATATGCCTTCATGCTCAAAGAGTTCTTTGACCACTCTAGCGTGGACAAAATCCATGGCGATAGCGACGACGATGCCATAATGTCCATGATGAGCATCCAAGAGGAATTGGAGGAGGAGGAGGCGCATATTGTCAACTTCTAGGGGTCGGTCAAGGGTAGGATTGTTGTGCCCCGTGATAGAAAAAGGGCACGCACAATCTTTACAACGATTACTTCCGTCCCGATCCGGCGTTCTATGAGGGGGTTTTTGGCGTCGATTCCCTTGGTTACAAGAAATAACAATTTGCAACTGCAAAAGAAAACGTTAGAAAATAAGTTGAGAGGGAATTTGGAGTGCTCAAAGCTCATTCGGGAATTTTCCGTAGCGCTGCAATGCTGTGGGAGTCGGAGACATTATGGGAGGCGATGACATGTTGTGTAATTTTGCACGAAGGGACGGCTCGCACACATGACTTTGAGAAATCTGGAGTTCATGTCCATCTACCTGAACAACATAGGCATCATGTTATCAACTTTCTTGAGATGCGCCGCCAACTTCAAGATCAGCAAGTGCAAGCCCATCTAGTCCATCATCTCGTCGAGCATATGCATGTTGTCATTGGAAACCAGTGAATTTCAATTTGAATTATGTTGTCCGAATAATCTGAACTATTTATTTATGACTTGGAACTATTTGTACTTGTTCATGTACTCTTAACTATTGTATGAGTCGATTTTAACAATTAAATTGAGTCTTCAAACTATTTGTACGATCTTTGTGCATGCCTTGCATGTGTTTGTGGACAACTATTTAAACATTGTGTTTGTAGAGCACCACTTTTAGAGGTTGTCTGGAGTGTGTCCGTGGACATGGCCCCGGTCACTTTAGAGACCGAATTTCGGGTGGCCGATTGGAGATTCTCTAATAAATCCCGAAAATCCATAGAATGTCTCTTTTGATAGTTCACACGTCTGTTTTTCAATAAAATCTCGAAAATTTCAAGTTCCTATTTATTATATGACGTCAGTTTACAAATAGAAACAATATTCATTTCTTTCACATCACAGACATTTTTTCGAACTCACACGAATATTTTCAAACTTGAGAATATTTTCTAGAGAATGGTGCTTCCTTTTTTAATACGTGCAACTTTTTTAATCTTTTAACGTAGTTTTTTGAATCTGTGAACGAATTTTTCGCGGTTCACAATTTTTTAAACCGGTGAACACTTTCTTTAACCCGTGAAGAGTTTTCCAAAACATTAGTTTTTTTTTGAAACCATGCACATTTTTAATACATGAGCATACAATTTTTTTAAATCAGTAAAATGTTCATATATAAACATGGGAATCGCGAAAACACAAATATTTGGGAAAAAACGAAAAAAAAAAAAAAAAACCAATGTAAAAAACCGAAATGCCAAAAAAAAAAGGCACCCCTGTGCAGACTCACATGCGACAGAAAAAAAATACTCCCGCTGATCCATAAAAAGTGTCGCCCATTTAGTACATACTAACCTAATATAAAATGAGCAACATTTTTTATAATTAGATAGCATAGGCGAGAGAGAATAAACGGGCCAGGCCCACGACAGCAGAGGGGTACGCGTCACGCCCGTAGCGGACGCGAGACAACAGAATCATGTGATGGGAGCGTTGGCGGGTCGCCCTATGCATCGCTCCTTGCGAGCCGGAGCGAGCGCTCGCTCACATTACGAGCTACTGGGCCTGGCCCATTCGGTCCGAGGTTTTAGTCCCTCAGTCCTGCACTTCACTGGTGGTTCCACCGGAGGAGACGCACGTGAGCCGGCCCACTACCTCCTAGCTAGTTGTTTTCTTTTTTTTTCCTTCAAACCGCATGTTTCAACATTTCTTCTAATTATGAACGATTATTAATTTTGAATTTTTTTATGTTTGGACCATTTTCATAGAATAATCGATTTCAAACATGAACAAAAATTCCATATGAACAATTTTAAAATTTGAACGATTTCTAATATGAAGGTTTTTCACATTTGAACAAAACTTATTAAATTAAAAAATTCTACCTGAACAATTTTTAAATTTGAACATTTTAAAGTTCGAGCATTCTTCAGAACCAACAAATAATTCTGAACAAAACAAAATTCGGTGAACAAAAAAAGAAACAGAAAAGAAAAATGAAAAAAAAAATGAATAGCAGAAAAAAATAGGCAATAAAAAGATTAAAACGAAAATGTTAAAACGAATGCATCCATAGCCCAGCGGCTGTGCTGTTTCTGCGATGCCTAAGATACCCGGAGTGTCCATGTTATTATCTTCTTTTTCTCTTTATAAAAGCTGAAATGGGCCGGCCCAAACGAAGAAAGGAAGTGAGCGAGTCCTAGTAGGACTCGCAAAGAGCGACGTATAGGGCTGGCGCGCTGGGCTGGGCGACAAATCTCATCTTCCGACCACTGCAGGCCGTGGCAGCCGCTACCCAAAAGAAAGAAAGGAAGAAGGCGTCTCAAAAAGGAAAGGGTGAAGAGAGAGGACGCGAGAGACATCGGCAGGCAGCTGCAGTATCGCAGCATGCACCGCCAGTCCACAGCACAGAGCACGCCCATACATACATACACACGGCGTCAGCGTCTCAGCGAGCTCTCTCCTTTTTTAACTTTTCCCCCACGGAGATTTGTCTCGTCCCCAGACCCAGACAAAGCTCCTCCCTCGGAGTGTGCACTGCGCACGGTTCCTCCTCGGTGTTTTCAGCGAGACGGCCTTTCCTCCTCCGGACAACCAACCTTGCGTTAACTACGCTGTCACTCACTCTCTCGGCACCGCTAGCTAGCTAACCAACCGTGCCCTCGGTGTGATCTCCGATGCTCTCTTATTATTACCCAGCGCACACAGTCCTGTTACCACCACCGCCGTCACTCCGTCGATCCGCCTTCGCCAGGACAGGGTTACACATTTCGGCCGCCGGTCCTGTCCAGTACTAGCACAATTAAGCACGCCGCTGCTAGTGCTGGATCGACGATCTTGATGTGTCCAGTGCATGCATGCATTTACACACACTGGCACGCACGTTAAGATCGATCGATGTGGGTAAAACAGTATATACACTGTTCCTGCATGTACGTCGGACAGCAGCAGCATTACCTCCCACGTCCTTGGAGGAACACCACACACGTCAAAGCAGCGTGCATTTTTACATTGCCTAGCTCGTCGTGAAAGGCCAGACCGGCCGTAAGAAAACGCTACTACATAAAACCCAAAAATTGGAGTGCAGAGAACGGAGCATGCATGTCGTGATGCGCTTTTACTAGGAGTAACTACATAAAAGCCAGAAAATGTAGTACTGCTGGTGACAGATCGAGCACACTACGGCCGGTCGTGCTGCATGCTCCTAGCTCGCTCGATGGTTTATGTTGCGCGGACGACAGGGTTGATCAATACGAGTGCTACATAGGCGCTTCCTCTCCGAATGTTCGGCGCTTTACTGCACTGTCGAGACGACGAGATTTGCCCAAATTATAAACGGGAGCAGCAGTCAGTGGTGTCAAACGGGACCGATTTGTTCCAACAGACACTTGTTTGCCTGCTATACGCGATCCCGTGAAAGAAAACCGATCCACCACCACAACATTTAGAACGCATATGCATGGGCCAGTTCTAGCAAATCATGCATGGGTAGTAGACAGCACTAGTTAACTAGTGTCATTGTTTCATTGATCGCCATTCATTCCTTATTTCGGTGACGCACTCACTTGCGAGCTAGCCCAGCGCCATTACTTCACCATTCACTCTCGTCGATCTAGCTATGCTAGCTAGCCGTCCTAGTTGGACCACGGCTGACTATTCCGTGCAAAGCAGGGATCTAGCCATCTAGGTAGCTAGCTACTCCCTCCGTTCAACAATAGATGATTTCCCCTCATCTAGATATGGATGTACCTAGACATGTTTTAGTGTCTAGATACATCCATATATAGACAAATGCAAGTCATCTATTGTTGAACGAAGGGAGTACAAATTAAGGACCATCGCCAACGACTGTACCATGTATCTTTTCCTAGTTGCAAGTTGCAACTTCTGCTTGACGTTCTAATGGAGGTGCTTACGAAGATTGATAGCATAAGCCCCGCGCGCTTTCTTTGGACAGCGTGTAAGAAGGTGACCGGAGGGAAGGGTAAAATCAATTGGAAAATGGTGTGTAAACCCAACAAAAATGGCGGACTTGGGATTCGTAAATCACAGAATTTGCGTCGGCCCTTCGTATTAGACTAGCCAGACTAGCCATAGTGGTGGTATCATAGCTAGTATCATGCAACTTGGACCCACAAAAAAGTTGATGTGGCAGGTAATTAATGAGGAGAGATGTGGTTAGAGTAACATAGGTAGAAACCGTATCATGACATGTAAAATTAGAAAATTTAGTTGCATGTAAATCTTGTACACATATTTGCATTGAGATTCTACAAAGTTATAAATAGAATGATATTATGATATTATTATAAGATACTATGCATTATAGAGGTAGTATCATATACTAGTATCATGTGCATGATACTTGTGTATGATACTCCCCACTATGACTAGTCTCACAATGAGGGGTATCATACACTAGTATCATGCACATGATACTAGTCTATGTTACTACTCACACAATGGGTGGTAACATGTTTGTGGTATCATGTAGTGGTACATTTATTGTGATATAGACTCATCTTGTCTCGTAATGCGTTATGTTACGGTATCTATCTATGATATCATTATCACCTCTCTTCTTATTAATTGCACTGTTATCTCAGTTTTTTGCCAATATAGCATGTATGATACTACCCATGATACCCATTGTGGCTAAATGAAAAGATGTGAGAAAACCATGGGTCGCGGCCTTGCAACACCCAAGGTCACAACCTCTTTGGGGGCAGCCACATGCGTGACTATCAGAAACAGGAAGAAGGCTCTTTTTTGGGAGGCCACGTGGCTAAATGGCGCGAGACAAATATATATTGCTCCTCTCATATTTGATGTCTCCGAGAGGAAAAAAGGCACGGTGCCGAAAGCTCTAGAAAATGTTTTTTTTATCTCCCCTCCCAACAAGGTCTTACCATCAACCACATCTTCCAAGTTTTGGACATCTCGGTGTCTCTTGACCTCCGATGATTCTCCTTGTTATGCAAAGTTTATGGCCATTTTGTGGTGGTTGTACTGGGATTAGAAACACGGTTGTAGGGATACCGTTGTTAAACTAAGCTTGATCTGATGTCGGAGCCTCAAAACTTTTTAGAAAGTCATTTTAATATATGTGTGCATTCTTGTAAAAAGAAAAATTACATAAAAACTGTCCATGGTTAGAGCATCTCTAGCAGACACCGTAAAACGGCCAGAACTGCAAAAATCCCGGCGAGTTTGCAGGCCAGGGTCAGTTTGCAGGCCAGAGCAGACACTGCAAAAGTCCGTGGAACTGTAAATGTTTTACAAGCCACCGAAAACACTAGCGTCCAAACTTTATTTCTGTCGTTTGGAACACACTATGCAGGTCACGGACTGGCCGGAATTCGCCGATTTATCGCCAGCGCCGCTGTCTATACCAAAGACTTCAGCCGTCAATTTCTCATGACTCTACCAAAACCTTACACTACCGTTTGGAGATTCGGACTCGCCGCGCTCAAGACGTGACTGTCCATGGTTAGAGCAACCATAGCAGAACCCGTAAAAATACCAAACCCGTATAATTCTGACGGCTTTATGGGTTGGGTCCGGTTTCAAGGCCCCAGTAGCACCCGTAAATGCGGCCCGGCCTAAGAACGCGACTCGGGGGCCCGAGAATCCCCTCCCCCCCGCCAGCCACTATATGTACGGGCTCCCGAGTCATTCTCACGTCACGCCCCTTTCGAAACCTAGTCGCCTCCGCTGTAATACTTACTCTAGCTTGCGTAGCTCCGGCGAGCGATTCAGAGCCCAACAACAACCCCTTCGCCTCTCCCCCTCCCCTCCCACACCACCGCCGTCGAGCGAGGTCGTGCCTCGCATCGACCAGCATGGCCTATGATGGCCTACAAGTATTGGGGACCGCAACAGTCTTCGAGGGAAGTAAAACCCAAATTTATCGCTTCGACACAAGCGGAGTTAAAGAATATTTATAAGGCTTAACAACTGAGTTGTCAATACAGCTGCACCTGAAAATAGACTTGCTCGCAACAATTTATCAGTAGTAACAGTTTTATAGCAGCAGTAGTAGTAAAATAACAGAAAGAATAAAATAGTAACAACAGTAGCAATTGGGGGAAACAGCAGTATGAAATTACCGTGGGCATAGGGAATGAATGAACGGACGTTGCATGGATAAGATAGGAGGAAAAAGCTGGAAGAAGACGACGGGATTGTTGATAGATCCCCTCTACATCCTAACCAAGAGGACCAAGTGCAAACCTCTGTCTCCAAGTCCATCTCGCCGGGTGGAAAGGTTATTCTTATCACGTAATAATCTAAACATGGGCATTGCAGATAATAATAATAATAAAACATTCAAGTTCTAGTCAAATCATTGACATATGTTCCAATATAGTCATGCGTGCTCGCAATGAGAAACTTGCACAACATCTTTTGTCCTACCAGGCTGTTTGCAGCGGGGTCTCAAGGAAAACTACTGGTAGTTAAGGTGCTCCTTTTAATAAACCACCGGAGCAAAGCATTAACACTCTGTGAACACACGTGATTCTCACATCATAACCATCCACTCCGGTTTGGGGCCTCGGATTCCGGACAATGACATGTGTAAACAATTTACAGATATAATTAAGAAACATAATTATACTCATGAAATAATAACATGTTCAGATCTAAGATCATGGCACTCGGACCCAAAGTGACAAGCATTAAACATAACAAGTTGCAACAACGGTAGAAAACACTAACAGTGGATACTAGCCACTATGCCCTAACAATATGGCATTACCACATGATTGATATCATCCAATCTCTTCCATCCCTCTCAGGCTACAGCGGTGTTTACTCACACATGGACGGGAATCATGGATGGTTGATGGAGAAGAGGTGACGGTTACGATGGCGATGATCTCCTTCGAATCCTCATCCGGGCAGGACGGCAGAACAGGAACTTCTGATCCCCAAATTGAGTTTCGAGGTGGCGGCGGCGCTTTGTGGTGTTTCTGTGAAATATGACGAACCCCCTGTTGTTTTAGGGTTACGGGCGATAAGTAGTCAAAAGGGGAGTCCGAGGGGGTGTCTGGGGGACCACACCACCAGGTGGCGCGGCCAAGGGGGCGCGCCCAGGGGTGGTGTGCCCCCCTCCTGGCCCCTCTCCGGGACTCCTTCTGGCTCCGGCGATCTTCGGGTGTTTTAATGTCTTCGGGATCTTTTCTGGGCATTTTCCCGAAAATTGATTTTTCTGCAAAAAAACAAGACACCAAGGTAATTCTGCTAAAAAGAGTGTTAGTCCGTGTTAGTTGTATCTAAAACTCACAAGTTTAGAGACAAACAATAGCAAAAGTGTTCGGAAAAGGAGATACATTTTGGACGTATCAACCTCGTCCACAGAGGCCTAGCTGGCAACGGCGTGGCCCCTCCGCCGCTCTGGAAGGGGCTGGACCCGGTCGCGGGCGAGGTTGTCCCCCCGCGGTCACCTGCTACGGTGTTGTGGGTCCTCATGGAGGACATCAACTCCGGCGACGAGGCTCCAGAAGGGCAGGGGCCCATGGAGACCTAGGAGGACCTCCAGCCTCTGCCACGAGCGGAGGCAGGCGACTCGGCACCGGCGCTACCAGCGGCATGTCGACGACTTGAACGAGCGACAGCTGCATCACGCCCTCCGTGCGGACGAGGAGCTACATCAGAAGAAGGAGGAGTGGGACGCCATTGTGGCGTCCTAGTGTAGGGTGCAGCGATGAACCCGCGCTTATTATTATGTTTAATTAGCTCATTTGTGTTGGATTTCCGCGAGGAATCGTACGTGTTTGTCCATTTGTATTTCCGCGAAAAAACTTAATTTTGAATTCTGAGATTTCGTTACGGGCTTTGCTATGATCCCTTTCACCACGAACTAAAAAAAACAGAGAAAACGCGAACTGAAAACCGCGTTTTCAGACCGGCGTTTACGGGCCTGCTGGAGTTGCTCTTACACGTGAGACTATACCTGCGCATGGGCAGCCCGGCCCGACCAGACCGCCCGAAATTCCCGAGCCTAGCCCCGACAGACTTTTCCATGGACCAGGCCTGGGCCTCAATTTTTAAGCCTGATGCATGTTCGGGCCGAGCCGGGGCCTTGATTGTTGGTGTTTTAACGAAGAGGCTCGGCCCGAGGCCCAAAAGCCCGAAGTTTCCCTGTCCATGGGCCGGGCCTGAGCCTTAGGTTTGTGCTGCATGCTTTTTTAGGCCCGGCCCGGCCCGGGATATGATCAGGTATACGTGAGACCCGTGCACTCTACCTCCCCCACTAAGAACATGGAATTGTTGTTTTTTCTTCCGTAAGATTTCTTTATTAAGGTGGTATTTACGTCGTCTATCCTTGGTTATGCAGTTGGGCTTTTGATAAATTATTAATTTAAAACCAGGATCGAATATGAAAAATAGAAGCAGCGATGTAACATTGCCCGTCCAAACTAGTCGCTAGGTTATACACTTATCTAGTCCCTCCATCTCATATTAACCGTCGTAAAAGCGAATGTATTTAGATGTATTTAAATGCTAGATACACCTATTTTTAAGAGTATTTGCGATAATTAATATGGAATACATGAAGATCGCCCTCAACGGCCACATCTGGTCGTCACGGCCATTTTAAATTTACACGCATATTGCGATTCAGAAAAGAAAGATACAGACGAAGGGATAGCATATACTAGCTTTTCGTGTGTAGTCAAGTAACGGAGAATAGGAGTGCTACGGCTTGCTGAATTGTTTTTTTTCCAAAGGTTTGGTGAGGTTGGTTGGGCCTGTATAGTTGCCGCGCCGGGCCCGTGGCGGGCGCACGTGGCTAGGGTGGCCACCGGGCACACGACACGGCCTGACAGCCTAGCTAGGCAGCCGCTACACACTTCCTGTACGTACCTGAGTTCGCGAAGCCACCACCGTATCCCCAAACTGCCCCTCTGCCCGCTGGCGCACCACGCCACGCCCGCGCGAGCCCGAACCGATTCTGTCAGCACCCGCGACCAAGCAAGCGTGCGGCTGTGTGGTCGCTAGCTTGCCGTGTTCAGGTCAGGCCCGGTCGCCGGTCGGTCGGGTATTCATGCATGGCAACCAGCGCCACGCCAGCCGCGTCAAGCTAAGCTAACCGTCGCCTAAACCTGGCGTGGGATCGTTATCAGTTCTAGCTAGCCACACTCTTTTTTTCAGAAGGGAACAAGGACGAAAAGGGGAAACGTGAGCTAGCAAACGTACGCATGCGAGGGAGCCGTATACGCAGGCGTATGTGCATACATACATACTACATCGGTGTACATGCGTGGGACGTTTGTGCATGTGTTTCAGCTGAGGTGGTGGTTGGACGGACAATGGGCAACCAGCCGTTCATGTCTCGTGGTCACGGGTGATGGCCTGATGATGGGTGACGGGTAACCATCGAGAAATAGTTGGAGAGGACCCGAGAGAAGTGTTTGCAAATGCCGTGCCGCATATGGGGCGCGCTATCATTGGTAAACACCGTGCACATGGATATGGATAAGGGGGAGATCAAGGCATATGTTAGTTATTAGTAGTTCCTCCTGCACATTTTAGCTAAAACAAAAAACATATTAATTTCTTGAAGCGGCATAAGAACAGGCCGGGACGCTATCATTGGTAGGTACTAGGTAGCATGCAGGTATATAATGGGTTAATGGGTGATTAGAAGAAATTATGCGTGTTGACTAGCTTCTCTTGCAAAATTGGATAGCGTATGTTTTTGCGGCTCAGCTAATGTTTTTCTTTGTTGAAATTCTTCAAATGCAGGTGTCTTCTTTGAAGTTTATCTCATTTTATCGTTTAGTGGATATTCAGTTACTTTCGTAAAATTTATTAAGTTTTATTTTGTAACTTTTTTTTGAGTTTTCACGGGGGGGCAAAGCCCCACCTGAATCTTTTATATATCTGTAAAAAGCATGGCCCCAGGCCTGGTGTTCGGAATTACAGGGGGGTTTACAAACTATTTTGTAAAATTTAACCAGTTACTTTCGGCATATTTAGTTTTATTTTGTATATTTGTGTTTTTCTATGTTTATTAAGTTTTGTACTCGTTATGGTTGCATCCTTATATTGCAATTGCACTCTTTATTTGTGCAATTTCACCTTTTTTGTTTCCCTGCCGCATATGGGACACGCACTATCATTGGTAAACATCATGCAAACACATGGGTGTGGATAAGGAAGAGACCAAGGCATATGTTAGTTCCTCTGGCAATATGTTTCTCAAAGAGCGTACGAATGGGGACTCTATCTTTGGCAGGTACCACACAGATATAACGGGTGATTAATTAGAAGAGATACGTGTTGTTTTCTCTTGCCAATGTCGGAAATGTGAAACATATGTTTTCTCGACTCAACTAGTATTTTGTTGTTGTTGTTGTTGTTGTTGTTCTTGTTGTTGTTGGGATTCCTCAAATGCGGGTGTTTGATGATTTTTCTTTGAAGCTTGTGATCATTTTATTGATCAATGATGATCCGTCCAGTTTTGTAAATTCTCGACCACTTCTGTGAAATTTAGTATTCTTTAGTTGTCTATTGTTTAGTATGTTTTTTATTTATCTAATAAGTTTGTATTCGCTGCAGTTGTACTTTATATTGCAATCGCACTCTTTATTTGTCAAATCTCAATGTTGGGCGGTGTTGCACTTTTATTGGTAAGAAAAACACTTGTTATTCATATAATTGCATTTTTTGTGATGGGAAAAAGAAAAGAGTAATAGTTTCATTCAACAAGTTCGTTTGTTCAAGAGATCGACGGTTCAAAGGAAAATAAAATGACGTATTCTTCAAACACTTTGCTTTGGTGGTGGGGCACAAAAGAGCAAGTAAATTTTTGTTTCAATAGCTAACGCCCTAAACACTCCCTATTTTCATACAAAATGCGCATACAACTACAGTGTAGTTAAGTGAGGGGATCAAAGTCAACTTAAGACATATTCATTCGAGGATTGTTGTACCGAACTAAGCTAGAAAGATCATTATAATAGGGATGTTCGATAGAGAACCTTTTTCTATTTTCATTTAGTATTTCTACTTTTATTGAACACACGCTAATACAATATAATTAGTACACGACATGCACATGCGTATGCATAAGAAGGGATTAGGAAGAGATCAAGGCACATGTTAGTTCCTCTTCGAGATTTTAGAAACATGATTTCTTGAAGCAGAATACGAATGGGGTCTCTATCATTGGTAGGTACCACACATATATACGGAGTGATTGGAAGAAATATGTGTTGGTTTGTCTTTCCGGAAAATGGTAATGGAGAAACATATGTTTTCTCGGCTCAACGAACATATGCAGGTGTTTGGTTCCTTTTCTTTAAAGTTTGTATCATTTTATTGTTTAGGTGGTGATGTAGTCAATTTTGTAAATTCTTGGCTATTTTTGTGAAATTTTGTCTCATTTAGTTATTCCACTATTTAGTACGTGTTTTTTCTTTATTTGTTAAGTTTGTGTTCATTGAAGTTGTACTTATATTCCAATTGCACTCTTTATTCGTAATTTTTTTTACGTCATTGCATTTTTATTGGTAAAATCACACTTATTATTCTACACTTAGAATTTAGTTGTTTTAGTAAAGAGAATAATGGTAACATGATTGTTCGATAGGTAACCTTGACTATTTTCATGCTCCAGTTTCAGTAAATTCGTCGTTCTAGAAACGGTTCAAAGGAAAATAAAATGGCCTATATTCATACTTGTACTCTAGTGATGGGGCACAAAAAGTGAGTAGAACTTATGTTTCAATAAATATTTCCTTAATCATTCCCTATTTTTCATACAAAATGCACATACAACTATAGTGTAGTTAACGTGGGGAATTATTATAACAGACTAAGGTAGAGAGATTATTGTAACATGATTGTTCAATAGATAGCCTTGACTATTTTCATTAAGTATGTGTACTTCTATTAAAAACACGCTAATACACCATCCTTGGTACATGTCATGCACATGGATATGTATGCCGAGAGATATTGGGAAGAGATCAAGGCATATGTTAGTTTCTCTTGCAGATTGCAGTAACATAATTTCTCGAACCGACATACGAGCGGGGACGCTATCATTGGTAGGTAGCATGCATGTATAATGGATGATTAGAAAAAAAATGTGTTGATTTATCTTTCAAATTTAGTAACATATGTTTTCTCGGCTCAACTAACTTTTTATTGGAATTGTTCAAATGCGGAGTTTTTTTTAGGTTTATATAATTTTCCTGTTCAATGGTGATCCAGTCATCTTCGTAAAATCTCAATTACTTTTGTGAAATTTAGTATTTTAGTTATCTTTTGTTCGGTATATGTATTTATTTAGTTATTAAATTTATGATTGTGGCGGTTGTACTATTATATTTATGTTGTACTTCATTGTTTTCCAATTTCATTAAGTGCCTTGCTTCCTGTGACATCAAAGAGGGAACTATAAAACTCAAATATATAGTATAACAAAAGAAGAAAAAAGACACAAGCAACATAGTCTCCATCTCAAGTGTCGCTTCTCCATTTGTCCATGTTGCACAATACTCGCAAGGCCTCAAGGAAGAAAAATGGGAAAATAATGGACGGATGGCGATAGCGAATCCAACACAAAAGTCGACTACCCTTGCATGCCGCCACAACGAGTTATATGGAGGGAAACAAATTAGAACTCACATCTCATGTGTTGTAAATGTAACAGTAATATGCATACTACATGCCCTCTCTCACCTGTAAAAAATGTCGAAGATCAAAAGAAGAGAGTAAAATGGACGTATATCATATTAAGCAAATCCTAGTAAGGATACATACAAAAGAATGGGAAGAGGAGGAGTATTGAACTTAACCATTGTAGTTTCCTTCGAAAGCAATATTAATTATATCTAGGGGCTCTTTGATTCGTAGGATTCTTAAACACACTAATAAGATGACATCATTAGAGTGTATGTTCTTTTCAATCAAATAGACACGAAAACTACGATAACTTAGACGGGTTAGTGTTTGAGACAACAAATATTGGCATGAGGTTTTCAGTGGATGCCAATTTTGCTTCAAAAGTATTCATAGGAATATCTTAAATTATGATCCTCTAAATCAAATCGCCTCCACAGAAAAATTCCTAATCCTAATCCTTATTACAAAATTAATATCAGTTTCCTATGAAACAATTTTTTTCGTATGGAAGCATTTACTACTGCCTCCGATTAAAAAAATACAACAACATCGACGTATGACTCCGATTCATGGAGACAATTTAAAATTAATCGTTTTGTTGCCTGGTCATGTGAGCTGTCGAGTCCTGGAAGAAACCTCGCTTTCTCAACCCACCATTTTCAGCTGGCCGAACTGATTGGACACTCTCGTGTAGCGGTGTAGGAACCATCGGACAGCTGCGAGAAGGAGAAGGAAAAAGTGTAGGAGAGAATCCGCAGCCCGGGCCCACCGCAGACGAGCTGGGTTCGATCAGACCGCACCGAGGGGTATGTTCGTACTTTCCACCGCACCGTATAAGCATACGGTCTCCGTGAGCCGTACGCCGCGCGTATATATACTCGCTCCCGACGCTAACGGCTCTGCTTCCTTCATCGTGGCCGCCTCGCACACAGAGAGAAAAAAAAACTCAATCTCTCTCCCTCTATCCGTCTCTCTCTCCGGCTCGTGGTGTGAGGTGGCGAGGGCTAGCGCAGCGGGAGACCACACGAATCCGTCTCCAGTCCCCGACCGCGCGTGATACCCTCCCGGGAGCGCGGCCAGAGAGGAGAGGAGCGCCGCCCGGCGTCCCGGCGGCTGGGTCTGTGATTCGGACTCGTACCCGTGGCGTGGAGCACGCGGTGAGTTCTCCTAGGGCGATCTGGCGGTGGCTCGATTCGTCCCGGTGCCTCGATTCGGGATTCCGGTACGGGGTTTCCGGGTCCGCATTTTGGTTCCGCGCGGCCTTGTTGGTGTTCCGTTGGCAGATCTGGCGAACCGCGTCGCTATTACCCTGGCGGTGGGGGAATTTTTTAGTTTTCGATGCGACCACGCGTTTTGGCCCCTTTTCCTTGGTTTCGCGATAGGGTTAACGCGCGGAAGGTCGGATTTGCGGGCATGTATTGCCTTGGCAATGCAGTTTTTTTTTAGATTTGTCGAATGGACGTGGATAGGGACTCGAGCGGTGGAGAAGTTCTGGGCGTTGCGTTGCAATGTGCTCATGATTTTTTCAAAGAAACAGGTGCATATTGCAATTATTGATGCAATGATGTATGTTGGGATTTTTTCGCAAGATAGCTTAGCCTTTTTATGCAACGGAAAATGTTTTTTTTAGGGATTTGGGGGTGTTTGATCATCTCCAGAATCTACTGTTACCCCAACTTCAAATATTCTTCGTTGGAGGTTAGGAAATTGCTTCAAACGAAAGCAAATTTAGAGTACTGCCTTGTTTTTCATCCAAAGGAGGAAGCTTCTACCACCTGGATCTGGTGGTTCATGTCTCAAATTTACATAAAACTATATGTTAAGTCGGGTTATCTTGACTCGGATGGTTGAATTTTCTGTACCTACCATGATCTTGAAGTGGATTCTAATTTTTTTAATCAAATTTTGTTTGTTTTCCTCTTATATATATCGGTAACGAGGAAAAATGTTCCTCATTACATTCTGAACCAAGGGAGGGCATATTGATGGAAACTAGAAAACATATGTAGCTATTGTGAATATAATCATATATCATGTTGCTCATCCTACCGTTAATTCCACCTTCAGGTTGGAGCTTAATCTTGGATCCTGAACCTGAAGTACGGTTGCTTCATGGCGGGCTCTATGGCCGCCTCGGCGTTCTTCCCAAACCCAGGGTCTTCCCCGGCTGGATTGGCTAGAGGTTCCAAGAACACAACTGGAGAATTACCAGAGACTTTGAGTGTCCGTGGAATTGTCGCAAAGCCTAACACACCTCCTGCGGCTATGAAAGTGAAAGCTCAGGCCCAAGCACTTCCCAAGGTCAATGGCAGTAAGGTTAACCTCAAGACGACAAACTCTGACAAGGATGAGACAGTGCCTTACTCCTCTCCTAAGACGTTCTATAACCAACTGCCGGATTGGAGCATGCTTCTTGCTGCTGTCACGACCATATTCCTGGCCGCAGAAAAGCAGTGGACAATGCTTGATTGGAAGCCGAAAAGACCGGATATGCTTGTTGACACATTTGGCTTTGGGAGAATCATTCAGGATGGGCTTGTGTTTAGGCAGAACTTTTTGATTAGGTCATACGAGATTGGTGCTGATCGTACAGCCTCTATAGAGACATTAATGAATCATATGCAGGTGAGACAATGACAGGATGCAGCTTTAACTTTTATTCCTTACGTTTACAGTTCATTATTCATGTGATTAGAAGGGTTACACCAGTTCGAAATTTTGCAGGAAACAGCTCTTAATCATGTGAAAACTGCCGGTCTTCTTGGTGATGGTTTTGGCGCTACACCCGAAATGAGTAAACGGAACTTGATTTGGGTTGTCAGCAAAATTCAGCTACTTGTAGAGCGATATCCCTCATGGTACTTTTCTGCAAGCTATGATTGTAGATGTCATTTTCCTAGCAAATCCGCTCCTTTTCTTCCCTTTCAGTCCAATTCGTAACTGTAACAACTCCTGTGCGTTGTTTATGGTGGTGGTCTTTTTTACTAGACGGGTAGGTGTTTTTTGTCGAGTTTTGGTACACATTGAAGCCATACTTGCATATTGCGTCTTATTTTATCTTAAACACAGAATGTAGCGATAAATGGTGTTCTTGGTGTTATTTCTTTCCTATTTCAGAACTTAGAATATCCGTACCCTTTGAGTTTGTTGAGAGGAGCAGTTAGTGGCTGGTAGATCAATCCTAAAGAATTCATAACTATTTTGGCCTTCCATTCTATGATATAATAATTCCATACTTGATTGGAAGCTACATATTTTGAGAGCTAATATATCACTCTCACGGTGCTCTCTGCCCAGTTTTAATACAAGCAACACAAAAGTTGACACATCAGGTCCTAGTTTTGGCAAACTGTATGTTTCTACATGATACGGAACTATTATTTGCATAAGCCTTAGGAGAACGTGAAAATTGCCAGCTGTTCAGGCTTGGTTCCTCCTAGAATTTATGTTGATTGTTTAGCTATCAGAATCACATATAGTGTTAGCTAGATCCGCAAGAAGTCCTGCTCACGTTCGGTTCGAAACACCTTATAAAGCATTCCTTACACTTGTTGCACTATTGTAACAACCATGTTTTTTTTTCTTTTGATGAATAATTGTAGCATTTTTTCTAAGGTAGTATCTATAGTGTGCGGTACAGGAATCTAGTTTCTTTGGTAAGATCATGTATTAATAGCTAAAAGCTACTAAATTAAGTGGTGTCTGGCCCGTATGTCCTTCGAATTATAGATGCTGTACACCTCAGGAGATCGAAAAGTTGCCTTTAATGCTGGAATAAATGATTTGTCCGTATGCAATAAATGCTGTGGGCTGCCAAATGATGTCAGGAACGTAAAATCCAGATCAGCGGATTTTTATGTAAACCAGACCTGTATTGGTGTAATATTATTCTTTGATGTCAGCAACTATTATTCGTTGAACTTATCAGAGGTGCAATTTTAGGTTTGCTTTGTTGGAGAAGAGGAAAAACAATTCAAACATGCAGTTTTTGTAGTTCTGTTGTAGTTGTACATATTTCTATATAGGCTAAAAAATGACTTAATGTTTTTTTTCACCCCCTATAATTTTAGGGAAGATATGGTTCAAGTTGACACATGGGTAGCTTCTGCTGGAAAAAATGGCATGCGTCGAGATTGGCATGTCCGTGACTACAATTCGGGCCAAACAATCTTGAGAGCTACAAGGTTTGGATTCCATCTGTTTGCAATGCATTTCTCCTCTTGATTCATGCTGTTTGTAACATCTATTTCGTCTGTGCTTACTTTTTCCCCCTGTTTGCAGTGTTTGGGTTATGCTGAATAAGAACACTAGAAGACTTTCAAAAATGCCAGATGAAGTTAGAGGTGAAATAGGCCCGCACTTCAACAATGACCGTTCTGCTATAACAGAGCAGCAGGGTGAAAAGTTGGCTAAGCCAGGTAATAAAGTCGACGACCCCGCTACCAAGCAGTTCATAAGGAAGGGGCTTACTGTAAGTTGGTTACATATTCCTATTTAACAACACCCATTTAACTGATCTGTCTCGTCCGCAATATTTCTTATGTGAACTCCTTTATTCTCATCAACAGCCTAAGTGGGGTGACCTCGACGTCAACCAACATGTGAACAATGTGAAGTACATTGGGTGGATCCTTGAGGTAATTTCTTCTCCTCATTTTTATAGTGTTTAGTCAAAAAGCTCTTGCTACTTTTTTGCCCGATACATGAACTCTGCACTGGATAGATAAGTTTCATGCATATATTATTCTGGAGCATCAGATCTGGTGTTTTGTAACATGATTGTTCTCATTCCCTGTCATTGTAGAGCTGCTTAATATTCCTTAATTTTTTCAGAGTGCTCCAATTTCAATACTGGAAAAGCATGAGCTGGCAAGCATGACACTGGAATACAGGAAGGAGTGTGACCGTGACAGTGTACTGCAGTCACTCACCAATGTTTCAGGCGAATGTGCGGATGGTAGCCCAGGCTCTGGCATCCAGTGCGACCATCTGCTTCAGCTGGAGTCTGGAGCTGACGTCGTGAAGGCACATACAAAGTGGCGACCGAAGCGAGCGCAGGGCGAAGGCAACATGGGGCTGTTCCCAGTTCAGAGCGCATAGTTGCTTGGGCGGCAAAGCATGGGTGGTTATGGAATGCGAATTCTAATCTTGCCTAGTAGTAATCTTGCCGGGGATAGGCCACCTGCATCTTCTGCTACACACACACATCATGATTCGGAGACGGCAGCACACATACATGGTGGCAGCTTTGTTCATGCGCTCAAATGGTCTTTTGGGAGAAGAGGCTTCCCATTTGGAAACCAAGGAAGTTCAACTGGAGTGGTTGTAAAATTTGGAGGGACAGAGGAAGGTGCGGAGTTGTGGTGGCTTATATGGGGGCAAGGTGGTGGGTGGCAGGTGTTGTGTGTTGATTTTGATCGGTGAAAGAAGAATGCGGGAAGCTGGATTGTGTTTTTGACCTGTGTTATTGGAATGTGTGGCCGGAGCCGTGATTTGCAATGCTAAATAATTTGTACTAAGTTTAGCCCAACTGGACGGGTGTGTGTGTGTGTGGAGTGGAACCCTTGTAACAGCCTGATGATCTGTACATCCCCTCATCTCCTGTTTGTGGAATCGCAGCTCTCCTGCGGCTCCCTGAAAACATATGTGTTACTGCTGTGGTAAACTGGTAACTAACCCCCCATGCTTCAGGACACACACTCGTGAAATTTTCTTTCTCTTTTGTCTGCTCAGTTCCTCTCCTGCTCCAGGTTTCGCTGCCTGCGGCCGTCATTGGAAGAATCTCTTTGCTTCTGGCAAAGATGTTATGAGATGCTCTCTTGACCTGGCGTTTGGTAGGTCGCGATGCTGGTTCGATTGGCGAACAAGAATGCGCCGCAGATTTGTGAGATGCCGATGGTGACCCTTTTCTTTGTGTATGTGTGCTAAAGGAAGGTGGGAGCACCGCTTTCTTTGGCCTGGCGTTAGGTTAGAGGTGGGATTGCAGGCATTACCGCTGCACCGCCTGGTACAATGGCAAGGATACATCGCGTGCTGCGTCGCACGCACGTTTTGCGAGACAGGGTCACGCGGAGTTCAACCAGCTCGAGAGAACGGACTTGTCTCCGCCTTCTAGTGGATGGACGAGGAGGGAGGGAAGAGGAGGTGGCGTTTACAAGGTTAGGTGCCTCCGCGGACCTAACCAACCAACCTAACCGCTGCGTGCCCTGGGTCCCCGTCATGCATGAGTCGTGACAGCACGAGCCCGACCGTAACCGCGGGGCGCGCCGACGTCCTGTCTCGCTCTCGCGAATAACCCGCACCCCACGACGCCTACGTTCGTGCATGCGTCCGTGGTGACGCACACGCGCCCAGTAGCCGCCGTGGCACAGTGTAGCAGCGGTGTCCATGGACTAGCGGAACCGATCGGAACGATGTGGACGTAACGTGGGGTTCCCTGGTGCGCGGGTGTGTGTATCACGCGACGAATCGGTCGGTCGATGGCGATGCGTCGCGCGCGTTTATGGCGGCGGCATGGGCACGGGGCAGGGTCACCCCCAGTCTACAGCACGTCCCATCATGATCCATGATTGAAGAGTGGCTCCAGCCTCGTCGTACGTACGATCGGATCGACACTGTTGCTGCAGATGCTCGGGTCGGCTGCTGCTGGCAGCGGCCCTGCCCCTGCCGGCCGGCCGGCCGGGCTGGCTGTGGTCGGTGTCTTTGATGGATATCTGTACAAGGGTGGTTGGTATGCTCTCGACGTGGCCGCTCACGTGGGCAGGTCGCCACGCCTCGATCGCCGGGCCGATGTGGCGTGCATAGACGCAGCACGCACGGCTCCGAGCGTCCGTGCGCGAGACACGGGGAGCACGTAGTGCGTACCCTAGTTAGTCCTGCTCCATGCGACGTGGTCACGGAAGAAGAACGGCTGGCTGGCGGCACGCACGGACCGGAACCACCGCTGGCGCGTCACACGACGCCCCGACCTGGCGCCGCAAATGCAGGCAAGGACGACGCACTAGCCCTGGACAATTGCCCGCTTCTCCGACAAATCATCTCAACCAATGATTTTTTTTTTGTACAAAATCTCAACCAATGATTTGCTGTTCTCCATCCTTAATAAGACAGCTAGCTAGCCTGTTTGGCCTCTAACCCGACTGTACTGCCACTGTGGCAGCTCTAGCTAGCCACAGTATGGAGCCGGGTGAGTACCATAAACAACGATAGACACGTTTGCTATTCGAAATAGATGGTTTTTATCGTAGAAAAAAGATCTTAATTTCAGTGCTAAAATCACGAAAGGGTTCGGCTTCTGGTCTCGGAATCGCACCGCGAAAGCACGCAAATAACGACGAACCCGGCATAAGTTTTAGTGGCTGAAGGACCAAAAAAAAAACGTTCTTCTAATGGAGTGAGGATTTCTCGCTCCCAAGGCACCCTATATTTAAAACAAAAAAAGAATCCTATTTAAAGTTTTTTATAAGGTGTGAAATATTTCGGAATGCTCTCAACGAGCATAAAACTTTAATTTGAAATACTTTGTATCTTCGGCTGCACAAAGAATAACAAATATGCTGGTCTAAGTATAGCGTTCCAAATCTCTAAAATTTGTAGGATTTTGATTTTTTTTTATGTAGTCTATATATAAATGATTTTCCGCTTCTAGTGACCCTAAAAGGCTTAGAGCATCTCTAGCAGAACTCCTAAAACCCGGAACTGAAAACGCGCGTTGGTTTTCAGTTTGGGTTGGTTTTTTCAGTTTCGATTCATCGCGCGCAGTAGCAGTGCCCGTAAACATAAACCACATATTTTGATTTCTAATTTTGCTGCGGATTTAATTTGCAAAAGAGACGGCAAAGACCACCGATTACAATGACTATTGCCGATGGTGATCACCGGAGTAGCCCTAGCCCTAACCCTAGCCTACCCGGGGACGGCGCTGCTCCCAAAATATCGAAGCGACGCCGCTCGGTCCTCATCCGAGGAGCCGATGTACTGTGGCTCCTCGAGCGAGGCAGCGATGCCCTTCTCGAGGAGCACCGCGTTCACCTTGAGCTGCTGGCTGCGATGTGCCTCGAGCTCCTCCTCCTCCGCAGCAGAGCCCTGGCAGAGGGTCACCACAACGGCGTCCACCACATTGTCGGGGACGAAGTCGAGCCCGGAGAAGAAGGGGCCAAATGTCGTCAGGTCGTACTCCAGCAATGGCTCCACCTCCGTCCTCACGAGTACGCGGGAGGAGTTTCCCGCGCCAGATGAGTTTCACGTGCCGGAGGAGCTGTCCTCACTGTGTCTCGCGGCTTTGCGGGGGCGGTCAAACTCCGAGAGGGCGCGGTACTCTAGGGACGTCGGCACGGGGTGCTGGCGGTTTCTGAATGCGCGCGCCGCTCTCTTCTGCGCGGCGTCGGACCGCACCACCTTCCGTCGCGCCTCGTCAGACAGATCTGACGGGTCGGGAGGCAGGCTCGCGCTTCTAGGTCTTCAGTTTCGGCGGCATGACGGCGCGACTGAGCTGGATCTCTGTTGGGCTATGAGTAATTTGTCGTCGGAGGTGTGTGGCGGTGCGGATGGATTGCTCGTCCGTGACGGCGGAGGGATGGGGACATGACATGAAAATGGTCGCGCAATCACTACTTGTAGGGTTCCGCGCCTCGGCTTCTCGGGCGACTGAAAACCGTTTATGGGCCGGGTGCGTTATACGGGCTCTGCTACGGCCGAAACTGCGTCTCCAGCCCGTAAACTCGCCGGGTTTTTTCGGATCCCGGCGTTTACGGGTTCAGGTAGAGATGCTCAAGGGAGGCAGTCAGATAGGCTCATAGGCAGGCCGCAGGCCCAGCCTCGCAGTGTCTGCCTGTGACGGACAAAGGTTCTTCCTGTCTGGCCCATCACGTAACCACAAGACCCATGCTGTCATTCGCGCCAAGTAGGAACGCCGCAGAGACATGCGCGTCGCAGCGCGGCGCGCCGGCGTTCCCCGAACAGCGGCGTCCTGGCCTCTCGCGTTCCAGCTTTGGGGCGCAGCACGCGCGCGCATTTTATGTTCCTACGGCGACGCCTCCAGGAACAAGCTGATGGGCGAGCACCTGAGATTCAGCAGGCTGGACGCCGCGCTGGAGGTGTTCGACGGAATGCCGCGGCAGGACATTGTGTCCTGGAACACCTTCATGGCCGAGCACGCGCGGGCGGGCGCTCACGGAAGGGTTGCAGCGGCGTTCCTGGAGCTGAGGCGGCAGGAGATCCGCCAGGACCACGCGTCGATCTCGACCGTGCTCTCAGCTTGCGCGCGGCTTGAGTCTCTGGAGCTGGGACGGAGCATCCACGGTCTCGCGTTCAAGGTCAGCTCCACGGGCAACGTGTTCGTGGGCACCTCGCTCATCACGATGTACGCCAACTGTGGGGTTTTTGGTTGCCTAAAGCGCGTATTTGATGGCGTCGACAGTCCAAATGTGGCCTTGTGGAATGCTCTAGTCTCTGGCCTTGTGATGAACCATCGGGTAGCCGATGCGCGCAGGGTTTTCAACCAAATACCGGCTCGCAACGTCGTGTCTTGGACGGCCATGGTGAAAGGGTATGTTACAGTGCATGAGGTGGAGCTGGCGTTGGAGTTGTTTAACTCGATGCCCTCGAAGAATTCTGTGTCGTGGTGTGTCATGATAGGAGGACTTGTCCACCAGCAGCAATTCAGAGAGGCAGTTGAACTGTTCAAATGTTTGATGGGGAATGGGGAGGAGGTGACAAGCGCAATTCTTGTTAAGGTTGTGAACGCCTGTGCTGGACTGAAAAGTATTGCAGGAGGCAGATGTATCCATGGGTTTTCTGTGAAGTCTGGATTCGTTTTTCATCTGATTATCGAGGCATCACTTGTTGCAATGTATTGTAACTCCTTGGAAATTGCCGATGCACAATTGGAATTTGATAAAATGGACAGGAAAGGTGTTGGTTCATCGAATGCCATCATGTGTGGCTATATACATGCGGAAAAGATTGATGAGGCTAGAAAACTTTTTGATTCCATGGTTGGCAGAGATAGGTTCTCATGGAACGCGATGATTAATGGATATATCAGAGATGGAAGAATTGCTGATGCTACCGAGCTATACTCGAAGATGCCTGAGAAGAATGTTGAAGCAGCTACTGCTTTGATGTCATGGTTTATAGATAACGGGATGTTTGATAAAGCACAAGGTATGTTTTATAGTATACCCAAAGTAGATGTGATATGTTGCACAACTCTGCTCTTTGGATACATGAAAGAAGGATACCTAGATGATGCACTGGGCCTTTTCCATAGGATGCACAAAAGAACTGTTGTCACTTACAATGTGATGATAGCTGGTTTTCTTCATCAAGGCAAGGTTGCTGAAGCTTACAGGCTCTTCCATGAATCACCTGCTCATGATTCAATGACCTGGAGCTGTTTGATTACTGGACTTGCTCAAAATGGTTTAGCTAGTGATGCACTTAAGTTGTACAAGAAAATGCTATTATCAGATATAAGCCCAAGTGATTCAGTTGTCTCTAGCCTCATAAGCTGTTTTTCACATCACTGTATGCTGGTTCATGGTCAGCAGCTTCATGCCACAACGGTCAAGCTTGGACTCGAGTTACATTTGCTAATTCAGAATTCACTTATTAGCCTATACTGTAAATGTGGCGAAATGATTACAGCCCAGAATATTTTCGATCAGATGGTTAAGAGAGATGTAGTTACCTGGAATACTTTAATTCATGGATATGCATTCAGTAGTCTTGGTCAAAATGCTATCGAAATGTTCAGCAATATGAAGAAGGCACAAGTTGATCCTGATGAAATCACATTTCTTGGCGTATTGTCTGCATGTAATCACATGAGTCTTTTGGAGGAAGCAAAACATTTCTTCAGTGTGATGACACGTGACTATGGAATTTTGGCCAATATTACACACTATGCTTGCATGGTAGATCTATTTTGTAGGAGAGGCATGCTTGAGGAGGCCGAAGGGTTAGTGAAGTCAATGCCATTTAAACCTGATTCGGCAATATGGACTTCTCTCCTGAGCAGCTGCAGATCAAGCGGCTGTGAGAAATTAGCAGAGCATGCGGCAAGTCAATTAATTGCCATAAATCCTTGTACAAAAATGCCTTATCTCCACCTCATCGGTGTACATGGATCGACGAATAAATGGGGTGTGATTGACAGTTTGAGGAGTCAAATTAGAAAGACCGCTAAGGACAAAGAAGTTGGTTATAGCTGGATTCACTGATGATGCACTATACCAACAGTAGATCAATCTGGTACCAAAATACTAGGCTGTATACCTTCTAGTACTGCATCGACGGTATAGCCCATGTTCATTTTTGCAGACATTTTCCAGCAAACAGGTAAAATTCGAGCAAACTGCTACAGAGTTTTAAGCTTCTTATTTTGTTGTGCTAGCTTAGATCATTGGCTCTTTGTTTTGCCTTTTTTGGGCGTTGTGTTAAAGAAAAACAACATGCATTTGGGATCTAAGACAACGTTCTAACGAGGTAACTTTCTGCTTACATATGTAGGATGTCGAGTCCCTGACATAATCTAGGCCGGAGTGAGTATCGGTGCAGGGTGGAACAGGCGTGAAACACATCCAGCCTGAAATTAGACAAACTGTGCGTTCCAGTTCCACAAACATTATTCAGTGCTCAGCTGAAAACAGTAGGGCACACCGGAGGGCTGTATGTTTGTACGTTGTTGTTTCTCTCAGGAACATAATGCCGAACTCTGGCAAAGCATGGACCTCTGTAGCAGGTAAAGGGTTTGGCCAGCAGAGGAAGGAGGAATCGCTCCTTCCTGAAAAGGTATCAACCCCTGTATTTTGGAGCAGCGGTGACACTGTCAGATGCTGCCGAGTCTGCAAATTCCCGCTAATCCCACCAAACACTACGGTGCCTATCCAAGGGTGTATGGCACTAGGTCGCCTCGCTCTCCAACGGCTACATCGTCCATCTAATAAGGATCATGGCTCTGGAAGCATCGGGCGAAGCACAAGTCCGCGAGTGATTTCATTTCGGCATCGCAACGACTGTTAGCTGTTCTTGTATTTTTTCTAGCCTGTATCCAAATTTCATCAAGCCTGTAAATATTTGTCGTCATCTATATACCGTTTTCAATCGCATCAGTTGTCTAGGAGTATTTTTCATCATTTTGACAGGATTGTAGGTACCCGAGTAAAACTGTAAAAACAGTCGTTTGGATGGAACCACGGGAAATTGTCTCGATCCTACGGGAATGAGTGTAAAAAAAAGGTTAGAGTGAATGTTGAAATTCCTATGGGATTGGGATGTAGAAATGCAATCCACAGAAATTTTGTAGGTGACATTCGTTTGATCCAAATGCATTCCTTATGAATGAATTCTATGAATTGGAATCCTCCAAAATTCCTTTTAAAATACTTCAATCCAAAAAGGCCCTAAAAGGACAAATCATCGTCAAAGTTGGACGTCGTTAACCAGCAAAATTAAAGGGCGCCTTGTATTTTGGGACGGGAGTATATCGTTTTCAGTTTTACCGAATGCCCCAGGAGTATTTTTCACCACCTCTCACACACACACGGACAATAACATTATGTCTTCGAGGTATGCATAGGAAAGGAAACAAGGAAATAATACAGAGTACTCCAATTCAGACACAATAATTTTTTCATTCATGACGAAACTGAGTCACTTCATTTCAGTCTCATTTGAAAAAAAAAAAAAAACCCGACATATGCACAGCGCACAGCGCTGCATATCAGAGACGGGAGAACCAAAGAGGTAAAAGGTTTGAGCTCACAACGGTACACCATAACAGATACATAACTTGCCTATCCAAAGTGACATGTTTCTCTTGCATTGCAACTACATTGCTTAGCTGCCTAACAGCTTTTGCATCGTACACACTAAGGTCAGAGACATCTCCCAAGGAATGGCAGCTCAGGGGAGAAGAATCCCATCATATGCCGCATATCTCTGGCAGCATATAGCAATGTCAAGTACAGCTAGAATCTCGTACTTCTTGGTGTTGACAGTCACCTCCACCTGGCACCTCCCAATCTGATCACCTCTTCAGTTCCGGAGTCCCTGTGAGCTCTATTATCACCGCCGTCATCCTTTGCATTTGACGCGTCGCCATATAGATCCTTCAATTTTGCCAAGTTGGATGACTCTGGTGCTTTACCAAATGGGCTTGAGCGATGACTGTCGCCGTTGGTTCTGCCACGATTTGGACTCCTGCTCCTGCTCCTACTCCTGCTTCTGTTGGAGCTAGAGCGTCCATTTCGATCAGAGTCCCTGTCCCTCCTATCACTCCTATCACGTCCTCGTCTCTCAACATCCCTTTCTGAATAGCTCGAGCGATGGTAATCACGGTCTCTGTTATCGCGGCTTTGCCGGGCTTGCTCCCTATCCTTGTACCTACCACGATCACGATCTGATCGGTCCCTCTCAGTGTCACGACTACGCTCACGGCTTCGACTTCGGTGCTTCCTGGTTGGAGATTTTGCATGACCACCGTCATGACTCCTTTCCCTCTCCCGTATAGATGGCAATGTCTTTCGGACTGGGGATGAGTCCCTTGTGGATGCACGGTGCGGAGCACGCTGACCAAAAGAGACGGATAAAGAAGCCTTCACGGAAGGAGGCCTCCTGGCAGTATCATCTGAACCAAGGCGACTAGAATCCCCAGTGATCCCTGACTGTTTTGTTGGGAGCTTCATCTTCTCAAGATGGGCAGTAACCTGACGCAAAATTAGGAGAGGCACTCGTGGAAGAAGACTGTCGAAGTAGTACTGCAAAGGACCATCAATGACAAGGAAAATTAGTTTACCAAATGTGTGAATGATAATTCTCAATTGGAAATAACCAAGAAAAAGAAACTAGACAATAGCATCCAACTCGCCAAGAAAAATAGAATGATAACTGGCTATGATTTGTGAGGTTGATTTGTTATGTTGTGTTTGGCATACGAGCGTGTAGGATTAGGTCAGAAGTGTCCTCAGTTATTGTGTCTCTTTAACATTCAGATGTGAAGACAGACTGCGGCAGTAAAAAAATAAACTGGAATAATTTGTTTGCGAAAATCAAAACTAGTCAAAAGGAGCGTGATTTCATTCGCGCCTCATTCATTAACAACTAATTAAACCAAAGAGTTCACCAAAAAAACTAGCAACTCAATCTGGTACTAATTTCCAGGTAGCTTGCATGGGCAATAGATCTATAAACTATTGGACAATGTTAATCCATTGGTCGAAATTTGTCAGAGTTACCAACTGTAATATCACAGAATCCTGACCAAGAATAAATGTGGGAGGCAACTGGTAAAGAACTGTTTACTTGAACTTGGGCATCCTAGAACAAAGTTTAGAGATTCCACCTATAACTACTGGACCTCCTTTTTTCTTTTTGAAGGGAATGGACTTGATTCTCTTGGTAAAATATACCCCTATATCTTTTCCAAAGCATAAAGCATGGGCTAAAAGGAAATAATAGCATCTCAAGCCAAGAAAGAAACAATAGGACATAGCCTTAAAAAAGTAAAGCATCTCAAAAGCACGCATCATTTTTATGTGCAATGAATCATTTAACCAGTTGGAAATATGAACACTAGTGGCAAAAGGGAAAAGAACATTCTGAGTAACATATCATGACAAACCTTATACAAAGTGGTTACTGGTGGAAGAGATGGTGTCTCCTCTTAAAGCAACTCCACAATTGAAATTTCCGCTCAGTATGCCAAATCAACAGGTGAGATTCAAGAAACAGTAATTGCATTTAGGTTCAGAAAATAGTATGCCAATCATGTAAGCCCTCGGATGTGGTTGGGTGACTATAGAAAACTGTAATAGCAGCTTTACGGTACAGTTATGTCAAATGGGAAAAATGGGAGATCAGCTGAAGAAATATACCTGACCAAGGATGACATCACGCACATAAACGCCCATGGTTGTCATTTTGCCATTGGATCCAGGGGAAAACTCCTGAAAGAGATAGATATTATGTGAATGTGAGTTATCATGCATTAAAACTAATTGCAAAAGGATTAACCATTTTATCACAAAAAATCATACTCCCTCCGTTCACATGGCTAAGCATTGGGTTTATACATTTGCAGATCGTGGTGTCTTAAGAAATACTCCCTCCGTTCCCGAATATAAGACATTTTGGGTGTTTTAAATGCAAGTAATCTCTAATACAGGAACGGTGGATTCCAGAGAACTATCCATCTGGCCTTTCTGACCACACACTTTCATTAGCCCACTATTATGCGCTTCCTTTATTTCGTTATAAAAAGATCCTAACTTAGTTGATCCACGATGGAAGACAATAGAAGAAACATATTTTGTGGCAGCTTTCATATGTGATATGTTTACTAGTCACTTCTGGTTTGCACAACCGTTGTTTGAAACAATAGTAGGTGCACAGCAGAAACAGAAGCTATTTATTTGGTATACACATTTAACATACCACTTTACTGTAGGCAAAGCTGAGGTTTGAAAATCATCTCAATGCAAAAACATTTCATTACAAAGAGAACTTGTCCGCTCGCTGCTTGTTTTATGGTCAAACAAAATGCAAAATAAGCATATAGCTGATACAAAAGAGACAATACCTCGTCATCTTGAATGTAGGGCTCATACCAAGTCCATAAGGTCTTGGGATCCGCAGCATAACGCAGGTAAAGAAATCCAATCTGGAATAAAAATAACTATTATCAACTGAGAGCTAAAAGGAAACATTCAACAACCAAAGCATTCCTGGTTGTGCAAAAGCTGGTGCTATGCATAAATGTGAATACTTCTTGCTCCCATGGAGATTCTACTACCTATCAAGGATCTATCAGGACTCCAAAACAAATTTCCATGTCATCCCAGTACATTTACCGAAATAGCTACCTACAGTTACATTTCTGTATGCAGGCGACGCACGATCGTAAAAAGCAATAAAAACATACAGAAACATGACTAAAGCAAGAGAAGAAAATCCTTACTTACAGCTCTGATGTAAGGTGAATCCGGGTGCTTGAGCAGGCCGTGCATCTGGTTAATGGTGAGCTTCATGGTGAAGAGCTTGTAGAGGAGGCAGAAGGCGGTGGATGGGCCGCGGCAGTTGCCAGTCATCCACGGCTCGACATGGTCGACCTGGTGATAGATCTCGTCGATGACCTCGTGGTAGGTCTTGATCTTGTAGAGCTCCTTGAAGTAGTCTGAGGAGACGATGTTCATGGACAACACCTTCTCCATCAGCACCTCGATGGGCCTCCCAGACAACTGTATCTCCATTTTTTCGCACCCTCTGAAACAAACATCACGCAGAGTCAGCACGGGGGTTTCTAAATCTTTCTGCTCGATGCCATAAGGGCACATAGGATTACTAAACGGGCTCTGTTTGGACGGTCGACCGAAAATTTCTTACGGGCGACGATAGGGGAGAGCGAAGCGCAAGAAAGATTCGATTTGTGCTTGTTCTATCGCGTCAAGATCCAGACTTCCGCGCTGAAATTGGAAGGTTACCTCTTGGGTTGTCACGGGGAGGCAAGCAAAGCAACGGGCGCTCCGCGCAGACCACGGCGACGGCGCGGCGGAGACGGAACCCCCGGCGGAATCGTGTCGCCGGATTTGGGGATTGGTATGGGGAAGGAGGTGGGAGGAGGAGGAAGCTGGTGGCTGGGGTTAGCGGCAAGGTCTCTACCGAGTGGACAGTGGCCGCATCGCAGCCGTCCGTTATTGGATAAACGGAGTAAACGGCTGTGTAGCGTGCACGCCAGCCCGAGTTGTTTCTCCCCCCAGCGGCCCTGTATGGCGGCCCAGACGATCCAGACAAGACACAACGGGATGACCTGGGCTAAAGGGTGCGACTAGGAAAAGGCTTCACTCTCCGGTGCCAATGTATCACTCGTTATAGCCTCGCCACGTCAGATTTTATCCTCATTCTCATCCTACTCTCACCACACTCTCACCCCACGGTGCCAGTGCACGGGCTGTAGCCCCGCTCTCGTCTCCCTCTCGCCCCACTGTGCCAATGCACTCTCGCCCCGCTCTCGCCCGCCTATCGCCTTCCTCTCGCCTCCAGTGCGGGCGGTAGCGGGCGCTACCACCGGGCGGTGGCGCCACCGCCCCGCGCTACCGTCTCGGCCGCCTCCCGCCCCACTCTCTTCCCCCGCTATCGCCTCCATTGGCACCAGCCTAACCTTCTGAGAGGGAAAGGAAAGCCATAGAACCATAATTCGAAATTATGAACCGTTTTTATATTTGAACTCCTCGCGTCGAGATCTACAAAATTAGACCCCATGTTGATAGGTTTCGAGAAAAAATATACACTCTGTTGTTAATACTTTATACTTTCGGTAGCACGCGAATGTGTACATCATGTAGCAGCGACGATCGGTTTCGCCTCGCTATTTTTTTACGGCTCGGCTTCGCCTCGATAATCATTTATAAAGATCTTGAAGGGGTACATAGGTCGTTGTGCGCATTGGTCAAAGCGTGCATTGGTTGTAATGCGTGCTACAGCTCGGCGTTGCCTCGTACTACCGCTCGGATTCGCCTCGAACAAAATGACTATGGCGCTTCATCTAAAAAGTACACACGTATTGTATCTGAAAAGAATAAAAAATTGTTACTAAAAGTATACAGATGTTGTTTCTAAAAGTATACATGTTCTATGTGAAAGTATAAAAACATTGTTACTGAAAGCAGTGACGGAGCCGGGAATTGAACTGAGCCGGGTCGAACAAATAATCTCCAAAAAAATTAGGCAGAAAAGCAAGTGTACTCGGCACAAGAAATGTTCAAACAGATTCAATTTCATAATTCATCAAGCACAATTTCATGAAGAGCAAGAAATCTACATTAAAAACAGTGCTACTGTCGAGACATCGTAGTAGTTTTCATAGACGGGGGTGCCATGAGACTACGGTAGAGACGTGGGGTAACGGGATAGCGTAGTAACACAGAACACAGGATTTTACCCAGGTTCGGTACGTCGCGACAGTACGACGTGCCTACTCCTGCACTTCTCACTAATTGGGACTAAAGCCCGTAAACAGGGTTACAATGTGAGGGTTTAGATCTAAGCTACTCGACGAGTATGAGCTTCTCGGCGAGTTGGCGTAGAGCTTCTCTGTTATCTCTCCTTTGTTGGTTGTTTTGTTTATCTCCCGTCCGGCTTTATATAACAGCCGGATTAGAGCTTACAGAATAGGAAACCTAGAAAACTACTGTAACTTGTAACTTGGAAAGCAAGGAATCCGTCTTTTCCTCCAAGCCAGATCACATGGGCTGTGATCCGGGTTCTTCTAGAATCCGGCTCTGCGCGTCGGATTACTGGGCCGCCTAATGGACCTAAGACCACTACCACTTAGGCCACCCTGGTAATCCGGCACTTGGCCTACCATCTTCTATACCCCTATTTGGTATATATCCGACAGTAGCCCCCAAGAAGGATCAAAACTCTGATTCTCCGCCGTTCGCCAAATATTCTTTGTCCGAGAAATATTGATTCAGCAGTCTTGATTCTTCTTATCCTTCTTTTGAAAAAGATGGTGGCATGAAACTCGGAATCCTGAAAATCCGGCTTTTCTCTCACGATCCTTCGCGGAGAAGAAACTTCCTACGTCAGCGCACTCAACCATGCTGACGTAAGCGACGTTTGAGATTTACTCGGAAAAACCCAGAAACATATCTCTGACAGATTCTCGCGGGAAACGAGGAGATAACCATCATTACCCCGTCGTTTCATTTCCCGGATTTTCCGGCGAGCGACACGCGGCAAACATCCAACGGTCAAAATATCCGTTGGCGCGTATCTTGACGGATTTCTAGCTATAAATAGCCATCCTCGTCCTCAATGAAAACCTTCCGCACTCGCACCGCTCTCGCCATTGACGCGCACAAGCTCCCAAGCGACGCACTGTTTCGCGCACTCCTCACCTCCAAGCACCGGAAACGAACGCGCCGCCCAAAAATGGCAGGCTCACCGTCGTCGCCCACTCGCGCCGCCATCAACGACATCATCAGCGACCTAGATCCCCAAACTGGGTCACCCAAGCACGCCGGCGACAAGCCGGAGAAATCCGCGGCCTCTGCGGCGGGCGGAGAAAATCTTTCTGCCGCCGCGGACGTTGCGGGCGCTAGCTCCGCCGCCTCCCCGCCGTTCGCTCCTGAAACGGCGGAGGAGAAGATCCTGTTTCAAGTCAACGAACACACTGCGACTGAAGAAGTAGAATTTGTCGGCGACTGGAATCCGAGTAACTCTTCCCTCGTCCTCCTTCGACAAATGTCAAAAGAGGGATTAATAGTTAAAGGCAAATGGCGAAAGTCAGATGGTGAGCTCGAGCCCAGACAAAAAGATGGAGAGTGTGTCCTCCTTACATCTCACATTACGCGAGGTATGGGTTTACCTCCTTCTGCCTTCTTCATAGACATCCTTAACTATTACGGCGTCCAACCGCATAACCTCTCTTCAAACTCCATCCTCTATCTAGCTAGCTTCCAAGCCCTTTTTGAGGGATATCTCGGAATAACTCCTAGTCTAGATTTTTGGCAATACTGTTTTGAAGTAAAACATAACATCACAGAAGGTATTTCCCCTATCTGTGGAACCATATCTTTCCTTCTTCGGAAAAAATAGAGAGGATTGGTTCCCGAGAATACAAATGCCAGAACCCACCAAATCCTGGCTGGGTTCTTTCTTTTATCATCAGGACATCCCATTCCCTGGCAAGGAAATCGGGGTTCCTTCATTCGTTAATTCCGCCGCCATTCCTCGAGAGAGTTGGACAGTTAAAGCAGTTGAGACATTGCCGGAAAATTTAATGAAGATAAAGCGCCGTATTGCCAAGCTTACTTCTTCCAAACCTTCCTTAACTGGGAAAGACACTGTTTTATGCTGGTTCGGACGTCGCATTCAGCCCCTTTCATTTCGTTCTCGGCTTCTTTGCGAATACCAAGGGCCAGAAGATAGCATGAGGGGAACAGATAAAGCCTATACCAAGAAATATTTTATAAAGCGGCTTCATCAGCTGGTTGCCTCCAGCGCCCAAATCGAAGAAAACCTAGCCATTTATCACGTGGAAAATCGAGTTCCTAAGGTATTTATACTTTCCTTGTTTTCGAGTTTTCCTCAGATTAACTTGTATCTCCGCCTTTTGATCATGTTGTTAATTCTTTCCTAGTTCAACGAACTCGGAGGAAATGATCTTGCTTCCGATGCCGAACTCAGCGAACTACATGCTAGGTTTTACAACAACCGGAAGCGCAAAAGGCAGGTGACTTTCGAGAAAATGGTAACTGTTGACGGAATTCCTGTCGCCACCTCCAGGTATTTTACCGGGGTTTTCCTAGTTACCATCCTCCTTCAGTTCTTCGAGATTTTTAACTCTCGGATATTCTTCTTTCAGTCTTGCCCCAACTCCTTTGAAAACAAAGAAGCTGAAGAAACATAAGACTGCTATCAAAGAAGAATCTTCTTCCGCAGCAATGGGCCCGAGGGGTAGAACGGAAGCACAGACAGGTGGAAATCTCCGGACCTCTGATGGAAACGAACCCGTCTCCAATTTGGACAGTAACATCCGGATAAAAGAAGAACCGTTCGACGATCTTGGATATATTCGTCCGGAGGCTAAAAAATTCTTCGCTCCTGCCCCTCTAATTCGTCCTTGGCCACAGGGCGGATTAGTTGTTCGCAATGATATTATATTTTCCCCTCGCCAGGTCTTACAAGATGGCCTTCATCACGTTGGAATTCTTTTTGCTGAATATGCCAAAGAATTCAACGAGAACTTGGCCGACTTGCGAGAAATGAGCCAGGTGATACCTCTAGCCCCCAAGCATTAAGTTGAAAATCTGAATTCTTCTTAATGTTTCATCATATGCTTGTTCATACTTAAGCATTTGGCTTTCATTTCCGTATTCAGCATTCCGCAGATGCCATAAACTTGGAAGTTTTTAAGAAGCTTAATCTCAAAAGTAGAGAAGTAAAAACCCTTCAATCTATGATTGAGTTGAAAAGCAACGAGCTGGCGTCATCTCAGCTACAATTGTCTAAAACAACAGGTGTGTATTCTCTGCAGTTTTTATCCGGATAACATTTGTCCCGAATTTTCATAAGCTCGAAATGTTTTTGTGTCCCCTAGCTGCTTTAGCAAAAGCCAACAAAGTAGCCAAGGACGCTAGCAATGCATCTCGGCTCCGTGCAGAAAACTCGAGCCTTCGCAAGGAACTTATGAAAGTTCAAAAAGACCTGGAAGCCAGTAATCTGGCCCTTGGGATTGCTCAATCCCAGGCTTCTTTGCAAGCGGCGGAAAATAAATCTATTATCCATGATTTCGAAAGTATGCTATTCCCGCGCATGAAAGAAGGCACCAAAATTGATAAGGTTCTTGGTAAGCTAGTTCCTTTTACCATTTTCTCCATGTCTTACTTTCCTTTATTTTGTGGCCTAAACCCGTTTCTGCCATCAAAACAGGGAATATTCCAGGCATTTCTCGGATTGAGAAAATCCGAGCTTTTGGAGAGGTATGGAACGCAATCAGAAATGCAGGAATGCAATTGATTAATAAATTCCTTCCCGCAAGTACTATAGATTTCTCGGAAGTTTACAAACTCCCGGGTGCCATCATGGAAGTTGCGGGATCAAAGGAATTCATCCTACGCTCCGCTGCACGAGGTGGTGCGCGCATGGCACTAGGCCTTATGCGCCTGCACTATCCTGATGCAAAATCTTGGCGCGTGGCCTCTGGTGTCCCTCAAGGGTATACAGAGAATCAGCGAACCGCCATCTTTGATGAAGTCAAAGGCCACGCCACCAAGATTGCTTCCATGGTTAACATTTCTATCACTTATCCAGAAGAAGAGATTCCCGCAGTCCCCAAAAATGTAAGCAGCGAGGAAGACTCGGATGCTTGAAGGACTGCCTTTAACCTGGATGATGGATTTGTATAATAGGAGCGCTATTTATACTGTAATTCATACTGTAACGCTTCTATTTCATTTGTCGAAACAAGAACTCCGCCTTTTGCAGCTTTGAATTATGAAATTCCTTGCAAGTTTGTCGGGTTGAATTACTCCTTTATCTACTAAGTTTAGTGTTTGAAATGACTCAATAGCATTATGATTGTTAAGACGAGTAATTGGGTATAACCAATCAGTTAAAACTCGGAAACATGGACCATACTAAAGGCATTTTTACTAACCAGATCCAGTGACCCAACACACATTCGATCAGGTAATGCTTAAAGATTTGTAAGGAACTTTCTTGAAACTTGGGCACGCAGGCACAATCCGAGTTTCCTTTAGCCATTAACAGGCTGAAATCATTCAGTTTTTTAACGCCGAGCACGCAGGCACAATTCGGGTTAACATTGAGTATTTTGTAAGATCATTGGGAAATAGAAAAGGTGGAAACATGCTTTTACTATAGCAAAACTTGTAAAAAACATGGATATCAGAATTCCAATGACTTTATTTCATGATCTCAAAAGATGTTTACATAGATATTGAACTAAGTATAGAAGGGACGTAACTGCTGGATGCTCCAAGGCCTCTTTGTCTCTCCTAGCTCATCATCTATCTTTCTCTTTCTTTTGCGATTCGGTTTCTCGGGATCGTCTTCCGTATCTCGAATGTCAACAAGATAGTATGATCCATTTTTCATGGCTTTACTTATGACAAATGGCCCTTCCCATACTGGGGCTAATTTGTGCTTCCTTTGCTGCACCAACCTCAGCACTAGGTCACCTTCTTTAAAAGAGCGATGCCTGATTTTTTGACTATGGTAACGTCTCAAACCCTGCTGATAAATGGCGGATCTTTGAAGCACAAGCTCTCGTTCCTCTTCTAGGAGATCAACGGCATTCTGTCGTGCCTCTTCGGCGTCTAATTCGTCAAAATCTTGCACTCTTGGGCTATCATGGATCATATCTGTTGGGAGAATAGCTTCCGCGCCGTAAAATAGGGAAAACGGGGTTTGCCCGGTTGACCTATTTGGCGTCGTTCTTATACTCCAAATCACAGAAGGTAGCTCTTCTACCCATGCTCCGGCCGCTCTGTGAAGAGGAGTTTCGAGTCTTGGGCGTATTCCTTGCAAGATTGAGCTATTCATTCGCTCAACCTGTCCATTGGATTGCGGGTGTGCCACAGATGCTAGATCTAGGCGAATTCCCGTTTGTCGGCAATATCTTGCCAACTCTCCAATGGAGAAATTTGTCCCGTTGTCGGTTATTATGCTGTGTGGCACACCGTATCTCATCACCAAGTCGATGATGAAATTTCTAGCAGTTGCACCATCCAGCTTTTTGATGGGTTTGGCCTCCACCCATTTGGTGTACTTATCCACTGCTACTAGCAAATGAGTAAGTCCACCTCTTGCAGTTTTGAACGGTCCCATCATATCTAGCCCCCAGACCGCAAACGGCCACGTAATGGGGATAGTTTTAAGTGCTTGGGCCGGCAAATTGGTCTGCTTAGCGTAATATTGACATCCTGCACATGTGTTAACTATATGCTCGGCATCTGTCTTGGTTGTTAGCCAGAAAAAACCCGCGCGAAATGCTTTTTTGACTATGCTTTTTGATTGAGCATGATGTCCGCAATCGCCGGCATGGATTTCTTCCAGTATTTCTCTTCCTTCTTCTGGTGAAATGCACCGCTGAAAAATTCCAGAAATACTGCGTTTATATAAGCAGCCGTCAATTACTGTGTATCCTTTGCATCGACGCTGTATTTGTCTTTGCAAGACTTCGTCTGCTCCTTCCGGGTACTTCTGATTGACTAAGAAGTTTAAGTACGGAATTGTCCAGTCCGGTTTAACGATCATGACTTCAATCGATTCAGACGCCAGAGGGTAATCAACGTCTCCACCTTTTATGGATGGCTCATGTAAGTGCTGAACGAATACTCCTGGCGGTAAGGTTTTTACCCTTTCTGATCCCATGCGGGCTAGCGCATCCGTGTTCCAGTTTTCCTCCCTCTTGATGTGAAGGACCTCGAATCCAAAGAAACAGATGGCGAACTCGTCTACCGTTCTCCGATATTCGGCCATTATAGGGCTTTTTGCGTCCCAGGTTTGGTTGAGCTGATGCTGCACCAAATCCGAGTCGCCATAGCACAGAATGCGCTTTACTCCTATTTCTTTTGCAATATGCAAGCCGTGAAGCAGAGCTTCGTATTCTGACACGTTATTACTGGCGTTGAAGTGTATTTGCAACACGTACTCCATTGTGTCTCCCTTAGGAGATTTTAAGACTACGCCAGCCCCAGCTCCTTCCTTCATCTTGGATCCGTCAAAGTGCATGATCCAGTACTCGGACTCCGGCATTGGTGTTTTTTCCATTGCTTCTGTCCAGTCGGCAACGAAATCTGCCAAAACCTGGGATTTTATGGCCGTCCTTGGCTGGTACTTAATGTCGAAGGCTGCCAGCTCAATGCCCCATTTGGCTACTCGGCCGGTTGCCTCTGCATTGTTTATAATGTCTCCTAGTGGTGCTTTACTAACCACTGTTATGGAATGCCCTTGGAAGTAATGGCGTAGTTTTCTAGATGCGAAAAATACACCATACGCCAGTTTCTGGTAATGTGGGTACCTTTGTTTTGACTCGGAGAAAACTTCGCTTATGTAATATACCGGATGTTGGTCTGGTATGCTTTGTTCTTCTTTTAACCGTTCCACAACGATTACCGCACTAATAACCCGATTTGTAGCCATAAGGTACAATAACATGGGCTCTTCGTCTTTTGGGGATGCCAAAATCGGAGCTTTCATCAAGGTTTCCTTCAACTGAGTCAGCGCCGCATCGGCCTCTTCTGTCCATTCGAACTTGTCGGATTTTTTCAGAAGCTTGTAGAGTGATAATGCTTTATCCCCCAGCCGACTAATAAATCTACTAACGGCAGCTGCGGAACCCGTCAATCTTTGGACATCTTTGACGCAGGTAGGTTTTGTGATGTTCAAGATTGCCTTGATCTTTTCCGGGTTAACTTCTATTCCTCTGTGAGAAACGATGAAACCCAGAAGTTTTCCTGAGGGAACCCCGAATACGCACTTAGATGGATTCAACTTCATCTTGTAGGTGCGTAAGTTTTCGAAAGTTTCTCGCAAGTCCTCAAGGAGTGTATCTTTTTCCTTGGTTACGACAGCAATATCGTCCACATAAACATGGACATTTTTTCCAATCTGACTATGCAAACAACGTTGCATGCAACGCTGGTAGGTTGCACCTGCGTTCTTCAGGCCAAACGACATGGTTACGTAATAATACGTCCCGTATGGGGTTATGAAAGAAGTCTTAATTTGATCTTCCTTTTTCATGCGTATTTGGTGGTACCCGGAGTATGCATCCAAAAAGCACAAAAGCTCAGAGCCTGCAGTGGCATCTATTATTTGATCGATTCGCGTAATGCGAACCTATCTTTCGAACACAATTTGTTCAAGCCTGTGTAATCTATACACATTCTAAGAGCAGTAGTGTCTTTCTTCGGTACTAATACCGGATTTGCGGACCAGTCAGTGTGGATCACTTCCTTGATGAAATCCGCTGCTAAAAGCCGGATAATTTCCTTGCCAATAGCTTTCCGTCTTCTTCCGTCAAATCGACGAAGACCTTGTTTGACGGGTTTTGATCCAGGAATAACCTTAAGTTGGTGCTCAGCAAGTTCCCTGGGTACACCTGGCATGTCAGCTGGACACCAGGCAAAAATATCCCAGTTCTCACGGAGGAACTTGATGAGCTCGCCTTCCTATTTGTCAGTCATCCCAGTCCCTACGACGACAAATTTTGTCGGATCTTTGGGATCTAGGATTACCTGTCTTGTATTCTCGGATGCCTTGAAGCTGTCTGTGGCTTCCGAGTTTCTTTTCCTGCCGGCATTTCTGACGGCGATACCTCCTTGGCTAATTCCTTCAGTTCTTCCTTTGCTATAACTCTCTGAGCGCAAAGGGCGTTTTCTTTCTCCAACTCATTTGCCAGCTTGAAATCACCAGCTATAGTGATTACTCCTCCTTGGGTCCTGGCATCTTCAGCTTGTTATAAATATAACAGGATCTTGCCATGAATTTGGCGAAAGCTGGACGTCCGAGTATTGCGTGATACACGCTTTCGAACGGCACTACTTCGAAGGATACTTTTTCCTGCCGGAAGTGATCTTTATCTCCGAAGGTGACATCTAGGGAAATTTCTCCTAGGGGTCGTGCTTGCCTGCCAGGGACGATACCATGGAAGCGTATGTTGCTGTAGTTGAGCTGAGACTCGGAAATCTTCAGATGCTTCAGTGTATCCAGGTACATTATATTAATGCTGGATCCTCCATCCATCAGCACTCTTCTTAGCCTAGTATTTTGAACAATAGGGCTTACAACAAGAGCTTGTGTGCCGGGTTCAGGGATATTTCCGGGATGATCAGACTGATCCCAGATTATCGGTGTGTTGGAGTACTTCAAGAATTTCGGGGTTGCCGGAACAACCGCGTTTATTTCTCGAAGTGTTCTTTTTGCCACCTTTGCTGACGGGGTTGCTAAGAAAGTTAGCAATTTGCTCTCCATCAACTCTCGGGAAACTTGGGTTTGCCCTTTACGCTGTTGTTCCTGGATTTTTTCGTCAAGTGTCCGATTCACTGTCTTCTTATGTCAGCTTCTGGCTTTGTTTTGGCGGGTTTCCTTTTGGAACCCTTCCCCTTGCCTCCGGCTCCTGCACTGCCTTTCATGTGCTTATTCAGCCGGCATTGCGCGTTTGTATGGGTGGGTTTCCCAAATTGCGAGTGGTGAACGCAAGGTTCCGACTTAATCCTTTCCCACTCCTCTGGAGTGTAATTGATTGGATCTGGGTTGCGTCCTTTCCACTTATTTCCCTTTTCTCCTCCAAAGGCTATGTTCACCTCTTTGGGCTTCGTCGTTGTTTCTGGAGTGGCTTTTTTGTCAGAACGAGGGGCTTTCTTGGCAAGTATCAATGATTCAATATTGCCTCCTCTTGCTCTGATGTCATCCTCGGCTGCGGCATGCTCATTGGCGGTTGTAAGCATGGATCCGAGATCCTTGTGCTTTTTGGAACCAACCATGAACGGTACGAGTCCGGGTTTTAGGCCATTGACGAAAGCATGCATTGCTTGTACGTCAGTTACTCCAGAGCAACTATTCTTCATTGCTGTCCATCTGGAGATGAAATCCACGTATGGTTCATCCTCAAATTGCGTGCAACGGTTTAGCTGGTTGATGCTATTCGGGCGTTTGTATGTTCCCCGGAAATGCTGAGTAAATACTCTAGCCATATCGTCCCAGCTGTCGACTGTTCGTGACGGTAATCCATTGATCCAATCTCTGGCTCCGTCCAGCAACATTAGGGGAAGAAACTTGACAGCTTCCAAGTCTGTCTCATTGTTGATCTGGACGGCTGTATAGTAATCCGAGAGCCAGGTATCCGGGTTTGTGCTGCCAGTGTATTTCTGGTACGTTGGACCGACCTTGGCAAAGCCAGAATGCAGCGTTATTCTTCGGATCCTGTCAGTAAAACACTTAGGACCAAAGTATAGATCATCCTTTTATGCTCTGTCAATGTGTGCAGAATATCTTCCGGCTGAATGGACAGAAGGGGATCTGCTCCTTTCTCTTCCATTGTTGCACGAACGCGCTTTTCCGGGATTGTTTCTATCTCTTCCGTGATCACGCCCTTTTGGATTAGGCGGAGTTCTACTCCTGTGCCTTTCTTTGTCCTTAGGCGGTGTCCGGGATCTCTCACGCCTGTGAGGTATATCGTATCTTCCAGCTTTCTCAGCTGGGTTTTTCGGAGGTGGCATTATTTTGCCGTCCTTCCGGTGTTTGTCTTCCCGATCATGGGGTTTATACCCATCTTTCGGGAGATGGGATCCGGTCCTAGACGCTGCATCCCGGTTGTCGGGGTTTTTCTTGTCTTTTCTCGGATCCTCTTTTTTTTCTTTCGAGTTGTCTGAATCCCCAGTTTCTTCCGGTCCAGGTGCTCCAGCAGCGCAAGTAGCCGTCTTGCATAGGGCGGAGTTATCATGCAGCCTCCCTGATCGCTCTTGGGCGCGCTGTTGTTGTTGCAATGCTTTTCCTAGGAAGGCATACACCCCTTGGAGTTTTTCCCCGTTGGAATACAGATCATTGTTAAGAATCGCGAACGCTGCTTCCGCGTTTTCTGCTGCGGTCTTGTATATTGGTTCGCCCTTGGCATCTTTGCCGTTTACCTGCTTTTGCCAAGACGGGTTATGGAACCTTTCTTTTGGCGGCAGTTCTTCCGGTCTTGCGATTCCGGGTAACCTAGTAGGTTTTAACGCGGATCTATTCTTTCTCTCGTACTCCTCTATTTCTTCCTTCATGACTTTGATGTCATTATGGGTTTGTTGGAGATGTTGCCGAGATCTGAGTAGATGTTGCTGTTGCCGTTGGAAAGCTTGTCTCCTGGCTTCCAGCATCTCAGGGGGTTCATCTGGTCCCACTGGTGTTTGCAATAGCTCTTGCTCTTCCTGTTCCGTCATTGGCGGAGCAGTGATTTCTTTAGATTTCTTTTCCGCAGGCTTTGTTCCGCTAATATCTCCAACTTCCAGGTTTTCATCAGCGAGATCAGGTGACTTTTTCTTCCGGATTTTGTATTGGAGTTTTTTAGCAGCACGGTGCTTTTTCTTGGAAGAGGGAGGTTTTTTGACAGGCTCATCTTCTGTCATCTCCTTGACACTGGGGAATATCGGAGAAGTTTCTCCGTCTTCTCTCTCTTCCTCTGGCGGAGGGGTTTTAGGGCTTTCCTGGCTGCCGGCGTCCGTGGTATCGGCCGGTTTTGCCATTAGAACTTCATGGAATCCCTCTTGAAAGGACTTAACCTTTCTTACGAAGGCGTCCTCATCTTCGTCTTCGGAGTCGAAGTTATCCGATCCGGTTTCCGACTCCAACCTTGCCTCAATGGCGGCAAGCACGGATTCTGCTTCCGAGTTCATCGTTTTATTGACGGATGTCGGATCTTCCGCCTCTGTGACGGGTGTTTGGTCTTCCGTCTCCATGACGGGTGCGTTGTTGTCTGCCTCTTGCACGGGATTTCCGTCATCCGTGTTTTCGGCGATTTCGGATTGCACCATGCCGATAAAGTGTGTATCACTTTTTTGTCGGCGATCTGAGCAGAATCCGGCATCGTAGTCATCTTCGACTGGGTATAGGGCGGGTGGGATAAATTTGCTTCCACCGCAAAACCCCATTGCTTTTGCAGTTAGTCCGATAAAGATGTTAGCAGACCCTATCGGTAATACGCAGGCACTTACCAGGTGGTTTTGCGCCGGTATGTAGGATCCGTTGTCGAGGAAGCGCCCGACGTCGTTGTCGAACTCCAAGCTTCCGACAGTGATTGATCTTCCGATTCCGCCAAGTATCCCAGATCGGAATCTCACGCCTGACGTCGTTTGCCCCACGGTGGGCGCCAACTGTCGAGACATCGTAGTAGTTTTCATAGACGGGGGTGCCATGAGACTACGGTAGAGACGTGGGGTAACGGGATAGCGTAGTAACACAGAACACAGGATTTTACCCAGGTTCGGTACGTCGCGACAGTACGACGTGCCTACTCCTGCACTTCTCACTAATTGGGACTAAAGCCCGTAAACAGGGTTACAATGTGAGGGTTTAGATCTAAGCTACTCGACGAGGATGAGCTTCTCGGCGAGTTGGCGTAGAGCTTCTCTGTTATCTCTCCTTTGTTGGTTGTTTTGTTTATCTCCCGTCCGGCTTTATATAACAGCCGGATTAGGGCTTACAGAATAGGAAACCTAGAAAACTACTGTAACTTGTAACTTGGAAAGCAAGGAATCCGTCTTTTCCTCCAAGCCAGATCACATGGGCTGTGATCCGGGTTCTTCTAGAATCCGGCTTCTGCGCGTCGGATTACTGGGCCGCCTAATGGACCTAAGCCCACTATCACTTAGGCCACCCTGGTAATCCGGCACTTGGCCTACCATCTTCTATACCCCTATTTGGTATATATCCGACAGCTACATTTTGATAAAATAGTATCATACCATTAAGTTCTAACCAATCATATTTGGTATATCATGCATCTAAAAATGACCTTCAACCCGAACCAAATTTTGTTTTGGGAAAATTATGACCGACTAAATGATTACGGTCTCTTCATAAATATGTCCATCTCATTTTATCTCTGATTTCCGGAGTACCATATTCATCAATTGGTCTCCGAACTTCACGATCAACAACGACATTTGCTAGATCAATTATTTCAGTAACATTTTCTTTTTGAGTGTCCTACACAATTTAAACCAAAATCAATCTTTGAGAAATATCATGCACGCTACTAGTCACTATACAAATAGACATCAAATTTAAAACTCAAAAAAAAATCCAAAGTGGAAATTAACCTGGATTTCTAGAGGTTGCTAGAGCCACCACCGCTGACTCTGCGGCTTCTTCCTTGGCATGTATCCACTATGCCGTCGGTGTCCATCGGAGATAGCGACTACGTAGATCAGGAGCCAAAATAGCATTCAATTCTTGCCTGCCTTGGTATGCTAGAGTCAGCTTTGTAGTCAAGCTTTCAGCTTCTAAATAGATGGGGACTGAACGGGGCAGGGCCGAGATGCGAGCGGAGATGGGAAGGTGACGCACGGCCGGCCGGGAGATGAGGCGTGGCGCGGGCGAGCTTCTCGATTGCGGCCAGTCGACCGGAGGCGCAGTCCTCGCCTTGAGGCGATCGGGTATGGTGGGGCGCAGCTCTGCTCGCCGGGGCGGCGAGCGGGGATGGCGTGCATAGTGAGTGGGCGAAGATGGGCGACAGGGTGACCGGCGGACACAGGCCGAGCGACGAGCAGGGACAGCGATGGTGAGGCGGTGGCCGGCGAACGCGGGCGGGCGGCAGTGGCGGCGCGCCGGGAGAGAGATGTGAGAGGAGAAGGGTCGAGGGCGAAGGCAACTGGTATTTTTTTCCCGTAATTTTTTTTCACGTTGGTATTTGTTCTTTCGCTTGGTCCGAGCCGGGTCGGCCGACCCTCCTCGACCCGTACTGGCGCCGCCCCTGACTGAAAGTATACAAACGTTGTTCTGAAAGTATACATGTTATATGTGAAAGTATAAAAGAATGCTATTGAAAGTATACAAAAACTGTTCTGAAAAGTATACGCACGGTATACCTGGGTGTACGCATCCGCCTGCGCCTGGGTGTACGCCGGCCCTTCACTGGGTGTACAACAGTTTGGGTGAACGTCGGCCCTTCACTGGGTGTACATCCGCATGCATCTAGGTGTACAACCGTCTGGACGTACACCTGTGTTGCACGTGGGTGTACGTCAGCACTGCACTTGGGGACGTACTTCGGTCACTGTAACTGGACGTACATCCGTGTTTATTCTGAGTGTACAAAAAAAAGTTTCTCGAAACCTATCAATATAGGATCTAGTTTTGAAGATCTCAACACGAGTATCTCAAATATGAAAACGGTTTGTAATTTCGGAATACGGTTCAGGAGATATTTCATTTTGAAAAAAAGAATCACGAAATAAATGTGTTCACACCCCACCTCCCGTCTGTGCGTGGCAAAGGGCAAATCCCCCCCCCCCCCAAAAAAACTCTGTGGTGGTGACACTTGTCACATATGCGGGCACCCTGTAGAGGTTAGGAGGAAGGAGAGTGCGACAAGTGTCGCGTCCACAGCGCGCGCGGGGTGCCCTTCCGAGAGGGCAGCCTTTTTCTAGTGATTTCGGGGCTAAAGTGAGAATCCCACGCCTGGTTCTATCATTGTAGCAAAACTATTTTCGATTTTTTTATTACATTCCCCTAAATAAAACCGGATTGTCTAAAAAGGAGTAAATTGCAAAGGACCAACACCATTAGGGTAAATGTAACAACCATGTAGAAAAAACCACCACATATCACATGAAATAGTAGGTGTTTGACACATTTGCCCCAATTGTGGTGGTTTTTTGCAATTCCTTCTCTAGAAATAGATGTTTTTTTTTCTTTTTAGGTTCCTCTCGAGCGGCAAGTGGCATCTTGATGGGAGTCTCCTCCCTTTTAGTCCACACGCGTGATTTGCCACACTCCGGAAGATTTCAATTCACAAAGTCAAAGGCACAAGTAACTTTTTTTGCAAAACTTTTGTTCCACATCTTTATCGTCCGGATTGCGCTTGAGGTGGCATTTGACCCTCATGGGAGAAGGCTTCTCCTTTGCACCTTGGAAATTAAACCTCTTCAGCATGTCTTGGGTATACTTGGCTTGAGAAATGAAAGTCTCGCGAGCCAATTGCTTGATCTCAAAGCCAAGGAAGAATGTAAGCTCTCCCATCATGGACATCTCAAACCTGTCAGTCATAAGTTTTGAGAAATCATTAGTAAAATCTTGGTTAGTTGAGCCAAAGATTATATCATCCACATAGAGTTGGGATATGAAAAGCTCTCCCTTTACCCTCTTTGTGAAAAGGGTGGGGTCAATCTTCCCACCTTCAAACCCACGGTCTTCCAATAACTCTCTAAGGTGCTCATACCACACACACGTGGTGTTTGTTTATGTCCATAGAGCACCTTATCGAGCTTGTAGACATGGTCAGTGAAGTTGAGGTTCTCGAACCTGAAGGCTGCTTAACATATACCTCCTCTTTTAGTGGACCATTTAGAAAAGCATTTTTGACATCCATTTGTTGCAATTTGAAATTATGTGAAGATGCATATGCATGAAGGATACGGATGGACTCAAGGCGAGCCACGGGAGAATAGGTTTCATCAAAGTCAACTATCAAAGTCAATGTCTTCCACTTGAGTGTAGCCTTGAGCCACCAATCTCACCTTGTTCTTTATAACAATTCTATGCTCATCTTGCTTGTTCTTGAATATCCACTTAGTGCCAATAACATTGTGGCAATCTTTGGACTTCTCAACTAGCTCTCAAACTTTATTGCGCTCAAAGTTATTGAGCTCATCATGCATAGCTTCCAACCAATCGGAATCCTCACGAGCTTCAAACACTTTTGAAAGAGCATTTTCCCGCATTCTGTTTTGATGTTTGTTGACAACACAACTAGAGCACTAATGTGTGCTAAGTGTTTACAGGTTATTGTGCTTATATTATATATCATGGTATTTTTGATACTGTGCCAAACCCCTTTGTGCTCATTGAAGAAATATGTCTTTTGGTGGGTTTTTCTATCTGTCATGTACTACCGGAAGGCGTCCGGTACTACCGAGTTTTCCAAGTTGCGTACTGGACTCTGCACGCAAGCTTTGGTGTAATTCGGCACTACCGGTCTCGTTCGGTAGTTCAACTCGGTACTACCGGATCCGCCCGGTACTACCGACCATGTTTGCTTGTGTGCGCTGGTGGAGCTGATTGATTGCTGTGGGGTGGCACTACCGGATCTGCACGGTACTACCGAGGTCGCGGTACTACCGAACCAGCTCGGTAGTACCGTTTTTTCGCTGATGAAGCTTGGATGCATACTGGACTCGAACCACCAGCTTCTGATAAATTCGGAACTACTGGGGGCGTCCGGTAGTTCATCGCGGTACTACCGGATCAACCCGGTAGTAACGACTGTGGTTTCTGTCTGCTATGTTGCATTGACCAAGGTGAAGAGATGCAAGGGCGGTACTATTGAACGTTTTTTGGTTGTATCGGGTGAAGCAATAAATGCTCCAAACGGTCAGATTCGTGGGATGGGTATAAATAGCCCATCCTCTTCTTCTCCAAGATCTAGTTCGTCCAAGCATTGAAGTGCATTTATTAGAGCTCACCAAATCTTTGATTCCTCTCAATCCTTCCACCCAAACTCGTTGATTCTTGGAGTATTGAAGGAGAAGGCCCCGATCTACATCTCCACCAAGTCGTTCTTAATTTCTCCCTCATTCACTTGAGGGATCTAGTCTAGGGTTTCCTTGTGGAGAACCTAGACACCATTGCTACTCTTGGATTCGTGGTGATTGTTGGGAGCCCCCAATTTGGTTGTGGGTGTGTGACCCAAACTTGTTTGTAAAGGACTCGATTCCCGCCTCAAAGGGGATCAATAGTGGAAGGTGGACTAGACCTTTGTGGCGGGTTTCATCGAAGAATAGGACGAGGCCTTTGTGGCGTTGAGTAGGCCTTTGTTGCAAAACTCACACCCCTCTAACGAGACGTACTCACTTAAAAAGGAGGAACTCGGGAATACATCGTGTATTCGTGTGCTTCCAACTTCGGTTATCTCGTTCCCTTTCCTTTACCTTACTTGTATTGTATTTATTGTTGTTCTTGTCATGTAGGTAAATTCACCATAGTTGCATTATCTAGAGAATTTACCTTTGTGTCAAGTCTAATCTCGAAGAAAAATTAAAATTGGTTGTAGCACCTATTCACCCCCTCTAGGTGCCCATACTATCCATTCAATTGGTATCAGAGCCTCGGCTCTTTTATCGAGCTTAACCGCCTAAGAGTTTAGTATGGCCGATGATTCGGATGTCGTCGGTTCTGTGGTGCATGTCACTATGGATGATCTCAAGGAGTTGAAAAATTTCTTGACCTCATCCATGAAGGGAAAATGGATGAATTGCGAACACTCATGTTGCAATTCATGAAAGCCAAGGAACCGGAGACCTCCACTTCATCCCCTTCATATGAAGATCAGGAGGATGCCAAGAATGGGACTAATGGTGTTCCACTTAAACATGCTTCCGCTAATAACTCCACCGATAAGGGTATGGTAGGAAAAGGAGATTACCACGCCGTCGAAGGACACTATTCTCCCGATCCTCCCATCCCACATCCTCATATAATTCCTAGAGGAGAACCTCCTAAAATTGATGCATGTTCTTTTGGTGAGTGGTAGTATTACATGGAAACTCACTTGAACTCTTCTTGTATTGAACTTTGGAGGGTCACTAGAGATGGATACAAGTCACGTGACACCTTGAACTTGACAAGAAGAGAAGCTGTAGTTTGTCAACTCAACTACACCGCCTTGTCCATCATTCAACAAGCCGTGGGTCCAAACCACATGCCTCATCTTCGACAATATTCCACCGCCAAGGAAACATGGGACACTCTTGTCATCATGTTTGTGGGAAATGAGAGCATGCAAAGGAATAGGTATGATGCCTTGAGCAATGAAGCCAAAGGATTCTATATGCATGATGGCGAGAATCATGAAGACATGTACCGAAGGCTCAAGACTCTTGCCACTGCATTCCACAATGTTGGTGCCAAGTATATTGATGATGCGTGGATCAAAAGGAAGTACATAATTGCTCTTATGCCTTTTGAGCCCACGGACTTGAAAAGACTTCAAGGAAAACATGACTTAGCATCCTTGACCTCAACCCAAGTGATGCAATAAATGTGCTCCTATCAAGTGCAAACAAAGAATGCGCTTGACAATAGCGCTTGAGACATGGGGATGAACAAAGGAGCATCCGTTGCTTTGAAGGCCAAGGTAGCGTCAAGAGAGATTGATTATCAAGAAGCTTGCATTGAGGACTTGGCCCCGTTGAAGGATCAAGAATATGACGTCGTTCTCAAAGATGTCATTTCTCTTACCGTGCAGAAGTTTTGGAAGAATCCATCGAAGGCCAAGGCATATGTTGAAGGGGAGAAAAGTCTCACTATGGAAACGAAGGGACTCAAAGAGTGAGATCTTGCTACAATTGTTTAGACAATCACCATTTCGTTGTGGAGTGTCCCTTTGAGAATAGGGAACATCATGGTGGCAATCTCATTCGCAAGGACAAGTCCAAGGTTGAGTACAAGAAGCCTCATTTCAAGAGGAAACCCTTGAACAAGAATTCTCCCACCAAATTTGTGCTTGTGACTCAAGAGGAATATGATTCCGGAAGTGATGAAGAAGAGGAAGAAACCACAAGTGAGGTGGCAGATCTTGCTATTGCTTCAACTCCTTCATCTCCATCACTCTTTGAATCCCCTGATACGTCCATTTTGCATCACTATTTTATATCGTTATTTTCTGTTATTCATCGATATATTTCATGATATGATACATTATTTATGTTATTTCATCTTATTTTGCATGTTCAATAATTATGGGAGAAGAAACACCAGAACCAGAAATCTGATGGAAAAAAGCACCGTCAAGACACCCTATTTCAGAAGACCAGAAGAAGAGGGGGAACACCGGAGAAGTCTTAGAAGTCCCGAGGAGAAAGCCAGCCGTAAGGGCACCCGGAGGGGGGCCACCTAGGGCCCACACCACCAGGCGGCACGCCCCCTCCTCTGGCCGCGCCTGGGGTGTTCTGACCCCCCCCCTGGCCCACACCTGGCCGCCCCTTTCGCAAACTTTACCCCGAGGGAACCCTAAGCCCCAGAACATCGTCGAAGAATTATTTCGCCGCCGACTCGGGGCGGAAAACACCAGAGAGAGAAAAGCTCTCTGGCAGGGAGAAATCTGCCGGTGAAATTCCTCCCCGAAGAGGGGAAATCTTCGCCATCGTCATTGTCATCACTCTGGGCTTCATCGACATCATCATCGTCATCATTATCACTAGCACCATCACCGTCACCGTCCACCTTCACCCCGATGTAACAATTAGGGGTCCTTATCATTGTTTACCACTAGATCCCTCTCCCGGTGTGGATTACTTGTTAGTAGTTGATGCTTGTGAGATTTATCGGTGTTTGCACTTTATGACCAGATTGTTATTATCCATTATGTCACCTCTAATTATGATCCATATGATGTCTCGTGAGTAGTTCTTTTAGTTCTTGAGGACATGGGAGAAGTCATGATGTTAGTAGTTGAATTATGTTGAAGTAATATCTCGTGGTTCGGTATTTAAGTTGTGGTGCTATTCTTCTACTGGTGTCATGTGAACGTAGACTACATGATACTTCACCTTTATGGGCCTAGGAGGATGCATTGTGTATTTGGCTACTAATTGTAGGGTTGTCGGGGTGACAGAAACATAAACCCTCGTTAGGAAACCGATGCACGAGAGAGTGTAGGATCCCGGAGTTTTAAGGTTGTGGCTAGATTTATCTTAATTACTTTCTTGTATTTGCGGATGCTTATGAGGGGTACCATTACAAGTATGTATTAGTCGAAGTTGGGCGGTGCATTAGCATAGGTTCACCCACACAACACTTAATGAACCAATAAATATTAGTCAACCGTATGAAGCGAAAGCACTTGACGAAATTCCCATGTGTCCTCGAGAACGTTTGGTAATCATAAGTAGAACAACCAGCTTGTCCTTTGCTCTCAAAAGGATTGGGTCACTCGCTGCAATTATATTTACTCGCATTTTATTTATCTGCTATATCAAAAACCTCCAAAAACCCATTTGCTAGTGTTTACAGTGAATCCTCTATCCAACCTGCTTGTCAACACCTTCTGCTCCTCGTTGGGTTCGACACTCTTATTTATCAAAAGTACTACGATACACCCCCTACATTTGTGGGTCGTCAAGACTATTTTCTGGCATCGTTGCCAGGGAGTGAAGCGCTATTGGTAAGTGGAATTGGTAAGAGAAACTTTTACTGTGAGTGATATTTTTATTTCTCTATGCTGTTTTATTTCATTATGGAGAATACTTTTGATTCTCTGTTTAGGAGTACTACTACTATAACTGCTAGGGTAGTAGGTGACTCGTTATCTGCTAAATTAGATCCTTATAAAATACCTATGAAAATTGTTGGACGTGTTATGGATAACTGCTATTATGGAGATGGAACTGTCCATCCCGGTGATCATTTGCTCTTTATACATGAATTATGCAAGTTATTCAGGTGTGCAGGTATTACTATGGATCAAGTTAAAAGGAAATTATTTTCTTTATCGCTGAATGGTTCAAATTACTGAAGAATGGTGAATCAATCGGATGGGAGGAAATTGTTCCTCTCTTTTATTCTAAATTCTATCCTCCTAGTGATATTCATATATATAATTTCTGGCCTTATGATGGAGAGAGTATTTCCCAAGCTTGGGGGAGAATCAAGTTATTAATGCTCAAATGTCCTGTTCATGAGCTCCCGAGTAATATTGTTATCAATAATTTTTATGCAAGACTTCCTCTTCATGATAAGGATTTATTGGATGCCTCTTGTTCTAGATCATTCACACGTATGAAGGAAGAAGCTAAATGGGATCTTCTTGACCGTATTCAAGAAAACACCGAAGGATGGGAGAACAACAAAGGTAGAAAGTCAGGTATAAATTATGATTATGAAGGCATTAAATCTTTTATGGGAACCGATGATTTATATAATGTTAGTGATGTTTGTGGTCTTGATTCTCAAATCTTTGCAAACTGTCTTAAAGCTTTTGCCTCCTATCTTGATATTCATAAAAAGGATTTATGCACCTTATAAAGATATTATTCCTGCTAGTAATATAGAAGTGCATGTTGTTAATCCTGCTGTTCCCGAGCCTTATATTGAAAAAATGTCTTTCACTGCTAAGGTAAAAGAACACTCTATTGTAGCTAGTGTGGTTAATAAGAGCATTAAGAAATCTATTGAACTAGAGGAACAAATAACTGTTGAACCTGTTGTAGCAATTGTAAAAGATCTTGTTTGTGGAAATGTAGAGGATGAACACATTGTCTTCTGTGAGGATGCTTCTAATATTGTTTCCCGTCCTCAAAGACTTAAGAAAACTAGTGTTCCTGTGCTTTCTGTTAAGATTAGTGATCATTGCTATTATGGTTTGTGTGACATTGGTGCAAGTTCTAGTGTTATTCCTTATGAGATTTATAAAGAAATTATGCATAAAATTGGTTCTTGTGAGCTTGAGGATATTGATGTGGTTATTCAGCTTCCTAATAGAGAAACTGTCTTTCTGGTTAATATTGTTAGAGATGTGGAAGTTTTATGTGGTAAAACTAAATATCTCACTGATTTTCTAGTACCTGGTAAGGTTGCTAGTAAAACTTCCCCTATTATTTTTGGTATACCTTTCTTGAACACTTGTGGTGCTATTATAGATTTTAAGAGGGAGAAAATATTGACTAAATTTGATGGAAAATCTTATGAGTTCAATTTCTCCAAAATTGCTATAGCACCTTATGAATCTAAATTGCATGATGAGAATTTTAAAGTTGAACAACTTGCTTTTATTGCTCTTGCTCCTAACAGTGCTTTGCAGCAATATATGGAGGACCATGAAAGTGAGATCTTTATGGAAGAAAGAAATGAGACTGACGATATTCTTTTTCGTCAACCGGTAATACTGAAGCACAATTTACCCGTGGAGGATTTGGGTACCACATTACCACCCAAGGAGGACCCTGTCTTTGATTTAAAACATTTGCCTGATGATCTTAAATATTCTTATATTGATGATAAGAAAATAATCTTGTTGTTATTGTTGCTAAACTTTCAGGTGAAGAATAGGAAAGATTATTGGGAATTTTTAAGAAACACCGTGGAGCTATTGGTTATACTCTTGATGATTTGAAAGGGATTTCTCCCACTATATGTCAGCATGCTAGCAATATTGAACCTGGTACAAAGCCAGTTGTTGAACATCAACGCCATTTAATTCCTAAGATGAAGGAAGTGGTAAGAAATGAGGTATTAAAACTTCTTGATGCTGGTATTATTTTTCCTATTGCTGATAGTAGATGGGTAAGCCATGTGTATTGTGTCCCTAAGAACGGAGGAATGACTATTGTGCCTAATGAAAATAATGAGCTTATTCCACAAAGAGTAGTAGTTGGTTATAGAATGTGCATTGATTTTAGAAAGTCAATAAAGTTACTAAGAAAGATCATTATCCTTTATCCTTTATTGATCAAATGCTAGAGAGGTTGTATAAGAAAATCATTTTTGCTTTCTTGATGGTTATTCTGGGTTTTCTCAAATTGATGTTAGGGAAAAAGATCAAGAGAAAACAACCTTTACCTTTCCTTATGGAACTTATGCTTATAGACGTATGCCCTTTGGTTTATGCAATGCTCCCGCTATGTTTCAAAGATGCATGTCTGCTATTTTTCATGGCTTTTGTGAAGAAATTGTGTAAGTATTCATGGAAGATTTCTCCGTCTATGGAACTTCTTTTGATAATTGTTTGCACAAGCTTGATAAAGTTTTGCAGAGATGTGAGGAAACTAATCTTGTTCTTAATTGGGAGAAATGTCACTTTATGGTGAATGAAGGAATTGTTCTGGGACATAAAATTTCTGAAAGAGGTATTGAAGTTTATAGAGCTAAAGTGGAAGCAATAGAGAAAATGCCCTGTCCTAGGGATGTTAAAGGTAATCGAAGTGTTCTTGGTCATGCTGGTTTTCTTATAGGAGGTTTATTAAAGATTTATCTAAAATATCAAAACCTCTTACTAATCTTCTTCAAAAATATGTATCTTTTGTTTTTTATGACGATTGCAAACAAGCTTTTGAATCTTTAAAGAAGGCTTCAATCACTGCTCCTATTGTTCAACCACCTGATTCAAATTTACATTTTGAAATTATGTGTGATGCTAGTGATTTTTCTGTAGTTGTTGTTCTTGGACAACAAGTAGATAAGAAATTGAATATTATTCATTATGCTAGTAAGACTCTTGATGCTGCTCAGAAGAATTATACTACAACTAAAAAAAAAGTTCTTAGCTGTAGTTTTTGCATGTGATAAGGTTATACCTTATATTGTTGATTCGAAGGTTACTATTCATACTGATCATGCTGCTATTAGATACCTTATGGAAAATAAAGATGCTAAGCCTAGGCTTATTAGATGGGTGTTACTTTTACAAGAGTTTGATTTGCATATTGTGGATAGGAAGGGTGGTGAAAATCCTGTTGCTGATAACTTGTCTAGATTGGAAAACATTGCTTTTGATCCTATTCATGTTAATGATAGTTTTCCAAATGAATAACTAGTTGCAATAAAAGTAAAATCCAAGGATAGTCCACGGTATGATGATTATGCTAACTTTATTGTTTCCAAGTGTCGATACATCATAGTAAGGATCATAGACGGGGGTGCCATGAGCCTACAGGTAGAGACGTGGGGGACGTGGTAGTACGACAATCGAGGGCACCAAGTTTTACCCAGGTTCGATACGACGCAACTAGGCGGCGTTCCTACCCCTGCAATCTCACTAAATCAGGGCTGAAGCCTGAAGTATACAAAGTACAATGTGAGTAGGGTTACGCTAACTCGGCGAGGATCAACTTCTCGGCGAGTTGGCTTCTAGCTAATTGTCCCCCTGTTTCTCCTCTCCCGTCCGGATTTATATAGATAGCCGGGTTAGGGCTTACAGAAAGGAAACCTAGAAGACTACGGAAAGTATCTAACTTGGAAAGTGAGGAATCAGTATTCTCCTCCAAGCCGCACCACTTTGGGTCGTGGTCCGGATTCTTCTAGAATTCGGCTTCCTGCGCATCTGATACGTGCATTTTATATCATCATTTATACCCTCCATATAGGCATTATTGGGATGTTTTATCAATGTTATGTCATTGTTTTGCATGTTTTAGATGATTTTATGGGACTTTCCTACAAAGTACCTATTTTTGGTATTTAATTTCTGGGTGTCAGAAAAACACCTGTTTTCATGTTTTTGATGTTTCAGGAGCTACAGGTATCCAAATTGCGAAAGTAAAGAAAACCTGTCAGTTTTTCTTCGGGAGAAAGGCCGTGGGCACAAGACACAAAGGAGGAGGGCCAGGAGGCCCAAAAGGGGGTAGGCCATGCGGCCAGATTCCCTGGCCGCGTGTGGGGCCCCTAAATGGGCCCACAACACCTCCTCCCCGAGGTCTTTTTGCTGACGACTCCGTCTTCCCCGAAAACGAACACCCTAATTTTCCCGAGACGAGACGGAGCCGCCGGGGCGGCGAAACTCTCGAAACTCTCTGTGGGGGAGACAGATCCTGCTGCTCCGGAGCTCCGGAGAAGGGGGAAATCATCCCCATCTCCTCCTTGGCGTGGGAGGAGGCATCTCCATCACCTTCCTCACCAGCACCTGCATCTCCACCATCACCATCACCGTGATCCACTCCGTTCCCCTCATAGTTTGATCATTGCTACACCCTAGATACGTGTTATTGTACTCCGTTGCATGTTTGGGATTGAGTACTTGTCATTATTTGGTGGTGGATCCATTGTTTCAGATTGTGTTGTACCACATATGTCACCATACATGATCATGTTTGCACGTTGTGAGTAGTTCTCGCATGTTCCTGAGGGCATAGGATGAATTGGCAATGATTTGTTACATGAGATGAGTTGTTATTTGGTCTAGTATTTATCTTTTATGTGATTCTATGATGGTGTTGTACGAACATCGACTGTAGAACACTTCACCTACATGGGCTCATATGAGAACACCGTAGTGTAGTGACGTGATGATGTCTTTAGGTGACAGGAACTTGAGACAGAGTCGTTGAATTGCATTATGAGGGTACTTGTATCGGGGACCTTAGAGCATAAGGCTATGGTGGGACATCATGTCTTAACAATTCTCGTGTTGTCATTTAATTGGCCACGTGATCCATCATAAGGGGTGATAGTTTATTTATTTATCTATTCCTATTTGTGGCTCCGTCCGAAGAAGATTAAAACTAGACAAGATATACAAACATGTTACGCAATGAATCACTATGCCAGCTAAATCCGTGCATCCCTCGGGAAAGTTTTCCACATATAAGACACAAACACACACTTGAACTTGTCCTCTTGCGCATTAGAGGATTGTGCTTTGTCTCTCATTGAGACCTACTACTTGCTGCAATTTACTTTCCGCATTTTACTTTACTTGCACTACACAATTAAAACACAAAAACACCTGTTGCTTTTATTATTCCTTTGCTATTCTACTTACCAGTTCCTTATGCTCCTCGTGGGTTCGACAACCTTTCTAATTCGAAAAGTACTACAATTGATCTCCTGCACTTGGGAGCCATCAAGACACTTTTCTGGCGCCGTTGCCGGGGAGCGTAGCGCTATTGGTAAAAAGTTTGGTAAGGAAACTTGAAAGCTGAATTTTACTTGCTGTTGCATCCTATTATTATTATGGCTTTTATGAGAGATGCTTCGCTGAAACTTGCTTTATATGAGAGTGCTTATGCTATTAAACCTAAAGTTGTTGAAAAAGAACCTCATGATGATGGTTATATTATTCCCCTTGAATTTGTTAAAGCTGTTAGGAATGAGTATTTTGCAGGGGATGGAACAAAGGCTGCAAGTGATCACATACGGGCTATTGAGGATATATGTGGGCTAATTAGGCTCAAGGCTATTTCTGAGGAGGAGGTAAAATGCAAGTTATTGTACCAGTCCTTAACTGGTGATGCTCGAAAATGGTATATGTCCATGGATGAAGAAATTACACACAATTGGGATACTTTTATGAAGGTTTTCTTTCTTAAATATTTTACTGCTAAAGAGGCTTATGAGAACCGTTGCTTTATATTTAATTTTTTTCCACACCTTGGAGAGAGTATTACTCAAGCTTGGGGGAGGCTTAAGGACCTCCTTCGTAAGAATCCTTGTCATGATCTCATAAATAAACTTATATTGATAAACTTTTATGTGAGACTACCTGATAGGCTAAAGCAATATTTGGATGGTTCATCTGGTGGAAGCTTTACAAATAATACTGCAGAAGAAGCTTGGAATTTATTGGAAATTATTTCGAAGAACTCTGAATATTGGGACCTAGACAAAGGTAATGAAGCTTATTTTGATTATGGATATTCATGTGTAGAAAGTTTCTCTAGTTCTGTTTTGTTCAAGAATGTTACTAAAGATTTTGGTCTTGATCCATATGTTGCAATTGAAATAGCTAAGAAATTTGCTGAGCACATTCGAATTTCTAAAAGTGGCTTTGATTATTATGTTGAACCTGTTAAATCTTCTATTGTTGTCCCTAAATTTATTAAAGAAACACCAGTGTCATCTGTAGTAATAGAAGAATATATTGAACCACCTCCCTATCCTGAAAATGTTAAAGAGAATTTGCTTATTGCTGTTGCTGACAAAAGTAGAAAGAGATGTTTTCAACCTAAAGAACAGGTGGAAGTCAAGAACCAAGTCTCTATTATTAAGCAATTAAATGAAGAAGATCATGTTGATGTTTATTTATGTGAAGATGCTACCAAAGTTATTAAAGGGAATTCATCCAGAGTTGGTAAGCCAATTATATCATGCTCTATTGGGACTTCTTGTTATCATGGTTCATGTGATATTGGAGCAAGCATTAGTGTCATTCCATATTCTCTCTATCAAGAAATTAAGCCTGATATTGATCCTATCACCATGGAAGAAACAGGTATGACCATTCAGCTTGCTAATAAAGATTATATTAGTCCCTTTGGAATTGTTAGAGATGTTGAAGTATTGGTAGGGAAAATAAAATATCCTACTGATTTTATTGTGCTTGGTTGTCCACAAGATTCTTTCTGTCCTATTATATTTGGTAGACCTTTCTTACATACTGTTGGTGCTGAAATTGATTTGCCTAGAGAAAGGGTGTTTATTGAATGTGCTGGAGAGAAAATTGAATTTATTTTTTCTAAATTTGCTGATAAACCTGCTAAGAAAGAACCAAAATCTAAAGATATAATTGAAACTCTTGCTCATATAGCTGTAGCTTCATCAGACGTGGTGGAACGTTATATGCTTAATCAGGAAGAGCCATTTAATGATGCAGAAAAAGAAGCTTTAGAACAAATATTATGGCAACAACCTCCACAATTACAATTGCATATCCCACCTGATAATCTAGGAGTACTCCCACCTCCTAAAGGAGATCCTAGTTTTGAATTAAAGCCTTTGCCTGAAAATCTGAAATATGCATACTTGGATAAGAAAAATATATATCCTGTTATTACTAGTGCTAACCTTTCAGCTGAGGAAGAAGAGAAATTACTTGATGTGCTTAAAGCCCACCGTAAGGCTATTGGTTATTCTCTTGATGGTCTTAAGGGCATAAGTCCATCTCTATGTATGCATAAAATTAATTTGGAAGAAGATGCTAAACCTGTTGTTGATTTCCAACCCCGTCTACATCCAAAAATGAAGGAAGTGGTAAGAAAGGAGGTAATTTGACTCATAGAGGCTGGTATTATTTATCCTATAGCTGATAGTAAATGGGTTAGTCCTGTTCATTGTGTTCCTAAGAAAGGTGGAATTACTGCGGTTCCTAATAAAGATGATGAACTTGTTGCTGAACGTACTGTTGTTGGTTATAGAATGTGCATTGATTATAGAAAATTAAATAAAGCAACTCGTAAGGACCATTATCCATTGCCCTTTATTGATCAAATGCTAGAGAGATTATCTAAACATTCTCACTTTTGTTATTTAGATGGGTATTCAGGCTTCTCTCAAATTCCAGTTCATAGTGATGATCATGAAAAGACCACTTTTACTTGCCCATATGGTACATTTTCTTATAGGAGAATGCCTTTTGGTTTATGTAATGCGCCTGCTACTTTTCAGAGATGCATGAATGCTATATTTGCTGATTATATTGAAAAGATAGTGGAAGTCTTTATGGATGATTTTTCGGTGTATGGTACTTCTTTCGATAATTGCTTGTTCAACCTTAACAAAGTTTTGCAGCGTTGTGAAGACCAACACCTTGTTCTTAATTGGGAGAAGTGTCACTTTATGGTAACAGAGGGAATTGTTCTTGGGCATCGTATTTCTGGAAGAGGAATAGAAGTTGACCCAGCAAAAATTGAAGCTATTGAGAAATTACCATATCCAAGAGACATCAAAGGTATAAGAAGTTTTCTCGGTCATGCAGGTTTTTATCGTAGGTTCATTAAAGATTTCTCTAAATATCAAAGCCTCTAACCAATCTTTTGCAAAAGTATGTTCCGTTTTCTTTTAATGATGATTGCATAGAATCCTTTAATGTTTTAAAGAAATCCTTAATAACTGCACCTATTATTCAACCTCCTGATTGGAACTTGCCCTTTGAAATTATGTGTGATGCTAGTGATTATGCAGTTGGAGCTGTTTTAGGCCAAATGGTTGATAAGAAATTGAATGTTATTTACTATGCTAGTAAAACACTAGATGATGCTCAAAGAAATTATGCTACAACTGAAAAAGAATTTTTAGCGGTAATATTTGCATGTGATAAATTTAGATCTTACACAATTGATTCAAAAGTCACTGTGCACTCTGATCATTCTGCTATTAAATATTTGATGAATAAGGAAGATGCTAAGCCTAGGCTAATAAGATGGGTACTTTTGTTGCAAGTATTTGATTTACACATAGTAGATAGGAAAGGAGAAGATAATCCCGTAGCCGATCATCTTTCTAGAATGAAAAATATATCTGATGATCCTATTCCTATTAATGATAGTTTTGCTAATGAACAACTTGCCCTTGTTAGTGTTTCTAGTGCTAAAGTTGCATCTCCTTGGTTTGCTAATTATGCAAATTTTATTGTTGGGAAAGTTATGCCACCACAATTTACCTACCAGCAAAGAAAGAAATTCTTTTATGACCTTAGACATTATTTTTGGGATGATCCATTCTTGTATAAGAAAAGTGTTGATGGCATTATTAGACGTTGTGTACCTGAGCATGAACAGCAGGCTATTATAAGAGATTGTCATGACAGTCCCTATGGAGGACATCATGCAGGAGATCGTACTGCAGCAAAGGTATTACAATGTGGTTTTTATTGGCCTACTCTATTCAAGGATTGTGCTGAATATGTTAAAACTTGTGATAAATGTCAAAGAGTAGGAAACATTGGTAGAAGGAATGAAATGCCTATGAACTATACATTACCACTTGAACCATTTGATGTGTGGGGTTTTGACTTTATGGGACCATTTCCTGCATCTAGTACAAAACATACTCACATTTTGGTTCCTGTTGATTATGTTACAAAATGGGTAGAAGCAATTCCTACTAAGAGTGCAAACCATGCCACAACCATGCAAATGCTTAAATAAATTATTTTCCCTAGATTTGGTGTTCCTAGATTTTTAATTACTGATGGTGGATCTCATTTTATGCATGGTGTTCTTAGAAAAACATTGGCAAAATATAATGTTAATCATAGAATTGCATCACCCTATCATCCTCAAACTAGTGGACAAGTTGAATTAAGTAATAGGGAAATTAAACTTATTTTAGAGAAAACAGTAAATAGAGCTAGATCTGATTGGCCACTTAAAATTAATGATGCATTGTGGGCTTATAGAACTGCTTATAAAAATCCTATGGGTATGTCTCCTTATAAAATGGTTTATGGAAAAGCATGTCATTTACCCGTTGAATTAGAACATAAAGCTAGATGGGCTATTAAGAAATTAAATTTTGATTTAAAAACAGCGGGGGAGAAGAGATTGCTTGACCTAAATCTATTAGATGAATGGAGGAATGAAGCATATGAAAGTGCAAAATTGTTTAAAGAGAAAGTTAAAATTTGGCATGACAAGAAAATTAAAAGAAAGGAATTTAAAGTAGGTGATCAAGTCCTATTGTACAACTCTCGTTTTAAGTTTTCTGCAGGGAAATTAGCTTCAAAATGGCAGGGTCCATTGGTAGTATAGGAGGTATACCGTTCGGGGGCCATCCGTCTTCATGGTGATATGAAAGGAAACCTCATGTGGTCAATGGACAACGCCTAAAACATTATATTGCAGGAAAGAGCTTCATAGGAACCATCGCGGAGATAAAGTTAATGACACCGGAGGAGGTAATTGTAAGGGATCATGCAGTTTCAGAAACCCAAATTCAATAATTTACAATTATTGTGTTTGGAAATTTCTCGGAATTGCGTGAAAACTTACGGAACTCATTTTTTTATGGAAATTAACGTGTGGGACAAGAAAATTGGAAGGAATTGGACCTCGAGGGGGAAAAGAGGACCCCACACGCGGCCAGATTCCTTGTCCGCGTGGAGGTACCCCTTTTCCACCTCGGAGTCCCGTTCCGTCTCGTTTTCGACTTCGACGCTTCGTCTTACCCCAAAAACCGTCAATATATACCCCCTTTTGTCGATCTAATCCCGCACCGAGAGTTCTCGCACGATCTTTGTTTTGTCTATTCTGTCTGTCAGGTTTTCCAAGCCATGACTTCGGGAGACTCCTACCAATGCACCTCCATGGACGATGATGATGATGAGCTTGAGGGAAACAACCCCACATCCATCCACAGAAGGAATAGGAAGAGGAAGGACTACTCGGATGACGAGGACGTGGAGCTTCGCGAGATCATGGATGAAGAACCTGACGAGGAAGATGACGAGGCCATCTTCGACATACCACCTCTTGCAACAGCACCTCCATCACCAATCCCTGTTACTGGCGTACGGGTGAACATGTCTTTTGGAAACAAGAGACAGTCCGCACGTATGAGCACCGGAGGGAATGCTCCAAGGCACTCACTTGCTAGCAAAAACGCAGTTTCTCCTCTTATTGGCAGGGAAACTCCCACTGAGAAGAATTGCACTGGGGATTGGGATCACCTTATTCCCAAGAAGAAAGCACCAAGCCCGGAGTGGAAAACTCCCAAGGAGACGGTGGAGAAGGACCTCATGGAAAGGTTGGGAAAAGCTGCAGGAGCATTTGAGCAAGCCTATAACCTCATGATGCGCATCATTGGAGAGCTTGAAGACAACTATGAAGAGAAGAAGAAGAAAGAGTGGTGGGCTGAGTACGAGAAGAAGGGAGAATGAAGAAATTACCGCAACCATCTAAGCTTGGGGGAGTTTCACCTATCCCCCATCTTTTATTAGCTTTATCATGTCTATCTAGTTTTGGCGTGTCTTGCTTTTATTATCTAGTTATCGTTTTCGTTTAGGCTTGAGTGAGCTCATTGAGCATTATCATGCATCCCCGTCTTATGGTTTATCAATGAATAATAAAGTATGGTGTCATCCATGATTCCCTTGTTTTGGGGATTTATGGGTAACACTCATGCAAATGAGCATGCATATTTAGAGGTTTCAATCACATCTTGCCTTGAAATTAATTAACTTGAGTGTGTTGGACAATTGTAGAATTATCTCAATATGACATAAATCCACTATCTATCTATTAGCTTAATGGCTATTCCGAGCATGTTCACCATGTTATAGTTTCATTTATGCTATAAATTAAGATGCTAATGATAAAGGGGCAATGAGAGTCTTAGCCCAATGGATGCCACATTACAATTAGTAATTTAAGCTGAATAGTTTGGAAACTAAATGAGACTTGATCATGTTTTACCTCTACTCATTTATCTTTCTCCAAATTAAAGAGTATAATTTTATTGTCCAACATACAATGGTTATTTGCTTTCAAAAGTATGGGGTGTTTGCTAGAGCTTCGAATATGTTATCCTTATGTGTATGAGTTCTATTCATTCATCTTGCATTATAACTGAACATGATGATGATACAATGCCCGTATTTATTTATCAACCATAAGTCCATTGATGCATGTAATGATCTATGTCCTTATTTACTTGGGGGAGTTGATACGTGCATTTTATATCATCATTTATACCCTCCATATAGGCATTATTGGGATGTTTTATCAATGTTATGTCATTGTTTTGCATGTTTTAGATGATTTTATGGGACTTTCCTACAAAGTCCCTATTTTTGGTATTTAATTTCTAGGTGTCAGAAAACACTTGTTTTCATGTTTTTGATGTTTCAGGAGCTACAGGAATCCAAATTGCGAAAGGAAAGAAACCCTGTCAGTTTTTCTTCGGGAGAAAGGCCGTGGGCACAAGACACAAAGGAGGAGGGCCAGGAGGCCCAAAAGGGGGTAGCCCACGCGGCCAGATTCCCTGGCCGCGTGTGGGGCCCCCAAAAGGGCCCATAACACCTCCTCCCCGAGGTCTTTTTGCTAACGACTCCGTCTTCCCCGAAAACGAACACCCTAATTTTCCCGAGACGAGACGGAGCCGCCGGGACGTCGAAACTCTCGAAACTCTCCGTGGGGGAGACAGATCCTGCTGCTCCGGAGCTCCGGAGAAGGGGGAAATCATCCCCATCTTCATCCCCATCTCCTCCTTGGCGTGGGAGGAGGCATCTCCATCACCATCCTCACCAGCACCTGCATCTCCACCATCACCATCACCGTGATCCACTCCGTTCCCCTCATAGTTTGATCATTGCTACACCCAAGATACATGTTATTGTACTCCGTTGCATGTTTGGGATTGAGTACTTGTCATTATTTGGTGGTGGATCCATTGTTTCAGATTGTGTTGTACCACATATGTCACCATACATGATCATGTTTGCACGTTGTGAGTAGTTCCCGCATGTTCCTGAGGGCATAGGATGAATTGGCAATGATTTGTTACATGAGATGAGTTGTTATTTGGTCTAGTATTTATCTTTTATGTGATTCTATGATGGTGTTGTACGAACGTCGACTGTACAACACTTCACCTACATGGGCTCATAGGAGAACACCGTAGTGTAGTGACGTGATGATGCCTTTAGGTGACAGGAACTTGAGACAGAGTCGTTGAATTGCATTATGAGGGTACTTGTATCGGGGACATTAGAGCATAAGGCTATGGTGGGACATCATGTCTTAATAATTCTCGTGCTGTCATTTAATTGGCCACGTGATCCATCATAAGGGGTGATAGTTTATTTATTTAGCTATTCCTATTTGTAGCTCCGTCCGAAGAAGATTAAAACTAGACAAGATATACAAACATGTTATGCAATGAATCACTATGCCAGCTAAATCCGTGCAGCCCTCGGGAACGTTTTCCACATATAAGACACAAACACACACTTGAGCTTGTCCTCTTGCGCATTAGAGGATTGGGCTTTGTCTCTCATTGAGACCTACTACTTGCTGCAATTTACTTTCCACATTTTACTTTACTTGCACTACACAATTAAAACACAAAAACACCTGTTGCTTTTATTATTCCTTTGCTATTCTACTTACCAGTTCCTTCTGCTCCTCGTGGGTTCGACAACCTTTCTAATTCGAAAAGTACTACAATTGATCTCCTGCACTTGGGAGCCATCAGCATCATCTTACTGGGCCGCCCAATGGACTATGATACATTACCAACAGGCCACCCAGGTAATCCGGCTCTTTAGACCAATGCCGGATATACCCCTAATCGGTATATATCTGACAGTAGCCCCCAAGAAGGATTGAGACTTCATTCCGCCACCTTTCGTCGATTAGCATTCTTTTCCCAGAAATGTTGGAGTTTTGTCCTGATTCTTCTTTTCCCAAAAACTTATAACACATAACTCGGATTTTACCAAAATCCGGCTTTCTCTTCCATGAGGCTTCGTGGAGACGGAACTTCGTGATGTCAGTGATAAAATCCTGCCGACATCACGGACGTTTGGATCCATTCAAAACCCTGAAACGTATACTCTGATAGATTCTCGTGGGAAACAAGGAGATATCAATTATCACCCCGTCCCCTCATTTCCCGGAAATTACGGGCGTTACACGCATCGATCACCCAACGGTCAAAATAGCCGTTGGAGCTAATATCCACGCATCCGGCTATAAATAGCCACCTCGGGGTCTCCGGCTCCTCTTTCATTCCATCTTCCTCGTCGAGCCCCCAGCGCCACTGCAACCATAGCCCGAGCCCGAGCGCAAGTACGAACAGAGAGAAAACGAGCCCCAAGCCTTCCCTGGAGATAATCATCGGAGGATCTACCTCATGACTGTGCCACCCGCAAATTGGCCACCGGAGATTCTCCCTGCACCTCGGACGTGGAGAGCGCCCCCGTGGACATCGAGTCCATCATCAACAATATGGACCCACAACTTGATTCTCCGGTACGCGCTGCGGCGACCGCGCCGGAGGGAGCCGTCAGCGAGCCGCCCGGCGGGGATCTACCTCCCGCGGGCGGAAACACGACGCCGTCATCATCTACCGCTCCTCCTCCGTCTCTCTTGTCCGCGCCTGCGGAGGAAAACATTACTCTCGGTGGCGCGGAGGTAGCCGCCTCCGCCACCGCCGGTGGTGAAGACGAAGGGGAGGAAAACTCTGGGAATTGGATCCACCGCAATGTGGTTCCTTCCCTCCTTCCGGCTCTGGAGAAAGAAGGGTTCGTGATAGAAGGGAAATGGCGGTACGACGAGGACGACTCTGAGCCATCCCCGAAATCTGGCGAACGGGTTCTTCTCGCCTCTCACATCAATAGAGGTATGGGATTTCCGTCATCCGCCTTCTTCCTTCGGGTCTTAGATCATTACAAGATCCAGCCACACAATATCCCTCCCAATTCCATTCTTTATCTAGCCGGGTTTCAAGCCCTGTTCGAGGGGTATCTAGGAATAGAACCTAGATTAGATTTCTGGCAGTATTTCTTTGGGGTAAAACACAACCCTTCTAAGGGCGCCCTCCCAACCTGCGGAACCATCTCCTTCACCTTACGTAGGTTTAGGGAAGATTGGTTCCCAAAAATTAAAACATCCGAGTCCGTCAAATTCTGGACGGGCTCATTCTTCTATCATGCGGATGTCCCATTTCACGGAGAGGAAACGGACATTCCGCCATTTGTCAATTCCGCAGCCACTCCCCAAGACACTGCCTGCAGATCTGATGAGGATCAAGAGGCGAATCGCCAAACTTGTTTCCGCCTCTCCTCCTTTGACCGACATGGACACTGTTCCGTGCTGGCTCAAAAGGCGGATTCAGCCCCTGGCTCATCGCAGAAAAAGGCTTACGTGTGAATACACGGGCACAGAAAACGCGATGAGGGCGACCAACAAGTCTTTGTAGAAAAAGGACTTGAAGAAACGCGTCAACCAGCTGGTCTCAACTCGTGATCAGTAAGAGGAGAGCCGGCCAATGTACATCGCCGAAAACCCAGCTCCAAAGGTATGGTTTTGTCATTTTGAGCATTTTTCTGAGTCTTATTTTTCTCGGATGTTTTTTCTGTCTCTTATCCGGATTTTACTTCTTCTGACAGCTTCTAACTCTTCCTGAGGCTGAACTTTCCACTGACGAGGAGTTGGACGCACTTCGTGCCAACTTCCAATCTGGCGAAAGGAAGCACGAGAAGATGTCCGCCTCTCAGGAGGTCATTCATCTTGAAGGTGTGCCCGTCGCAACTTCGAGGTAAAAAGCCCGGGCTTTTTTCATTTCTATGCTCTTCGTTGCATGCTTTTTTTTCTCGGAATTTCCCTTTTCTTTTTCTTTCTAGCCTTACCCCTACCACATTGAAGGGCGAAGGTGAAAGTAAAGTATGGGCACCTAGAGGGGGGTGAATAGGTGCTACGACCAATTTTAATTTTTCTTTCACAATTAGGCTTGACACAAAGGTAAATTCTCTAGATGATGCAACTAAGGTGAATTTACCTATATGACAAGGATAGCAATTAATGCAACTAGTACAACAATAAATGCAACACAAGTGAGTAAAGGATAAGGGAACGAGATAACCGATAGGAAGAACGGAGACACGATGTATTCCCGAGTTTCTCCTTGTTAAGGGAGTACGTATCGTTGTAGGGGTGTGAGCTCGCCACGAAGGGCTACTCAACGCCACAAAGGCCTCACCCTATTATCCGATGAACCCCTCCTAAAGGCCTAGTTCACCTTCCACTATTGATCCCCTTTGAGGCGGGAATCGAATACTTTACAAACAAGCTTGGGGCACACACCCACAACCAAATTTGGGGCTCCCAACAATCACAAATCACCAAGAGTAGCAAGGAGCCTAGGTTATCCACAAGAGGAAACCCTAGGCAAAGATCCCTCAAGCTAATGAGGGGGAAATGGAAATCCGGTTGGTGAAGATGTAGATCCGGGGCTTCTCCTTCAATCCTCCAAGTTTCAACAAGTTTGGGTGGAGGAGATGGGAGATCTAGCTTGGTGGGTGAGCTCAATCAATGGGGACTTTAAATCTGGACGAGCTACCCCTTGGGGAAGAAGGGGAGCATCTATTTATAGCTCCACCAAGAAACTAGACGTTTTCTGTGCAATCGACGTACAATTCGGAATAATTCCGGGCACCCGGAATAATCCGGAGCAATCCGGATTGCAACAGAAGAAATCACTTTCAAGTGGAATCGCTCCGGATTGGTCCGGAATGATTTCGGATGGCAACAGAGGTTTTCGCGGCCATGCCGGAATCCCTCCGGAATAAATCCGTACCCCGGAATAATTTCGGATTGCAACAGAGGTTTTCACGGTCATGTCGGAATCACTCCGGAATGGTTCGGAATAATTCCGGATGGATCCGAAATAATTCCGGATTGCACTGAAAACTTCTTCTTCAAGCCCAAAAAACGTCCGCCGGACTTTTATCTTCTTCACCATTTCTTTGACACTGTTTATGTGCTGATATTGGCTATAACCTTTTCAACAAATAGCACACACGGTTAAAACTCATTTATGTTGTTAACAAACATACAAAACATAGAGATATCGAAAATGCACTTTCAATCTCCCCCTTCTTGGTGTTTGATGACAAGATAAAGATTTACGGGAAAAAACAAGGTGAACATAAAGAAATGGTCTCCCAAATATAGACGGAGCTCCTCCTCGATATGTGTCCCGTGAGGCACACATTTCATAGGCTTTGCTCCCCCTATGTTTTAGACACCAAGCAAACTAAAAAATTCACAATTTATGCAAATAGATATAACAATAAAGTAAACAAGCATAATAGTAGCATAACCACGGGTAGGGTGACACAACCAAGTCACGAGGTTCCACACAGATAATAAAAAGTTCGCAAAGACGAAAAACTAAAGAAACCGGAGCACAAGCCTATAAGATCGAAACGAAAGGCAAATAAGACTTGTGCCCCCACCCTTGCAAAGACCGTGAAATCCTAATAGGGACTCCTTCTCCCCCTTTGGCATCAAGACGCCAAAAAGGGAAAACGAGTCCAACTAGCGTCCCAAGAGATCACTCGACGTTGTCATCTCCTCCGCGGTGCTCCTCTTAATATTCATCCTCTTCATACTCATGATCTCCATGGTTGACAGCATCATGGAAGTCATCCTCAGCAGATTCCTCCTCATCATCAACATCAGCCGGAGGCACCCCAAAGTAGAAATCATCATCATGAATCTCGGGCATCTCAGTAGGAACATATGTAGCAACAGTGAGATATGAAGGATCTTCAGGCACTTCGATCCCAGCAGCTCGACGGTCAGCGTTCTGAATGCGGCGAGTTTCCTTGGCCAGCTCCCTAGCCTCATGGGCAATCTCCCTAGTGTCACTTCACATACTAAACATCGCCCTGAAGAACTTGGCAATTCCACTAGAGGGCTGACGCTGAGAAGCACCACTCGAAGAAGCAGAAGTAGTAGCTTGAGACATCTTGGACTTGGCCTTGGTGTACTCCGGAATCTCAACACCACGAATGAGGGAAGGCACCATCTTCTTTCCCTTGACCACTGGAAATTCATCCATGATCTCAACTCCCAACTTGGCATTGATAAACCTCTAAATCAAAGGGCCAAAAGTAGGCTTCCTCTTCTCCATGATCCCAGTACATATCTCTCGGTACATCTATCTTCCTCTCATTGTGGGGCTTAGTGAGCATCATGAGGTTCACCATATAAGGCCTAATGGCTGAGTAGTCACCAGCCTTGACCACAATAGTGGAACGTAAGATCTTGGACAACATATTGTAGTATCGGTACATGTTGGAGTTGAATGGCCTAGTCTTGCCCTGAACATCAGGAGGATAGCAGAAATCCAAGATGGAGTTGTCATATTCTGAGTTGTCATGTACCTTAAAACCATGATGAACATAAGTGGCCTTCCATTTGTAACCCAGAGCATCAGCAAATTCACACAAGTTGCTAGTGATATTTTTCTCCCCAGACATCCAAGTCATAGTGCGCATGACATCACTCGTGCAGTGTAGAGTACAATAGAACTAAGCCACCAAGTCCGGACAATACTCACACTCAATCTCCAGAAGTGGTGCTACATTAAGCTTCACCAAGCAATAATGAACATGACGGAGATCACCATTCTTGTGCCTATGATAGAAATCCATATCAACCTGAACCTGCTCACAGACAAGAGGATCCAGTGTGGAGTAGAACTCATCCCAAGCCTTTTGCCGAAGGTTAGTCCAAAAACGTGGATCTTGACAAGTAGGCTCGACAAAACGGTATGGGTTCCTCCTCTTGATAGATTTCCATTAAGCCACGGAGAAAGATTTCAGATCCCCTTCGGGCAGCCTCTCAACCTGATCATCCTCACGGCTCCCGGCACGACTACCGGAGGTGCGACCCCTTTGAGGGCGAGAACCCCTTCCAGCGGCGGACTTCCTCTTGGTACCCGCACGAGAGCCGCCACCTGTGAATAGAGGAAATAGAGATAGCAGGAGATGAGTGCATATGCCAAACGGGAAACAAAAACTCCAAAAGTTTGATGTAGTGCAAGATTTCAGAATTTCTGGCAGGATCCGGAATTATTCCGGATGGGTCCGGAATTATTCCGACATATTCCGGAATTTTTCTGGGACCCTCGATTTGACTCGAGATTTCCCCAAAAATTCGATTTATTGGCTTAAAAACTGCACCAAACTTAAGGAAAACCTTGGACTAGATCCTAGAATTGAACTAATGTGCAGGAAATCATGGGAGAGACATGTATGAGATAGATCTAGGCTAGATTGGAAGTTGGTTAGACTAGATCTAAGATGGCATGGAAACTAGGGTAAGGAGATTAGCCAAGGATGAATAAGTTGATAGGAACTCGGATCTAGATCAAACCCTAGGTGTAGATTTCATCTAGAATGAAAACCAACCAAAAAAATCGAAAAAGAAGAGAGGACAATCAAAATACCTTCTATGGGGGATGTCCTTGTCCAAAGAGGGATAAAAAATCCTCCCTAGGGGCAACGGGGACGAATGCAACGAAGTTTTGGTGGCTAGGGCACAAGAGGAGGGGAAAAGTGAGAAGAAACCCCCCCTGCGTGCGTGCTTGGCCTTTTATAGGCGAAAAAACTGTCAGACCCGGAATGGCCCGAAATAAATCCGGTTGGTTTGGAATTATTCCGGAAGTCACGGAATTATTCCGACCGGGTCGGAATTCGAGCACTTCCGGATTAATTCCGGGTTTGTTCCGAACTAGACCAAAAAATGGCAGTGAAAATGACTAGGAACAACGTGACTTAGTGTGGAGTAAGGAATATGCATATAGATGAACATAGGAGAAGGAAAATGGGCAAGGCAACACAAGGGGTTAGAAATTCCTAGTCTTACTCCTCGCTTACTCCTCGGGAAAGATACAAATAAGATGCAAATAGCAACGAGGAGTAGTATTCGGAGAAGTAAAAAAAACTTAACAACTCAAAAGCAACCAACTCTTCAAACAATAAGAGGTTGGTGGCCTAAGCCACCATGTAAGAGATCATGGTATGCAACCGCGAAGATATATCTTGGGGGCATTACCATTACTCAACATTGAAGCTCACAATTCAACATTAGAAAAAGAGAGATAACAATGAATTTTTGCTATGTGCATAATGGGGGGAGGGAGAACTCAATGTGTTAGGATAACACCCCCCCTGTGTCCATGCCTACACCTAAACCCAAACACGTTTCATCTATAGGGGTGTGTGCAAGATCCTCAAGTCAAACTCCTAGAATCAGTGATGTTTAGTTCATTCTTCAAGAACATGAATCTTGCATTGTCATGTGTCTTTGTGAAGATATCCGCGAGATTGTCCCTGGTGGGCACATAAGCTAGTGCAATATCACCTCTTGCCACATGGTCTCGGATGAAATGATGGCAAATCTCAATATGCTTCATTCTTGTATGTTTCACGGGGTTGTAGGCGATCTTGATGGCACTTTCATTGTCACACATGAGAGACACCTTATCCAAAGGAACGTAATATTCCTTGAGAGTTTGCCTCATCCATAGCAATTGGGTGCAAGCACTTGCGGCGGCTACATACTCGGCTTCGGTGGTGGATAGAGATATGCAATTTTGCTTCTTGGAAGACCAACTCACCAAAGACCTACCAAGAACTTGGCAAGCCCCAAAATTAGAATTCCTATCATCTTGATCACCCGCCCAATCGGAATCCGTGTAGCCATTGAGAGAGAATTGTGCCCCCTTTGGGTACCACAAACCAAACCTTGGGGTATGAACCAAATACTGAAAGATCCTATGGACTGCCATTAAGTGGCTTTACTTAGGAGCCGCTTGATACCTTGAACACACACCTACACTCAAAACAATATCGGGACTAGATACACAAAGGTAAAGCAAATAACCAATCATAGAGCGGTACAACTTTTGGTCCACATCTTTACCCTTCGGGTTATGCTCGAGGTGGCACTTGACTTGCATAGGAGATGGATTGATCTTTGCATTTTGGAAATTAAACCTCTTGATCATGTCTTGGGTATACTTGGCTTGAGAGATGAAAGTACCACGAGACAATCGCTTGATCTCAAAGCCAAGGAAGAATTTAAGCTCTCCCATCATAGACATCTCGAACCTGTTAGTCATAAGCTTTGAGAACTCATTATTGAAAGCTTGGTTAGTTGAGCCAAAGATAATATCGTCCATATAGAGTTGGCATATGAAAAGCTCTCCCTTTACTCTCTTCGTGAAGAGAGTGGGGTCGATCTTCCCAACTTCAAAACCACGGTCATCCAACAACTCTCTAAGGTGCTCATACCACACACGAGGTGCTTGTTTAAATCCATAGATCGCCTTATCGAGCTTGTAGACATGGTTAGGAAAGTTGAGGTTCTCGAACCCCGGAGGTTTCTTAACATATACCTCCTCTTTGAGTGGACCATTCTGTCGTGGGATGATCACGGCAGATGTTACCAGAGGTAACTGATCTTGGGGCAAGTCGACACAGGTATTTGGGAGAGGGTTTAGCTCGAAAGAAAACATGTTGATAAGCGATCTAGGAATCAGTACTCAACTCGCCGAGTCTCGAATATAGCTCTCGATTTATACTGGATACTCGATAACAGGTAATATGATTATGTCGTGAATCTCTGTCAAACCAAGCCTAGGGGCCGGCTTATAAAGTACCCGTACCCCCCCTTGTCTTGCCCTCCAAGGCGCAGCTTGAATCATATCCGAACTCTGCTTACAAACCCTAGCTTTCCTTACCGCAACCCACAACCCGGGTTACGAGGCCTACAAACTTTGGGCCTTCCAGAAGTTTCTTTATCCTTAGCCGGATCCCGCGCATCGTCCTTTGGGCCGGGTTACACCTTGGAGTTGGCCTACCGGGTTACTATCCCCCCATCAGTAGTCCCCAGAATAGCTTGGGCTTCCTGGATTCCTCCTAGAAGCGCTGGCTATTCCCTGCAAGAATATCAGACGTACCAATTCAAGTAGGCCGGGTTAGATTTCTTCGATAAACAGTCAGGCCCAACTCCACGGTGGCCATATAGTAACTCGGCCTTTTCCGAATCCATCGCTTATCTGCCCGGGAAAATACCCTGGTAACGATGTTGAAGACCCATCTCACTATACTTGTTTAACCCATCCGATAACCACAGAAAAGATACGCCTCACGTCCATTCTGAAAATCTCGCCTAACCTCTTGACGCATACCTCGGAAAATTCGGGCGGATGCGATTTTATCCGTAATTCCCGGCTCTCGTCCGTTGGCCTAGGTTTACCCTCCCGCACCCTATAAATAGGCACTTAAGGATTAACCTAATCCCAACGGCTCATTCCTCCTTCTTCTTCCCTTTACTTTCGTGCTCGAATCCACAGGGCGCCTCCACAGAGACCTCGCGCTCGCCCGCGGATCCAACTCGCCGCAGTTCGTCCCGCACCCCCGTCGAACTTATTCACCGCGTCCGTGAACATCTGGCCAACCGTCGCAAGGAAGTATCCACTGTGCGCTATCTATCACCGCCGCGCACCGCTCCAATCTTCTCCGGTAAGCCTCTCGTATCCATCAATTTGACCCATAATTTCCAGATTTTCTTTAGATTGGATCTTGGTCGATCCGCGAGCCATTGCTCTTACTGCACCAAATTAAACCACTTAGATACTTGCTAGTTCCTCCAAGGACTGGTGGGATGATCTCACACCACCCTCCTATCACTTTTAATCTCTAATTTCTTCATAGAACCTTTCGCAAATTTTCCTAACCTAGATCCATTTCGCCCAAATTTCCGCGCATATTATTAATACCCAAAAAATCCTCCTTTTCCAGTTACTTTGCTCGTAGTAGAGGCATGGGCAACCATCCGTGCACACCAAACTCACCTCAACACGTAAGTAACTAGTAATTTCCACAACCGTATTTAACACTCGGACAACTCGTAATTTTTTGCTCCGTGATACGTTACCCGGATATTTCTGAGTCTTCATGCTGTCTCTAACATCCCAACTCGGATAATCCAATATTTCCGAGTCTCATTTCCCACACCTCTTGTACTCTGCAGGTCAACCCTATGGCTCCGAAGAGGCAAGGAAAACAGCCGGCCCCGCCAAAGGCTACCCAAACCATATCGGCAAACTGGGGTCGGTCTACAGCGACAAAGGCCAAGCTGGATGGGATGGCCGAGCTAGGAATCCTCCCTCCTGTCGCACCCGGACTTCTAGAGGATACTCACCGTACGAACTGAACAGTATTTTGGTTGGATTACGGGGCTTGACGGCTCCCACGTCCCCTTACGGGTAGGCCAGCATTTATGTGCGACAACCAACCGTTACTGTTCATCGTCGATGTAAACTATCCTGTAGAAATCAGGATACTGCCATTGACGTACTTCATACCATACACACATGGTACGTCAACGGTTTTGAACAAAAGGATAACACAACATGCCTCTAAGACACAAAAGATTGAAATAAGGTTGCAAATGACCTTCACTAAGGCAGAAATAGCAAATACAATCATCCAGAGGACACATGTCCCAACATAGCATTCATTACATCAGCGGAAGCAATCAAAGGTGTCTGGGTACAGACAAATCCAACAGGCTTAAGAAGCCGGAGAAAAATAAAGAAGATGAAGCCCATCCACGTAGGTCCTGGATCCAGCCCTGGTCCAGCTATCTACTCGTCTGCAGTCTCGTCAAACTCCACGAAGTAGCCATCCTGGTGGTCATCGTAGCCGTAGTCGTAGTCTGCGTAAACCACAGCCCCAAAGGGGTCAGTACAACAACGTACTGGCAAGCAAGACTCACAGTTCACCAAAGTGTAGCCCGTCAACACCAAGCACAGATGCCTTGGGATCAACGGAAGGGAAAGGCATAAAAGATGCTGCAACTGGCTGCATTAACCAACTACAGAACATACTACAACTTACGGTGTATCAGAAAGAGATAAGATAGCGTATCGTAACCAACTATAACTAACCACCAAACCAACCCATCCTGGATCTCGCCCCTTATCCAAAGAAGCAATCCAAGGATAACTCACACAGTTGGATTAATGATGGATCAAGTTGTTGTGTCAATAAGCCTATTACTAGTCAAGTTATCATTAGTTAGGTGTAAGTTGTTCTGAGTACTTGTTAGCCAGTACTTTCACCAAGTCAACCATAACCGCGGAAAACACGGCTTCTCGAGAAGATTTATCCCTGCAGGGGTGCACCAATTTGGCCGTACACGTAAGAATAACCCGCCAGATGGGAAGGCCTTTCCCACCAAGCGGGGCACTCAACACAACTCAACCTTTCTTCGCATCAAGCCCAAAGCACCACGTGCTGTGCGTGCGCGGCTAATCGAGCCCCCCGAAGAAAAGGAAGGACCCTCATAGCACTGGAAGACCACGCCGCCCTAAATGCCGACTACAAAAATTCCACCCTGGCCTCGGGTTCGTACCTGCATATGCGTGCAGCAAATGGAAAGCCCGAACTAAGTGTGGCGATTTGGACGAGATGCGAATCGAGTCAAATTGAGGGGGGCGCCCATACACGCTTCCCACATGCGGATAGTGCGCTCATCATGGATCAGTAGACAAGACCCTTTTCCTATTAGGATCGACACTAGCAGGCCTCAAAACCACGCCGGGCCTCCTGCCGGTGCCTTATCAGCAAAGTTATTATTACCTCAAATTAACAGGTGTTGTTTAACAGCGAGCCCCAGAATATAACAGATATAATAACAAAAACTAACTGATAACAGACTCGAGCAAAACAACCCTAAGCATGCTAGTAAGACACGGGCCCAAGCAACGGGGTTTTAGGACTGGAGGTGTGGCAATATCATGGTTCAGGGTATCATGTGATAGGTTCGTAACAGAAACAACTACCACTAAGGCCAGCAGGAAAGAACAACGGAAAGTATCGGTAACCAATGTTGAAAGGAACACGATGGTTCATGTGAGTGATAGCTTGCCTGCAAACCCAGTAGCCGGGTACTGAGCTAGATCCTCAGAAGGGGTGTCGTAAAGGTCGTCGGTATCAACGTCGTCGTCTATCCGAGAAGAAACAAACCAACAAGGCAGAAATATAAACAATCATTGTCATGGCATAGTGCACAATCAAATATGATGCATGACAAGTTAATAGATGCATTAAAATAAACTAATTGATAGGATAACACAATTTAAATGGACACATATGCAATTTTGAGTTGCATATGAAAAGCCCATGGATTTTGGTTAGATTATTTGTTTTCCAACTAATCAACAGGTGCTGGTGGTTTAGTATGATGCATGCAAAAGGAAAACAGCAAAATAACAACATTAGAATCAAATTAAAATAGGGTGTAGCAATTTAGAATTTTATTATTAACTTAGGGAATTTTGGGTGCCTTAAAGGTGACACACAAATATTTGTTGTTTTCACCCATTTAAAATGTTCAAAACAAATAACAAAGTTGATATTTGAAAAGAACATCAAATTTTAGTTGGATTACATGTTTCACATATTGAAATGGGAATTGGGATTATTTAATTATGAATTAAACAATATTGAACAATTTTTAATTGCATTAAACAAGATTTAAATGGTTTAGGCAATTTTAATTATTCAAAACAGAAAAAAAAAATTATATTTGAATAGGTTATTTAAAATGGTATGGAAAACATATTTTATTTGCATTTATTGGATTAATAAATAATTAGTTATGGATTTTAGAAATTAGCATTTGAAATATTTAAGTTTGAATTTTTAAATACATTTGAAGTTTCCAAAACAGTACACAAATTGGATATTTGGAAAGTTTAGGAAATTTGGATCTGAAAACATATAAAGTTTGCATTTAATGGAATTACAAAATGAAAGTTATTAAATTTTAAAGTTTTGTTTTAATTCTGCTAATTAAAATGAATTTTGGAATTTCCAGGAATTTCGCAGAAACATTTGTTACGCATCTGCTCTCTACCCACTGGCACTGTCCCGTGGGCCTAGACAGCGTGGCGCTGAGCACATGCTTGCGTGGCAGTGGGGGTCTATGCCAGGTGGGCCTGCTCGCGCTTGGAAGGAAAAGGAACAAAAATTTGGGGGCGCTGCGGCTCGAACCCGCGCCCTCGCCCGCGCGCAATAGGTGCAGAACCACTGCGCTAACTGAAACTGTTTGACAGTATAGGGGACGGATGCAGGTTATTGTTCATCGACCGCGTTAACTGAATTTCTGACGAGCAAACGCTTGCTCGTTCGTCAGAACAGAAGTTCGCCGGCGTTGCGGTGACGCCGCGGTGCTCGATCTGGTGGTGCGTGGTTGCGGTGCAGAGATGTGCGCGGATGCAGCAGAAGGGAGAGAGGGAAGAAAACGGTGCTCACCACCGGCGTCGAGGTAGCAGAGGGCTGACGGTGACGTTCTGCTGACGACGGTGGCCGCGGCGAAGTCGAGGACGGCGTCGAGGATGTGGTGCTCCTCCGTGCTCCCGCGGGTGTCCAAGGCATAGCTGGTAGGGTGGCGGATCGATTCCAGTACGTGGTTGGCTAGGTAGGACTACGAGGTGGCGGCGCCATCGGGATCTTCAGAGGGGTGGCCGCCGGTGAGGGTGACAGAGGAGGGGATCTCGTCGGGGAGGAGGCGAACGACGGCGGCGGAGAGGGGAAACAGGACCTAGGGTTAGCTAGGGTTAGGTACGGGGCCCTAGGGCTCTACTTATAGGCGTGGAGGCGCGGTGTGGCCGCCGGAGTCGCTGCGGGGGTGCGGTGGAGCCTCCGATGCGCTGCCGTACCGCTTGACGACGACGAATAGAAGATCCGCACGAATCTCGAAGCGTTACGCGCGTTAAGTGTTGGGATGGGCTGCGCGCGCGTTAGGTTAGGTGGGCTGGGTAGGCTTAGCTGCCGCGCGCGCAATAGGTTTTGTTCGTTTTTTTTATTTTTCCTTTCTGTTTTTTTTTTTGTAGCTTTTGCTTTTGGAAGAAAAACCTAGGTTTTAGGGTAGATAAAAATCTGGAAAAATTCAGATAGACTCCTTAGGCCAAATGCAACCATTTGGCAACTTTCATTTTCAAAAATTTAAACATTTGATTGCTTTTTGAAATTTGAACCAAATTTGAGTGAAATTGTTAATATTAATAAACATTAATAAAATCAACCATTTAAATAGGGTAACCCCTATTGTAAAATAGACAAATTGAGTTGGTTTGATTTGGTAACAACATAAATTCAAAATGGTTCTGTTTTGGGTGCTTGGATTTGAATTTTTAATTGTGTTTGGAAAATGAATAATTGATTTAAAACCATTATTTTCCCAAGTGATCACTATTGAAAAACATGGAACCAATTGATTGTTATTATTTGTGATTTTTATTCAAAATGTTGTAACAGAGCAAGTATGAAACCATTGTTTGAATAAGGTTTGAATTTGAGTTATGAAAACAGTGGAAAACAATTGCAATAATTAAGAAACAAATGCAAACAACATGGAACAACATGATGATATGATGCAATACTTAAATAAACATGCAACAAACATTCTAAGGGGATGATTTTCATACTTGAGATGTTACAAAACGCCCCCCTTGAAGGAATCGCGCCTCGAGATTCCTACTGAGAACGGAAAAGGTCCGGATACTTCTTGCGAAGATCCTCTTCGGTCTCCCACGTTGCCTCTTTATCGGAATGATGCGACCATTGGACTTTCAAGAACTTTGTGCTCTTGTTGCGAGTCTTATGCTCGGTCTCATCGAGAATACGAACAGGGTGATCCTCATAAGATAGATCATCTTGCAGTTCGATAGAATCATGATCAACTGCACGATCTGGATCTTTGAAACACTTCTTGAGCTGTGACACGTGGAACACATCGTGCACTTTGGATAGCTTTTCTGGAAGTTCAAGACGATAAGCATTTTCTGCACGCCTTGAGAGAATGTTGAAAGGACCAATGTATCTTGGTGCCAGCTTTCCTTTCACACCAAAACGATGAGTGCCTCTGAAGGGAGTTACACGGACATATGCTTTGTCACCAGGTGCATAGACCATGTCCCGGTGCTTGCTATCATAGTAACTCTTCTGACGAGACTGAGCAATCCTGAGATTGTCACGAATGATACGAACTTTCTCCTCGGCTTCCTTAACAATGTCAGGGCCTAAAAGTGAACGTTCACCAGCTCCAGACCAATTGATTGGACTCCTGCATCTGCGACCATACAGTGCCTCAAATGGTGCCATGCCTAGGCTTGCCTGGTAGCTGTTGTTGTAGGAGAATTCATCATATGGAAGGCAATCCTCCCATTTCATGCCAAAGGAGATACCACATGCTCTGAGCATATCCTCGAGAATCTGATTGACTCTTTCGACTTGCCCCTGAGACTGAGGGTGATAAGCTGTGCTGAACAGAAGTTTAGTGCCCAATGCTTCTTGAAAGCTTTTCCAGAAATGAGAAGTAAAGATACTTCCACGGTCTGAGCTTATTTCCAATGGAACACCATGAAGGGGAACAATCTTTGCTGTGTAGAGCTCTGCTAACTGGCTAGCTGAGATAGTTTCCTTGACAGCGAAGAAGTGAGCTACCTTAGTGAGACGATCAATAACAACGAAGATTGCATCGTTGCCCTTTTTGGACTTTGGAAACCCAGTAACGAAGTCCATTTCAATCATGTCCCACTTCCACTCAGGAATTTTCAGAGGTTGGAGTAGACCCGCTGTTTTCTGATGGACTGCCTTAACACGTTGACAGACGTCGCATTCAGAAACGTATTGAGCAATTTCACGTTTCATGCCAGGCCACCAATACAGAGTCTTAAGATCCTGGTACATCTTTGTACTTCCAGGGTGAATGGAGAGAGGAGTTTCATGAGCCTCCTTGAGAATGATATCTTTTAGACTTTGAACCTGAGGAACTGCAATGCGTCCTTCAAATAACACAGTTCCTTTATCATCAACTGAGAAAGACTTGAATTTCTCCTTGCCTTCCTTGATGTGCTCAACCATCTTCTTGATTTCAGTATCACGAAGTTGTTCATAACGAATCTTGTCCTCGAGAGTTGGACTGGCTGTCAAGCTAGCAAGGTAGCCTTGAGGAACAAGACCAAGGTTCAGCTTCTGGAACTCCTCATGAAGTGGAGGTTGGCTTTCCATGATCATGAGATTATTGCAATAGGACTTGCGACTGAGAGCATCGGCCATAACATTAGCCTTGCCTGGAGTGTAAGAATGTCGCACCCTGATTTCTAGGGGATACTCACCGTACGAACTGGATAGCAGATGCTTGGATTATGGGGCATAACTGCTCCCACGTCCCAGCTTCCTGGTAGGCCTGCGCTTATGCGCGACAACACAAGCCCTGCTATTCCATCGTCGATGTAAACTATCCACTAGAGATCAAAGGCACTTCCGTCGACGTACTTCAAACCATACACGCATGGTACGTCAACTGCGTTGAACAACTGATATCACAACAGATCTCTACGACACAAAAGATTGAAATAAGTTGCAAATGGCTCTCATTAGAGCAGAGATAGCAAATACAATCATTCAGAGGGCACATGCCCCAACAATACATCATTACATCACAGCGGAAGCATTCAACATGTCTGAGTACAGACAAGAACCAAATAGGCCTAAGAGGCCGGAAACAAACAGACGGAGCCCATCCACGAAGTCACGGATCCTGCCCGGGTCCGCTATCTACTCGTCAGCAGTCTCGTCATACTCCCCGTAGTATCCACCATGTAGATCCTCAGAAACGTCGTCTGCGGAAACCACAGCCCCAAAGGGGTCAGTACATAAACGTACTGGCAAGCAAGACTCACAGTTCACCAAAGTGTAACCCGTCAACACCAAGCACAGATGCCTTGGGTTCAACGGAAGAGAGGGGATATAAAAGATGCTGCAACTGGCTGCACTAACCAACTACAGAGATTCTACCACTTCCGGCTAACAGAAAGGAGATAAGATCGAGGATTGTAACCAACTGAAAGATAACTTCAAGCAAACCCATCCTGGATCTCGCCCCTTATCCAAAGAAGCAATCCGAGGATAACTCACACAGTTGTAATAATGGTGAATCAAGTTATTGTGTCATCAACCTATTACTAGTCAAGTTATTAATCATTGGGTGTAACATGTTTGATCATTAGGTTTAAGTTGTCCTGAGTACTTGTTAGCCAGTACTTTCACCAAGTAATCCATAACCGCGGAAAACACGGCTTCTCGAGAAGATTATCCCTGCAGGGTTGCACCAATTTAGCCGTACACGCAAGAATATCCCGCCAGACGGGAATCAAACCCACCAAGCGAGGCACTCTACACAACCAACCCTTCTTCGCATCAAGCCCAAAGCACCGCGTGCTGTGCGTGCGCGGCTAATCGAGCCCCCCGAAGAAAAGGAGGACCCTCATAGCACTGGAAGACCACGCCGCCCTAAATGCCGACTACGAAAGTTCCACCCGGGCGCCAAGGGCTCGCAAGATCATGCATGCAGCAAATGGAAAGCCCAAACTAGTACGGCGATTTGGACGAGATGCGAATCGGGTCAAGTTGAGGGGGGCGCCCATACTCGCTTCCCACATGCGGGTAGTGCGCTCATCATGGATCAGTAGACAAGACCCTTTTCCTATTAGGGTCGACACTAGCAGGCCTCAAAACCACCCTGGGCCTCCTGCCGGTGCCTTATCATCAAATTATTATTTAACAATAACATTAGCATGATTGATTGATTAAACATCGAGCCCCCAGAACGTAAAAGAGTAGTAACAGAAAGTAACGGGTAACAGACTCGAACAAAACAACCTAAGCATGATAGTAAGACACTGGCTCAACCAAAAAGGGGGTGATAGGAATGGAGGTGAGGCAATATCAAGGTTAAGGGATTCATGTGATGGGTTCGTAACAGAAACAACTACTACTAAGGCTAGCAGAAAAGAACAACGGAGAGTATCGGTAACCAATGTTGAAAGGAACACAGTGGTTCATGTGAGTGATAACTTGCCTGCAAAACCCAGTAGCCTGGTACTGAGCTAACTCCTTAGAAGGGATGTCGTAAGTATCGTCGGTCTCAACGTCGTCGTGTATCCGAGAAGAAGCAAACAAACAATGCAGAAAGATAAACAATCAATATAATGGCATAGGTGCACAAACATGGGATGATGCATGTCATGTTAATAGATGCATAAAAAAAACTACTTGACAAGATAACACAATTTAATTGGACCCATATGCAATTGGATTGCATATGGAAAAGATTCATTGAAATAAGTGGAAACAAATGGTTTACAATTAATTGTTATGTGAGAGTTGTTAGCATGATGCATGCATGATGATAACGACAAAATAACAACAGTAACAATGATAGATGCAAGTGAAAAAGGATTGGAACAAGTTTTGGAAATCATTGATTAAGTTTGGAAAGTTTGGTTACTTAAAACATGTCACACAAGTAATTGTTGTTTTCAACAAGTTAAAGTGTTCAAAACAAATAACAAAGTTTATATTTGAAAAGAACACACAATTTTGGTTGGATTACATGTTTCACTTGTTGAAAAAAATGATTTCAAATAAATTATTTATGAATTAAACAAGTTTGAACAAGTTTTAATTGAATTTAATCCAAACATGAACTTATTTGAATTTTTATTTGTTTAAAACATTAAGTGAGATTCATATTTGACAAGTTTATGTTTTTATGGTTTGAAAACATATTTTATATGTCCCAAAAGAATTTGTTTTGATCAAGTTATGAATTTAACAATATTAAATGATTTAAACAAGGTTTAAATCATTTAACCAATTTTAATTATTCAAAACATGAAACAAATTTTATATTTGGAAAGGTGGTTTAATTTTGCATGGAAAACATATTTCATTTGTGGAAATTGGATTTAAAATGAGCAAGTTATTATTTTGGCAATTTTAAATGCAGTAAACAAGAAACAGTTGTTTTCAGCAATTTAAATTACTCAAAACAGCAAACAAAATTTATATTTGGAAATTACATGAAAAGTTGATTGGAAAACATATTTAGTTTGTGGAATTTGGAATTTTTATGCCCAAGTTATGAATTTTGCAAGTTTAAGTGAATTTGATAAGTTTTCAAATTTTGCACCAATTTAAAATATTCAAAACAGTAAACAAATTTTATATTTGGATAGAACATTTAATTTGGGACAGAAAACAGATTTAAAAAGTTAAAATTGGAGTTAAAATGATTTTCTTATGCAATTTACAAGATTTGGGGTAAATCTGCCATTTTTAATGCACTAGGGACTAGAAAAATATTTTCCAGGGCTAGAAATAATTTGGCAAGGGCCTATGTGTGATTACTGAAATGTTCTGTGACCAAAACATTGCAAAATAAAAAAAGGTGGTTTATTCTGTGGGAGGGGGGATTCGATCCCCCCACCTCCTGATGCGCAACACAAGGGGCAACCAGATGGGCTAGTGAGACTATGTTGACAGAAAGGGGGGCGAATGGAGGTTGTTGTTCAGAAATCGCCCACCGAAACAATTCGGAAAAAATAAGGAGAAAAGGGTGGAGGTGTGGGGATTTGATCCCGGGACCTGAGGGTTCGCTGCGCGTTGGTGCTACCACTACGGTAGCTGCTCGGTTGTGTGACAGAGAAACAGCGGGGGGAGGTTAAGGTGCAGTTTCGCGGGACTTTTTAACTAAACTTGTGCTGGACTGTAACCTGACGGAGAGATCGTTCACCGGCGATGGTTCTATCGCTGCTGCTACTGCATACGAGGGACGTGCGTGCGGTGCTCGTGGTGGAGTGCAAAGATGGTAGAGGGAGGGGAGAGACGAGAGGAGAAGAGGCTCACCTCGAGGGACAGTAGGGTGGCAGATCGGGTGCAGTTCGGTCAGGGCGAACAGGGTGAGGTCGCCGGCGTGGAGCGGACGGCGGCGGCGGCTCGACGCGTCCCGGGCCTGGCCGAGGGCACAGGGGCGTAGAGGACACCGGCCCGGTTCCATTCCCGTGGAGATCCCGCCCGGAGGACGCCCACAGTCCCCGCGCCTTCGCCTTCAAATTCCGGCCAGAGGTGGTCTTGTTGGGGTTCAGTTAACAGGTACAGAGAAAAATAGAGCAGAGGAGGAAGAGGAAGAAGGATGGCGGCGCTCGAGGGTGAAGGGTAGAGGTCTAGGGTTAGGCTAGGGCAGAGGGGGAAGGCTAGGTCTTAAGGGGAAGGGGGAGGGCTGCTGTCCGTTCTTTCTCTGCCATTGCTACGTGGATGCAGGGATCTCCTGCCGTACGAAGAAGACGATGGGGAAGGGGTACCAGGCCTGGGGGAAACGTTTTTGGGCTGGGCCTAGTGCTCTCTCTCTCTCCCTCTGTTTTATTCTTTTTGTTCCATTTATTATTTTTTATTTTTTGGCTGAATCGACAAATGAAGAAAAGGAGGGGTCTAGGGTTAGGAAAATTTAGGGGAAAAATGGTGGATGAGTTATTTAGGGCAACAACAACATGTGTAACTTTTATTTTTCTAAAAGATTTGAAATCATTTGATATTTGCCACTTGTTTGAAAATGAATGGAATTTGTTATTGAATGAATTGTTAAGAGGACCCCTTTGAATAGTGTGAACCCTATTGATTAAAATAGAACAACTGATTATAATTTGGTTGTTACTTTTATAACTTTCACATTTGGTGCTGTTTTGTGATTGCTTTGAATTTGGAAACAATTGGGAATTAATTGATTGAAATAAAAGCACCATTTTATTAGTTGATCAACATGGAATAAAATGAGAACAATTGGTTGTTTTTATTTGAAATAACATTTTGGAAATTGTAACATCACAAGGATGAAACAAAAGGTTTGAAGTTTTGGTTTGAAATTCAAATAGAAAACAAAGGAAAACAAATGAAAACAGTTGGAAAACAACTGAAAACAGAGGAAAACAAAAGGAAAAACAAGCAAAACAAATGCAATCAACATGATGCCATGATGCAAAACATAAAATAATAGAGAGCAAACATTCTAAAGGCTGTTTTTCAGACTTGGGATGTTACAAAACTCCCCCACTTGAAGGAATCGCGCCCCGAGATTCCTACGAGAAAAGAAAAGGTCCGGAACTTCTTGGGAAGATCCACTTGAGCTGTGACACGTGAAACACATCGTGCACCTTGGATAGTTTAACTGGAAGTTCAAAACAATATGAATTCCTGGCAACTCTTCTGGAAAGATATCAGGGAATTTGGAAACCACCGGAACATTTTCAAGTAAAGGGAGAGGTTTTTGTATCAAGGGTGTATAGCTGGATAGAATTTGATTCATTTGGAGAATAGATTATCTGGCTAGAATGGTGGAACAGAGTTATTGACATCAATCCAATACCAAGAATGATATCAATGTTAGAATTGCCAAGCAACATGAGAGAAACAAGGAATATGTGGCCTTTAATTAGAATTTGATTTGTATGACTGAACTTGGAAGTCCACATTTGAGATTCCGGAGAGTGAACGGTGATTTGATTTCTTAGTGGAACCACAACTTGGTAGTTTGTTATGGCAAGGATTTTTGACACCAAGGAATGTGATGCTCCGGTATCAAAGAACACTTTAGCTGGAATAGAGTTTAGCAGATGAACGGGGAAACTTTGATTAGACGCCGGTAGAAGAATTGAAGTGGAAAACAACAACAAGATTTCAACGGACGAAAAGGTTCTTTAAAAGAACAGGATATTGAATCATCACCGGGGAAAACGAGATCAAAATCCTGAGGTACTACGGAGAACCCAAAACACGTGAAATCCTAACTTGAAAGTTTAGATGAGAAGGGAAAAATCAACGTTGCACTTCCTTAACAGAAAAGGGAGGGAGGGTGGGGAAAAGAAGAAAAAGAACAGAATTCCTACTCTCACGTTTCATTTTTCCTATATAGCTACAAAATAGTTTCTAGACTCAACTGCGACCAGTAAAAAGGGATCCTACAGGCAGACAGGCTCTGATACCATTTGTCGCACCCTGATTTCTAGGGGATACTCACCGTACGAACTGGATAGCAGATGCTTGGATTATGGGGCATAACTGCTCCCACGTCCCAGCTTCCTGGTAGGCCTGCGCTTATGCGCGACAACACAAGCCCTGCTATTCCATCGTCGATGTAAACTATCCACTAGAGATCAAAGGCACTTCCGTCGACGTACTTCAAACCATACACACATGGTACGTCAACGGCGTTGAACAACTGATATCACAACAGATCTCTACGACACAAAAGATTGAAATAAGTTGCAAATGGCTCTCATTAGAGCAGAGATAGCAAATACAATCATTCAGAGGGCACATGCCCCAACAATACATCATTACATCACAGCGGAAGCATTCAACATGTCTGAGTACAGACAAGAACCAAATAGGCCTAAGAGGCCGGAAACAAACAGACGGAGCCCATCCACGAAGTCACGGATCCTGCCCGGGTCCGCTATCTACTCGTCAGCAGTCTCGTCATACTCCCCGTAGTATCCACCATGTAGATCCTCGGAAACGTCGTCTGCGGAAACCACAGCCCCAAAGGGGTCAGTACATAAACGTATTGGCAAGCAAGACTCACAGTTCACCAAAGTGTAACCCATCAACACCAAGCACATATGCCTTGGGTTCAACGGAAGAGAGGGGATATAAAAGATGCTGCAACTGGCTGCACTAACCAACTACAGAGATTCTACCACTTCCGGCTAACAGAAAGGAGATAAGATCAAGGATTGTAACCAACTGAAAGATAACTTCAAGCAAACCCATCCTGGATCTCGCCCCTTATCCAAAGAAGCAATCCGAGGATAACTCACACAGTTGTAATAAAGGTGAATCAAGTTATTGTGTCATAAACCTATTACTAGTCAAGTTATTAATCATTGGGTGTAACATGTTTGATCATTAGGTTTAAGTTTTCCTGAGTACTTGTTAGCCAGTACTTTCACCAAGTAATCCATAACTGCGGAAAACACGGCTTCTCGAGAAGATTATCCCTGCAGGGTTGCACCAATTTAGCCGTACACGCAAGAATATCCCGCCAGACGGGAATCAAACCCACCAAGCGAGGCACTCTACACAACCAACCCTTCTTCGCATCAAGCCCAAAGCACCGCGTGCTGTGCGTGCGCGGCTAATCGAGCCCCCCCGAAGAAAAGGAGGACCCTCATAGCACTGGAAGACCACGCCGCCCTAAATGCCGACTACGAAAGTTCCACCCGGGCGCCAAGGGCTCGCAAGATCATGCATGCAGCAAATGGAAAGCCCGAACTAGTACGGCGATTTGGACGAGATGCGAATCGGGTCAAGTTGAGGGGGGCGCCCATACTCGCTTCCCACATGCGGGTAGTGCGCTCATCATGGATCAGTAGACAAGACCCTTTTCCTATTAGGGTCGACACTAGCAGGCCTCAAAACCACCCTGGGCCTCCTGCCGGTGCCTTATCATCAAATTATTATTTAACAATAACATTAGCATGATTGATTGATTAAACATCGAGCCCCCAGAACGTAAAAGAGTAGTAACAGAAAGTAACGGGTAACAGACTCGAACAAAACAACCTAAGCATGCTAGTAAGACACTGGCTCAACCAAAAAGGGGGTGATAGGAATGGAGGTGAGGCAATATCAAGGTTAAGGGATTCATGTGATGGGTTCGTAACATAAACAACTACTACTAAGGCTAGCAGAAAAGAACAACGGAGAGTATCGGTAACCAATGTTGAAAGGAACACAGTGGTTCATGTGAGTGATAACTTGCCTGCAAAACCCAGTAGCCTGGTACTGAGCTAACTCCTTAGAAGGGATGTCATAAGTATCGTCGGTCTCAACGTCGTCGTGTATCCGAGAAGAAGCAAACAAACAATGCAGAAAGATAAACAATCAATATAATGGCATAGGTGCACAAACATGGGATGATGCATGTCATGTTAATAGATGCATCAAAATAAACTACTTGACAAGATAACACAATTTAATTGGACCCATATGCAATTGGATTGCATATGGAAAAGATTCATTGAAATAAGTGGAAACAAATGGTTTACAATATATTGTTATGTGAGAGTTGTTAGCATGATGCATGCATGATGATAACGACAAAATAACAACAGTAACAATGATAGATGCAAGTGAAAAAGGATTGGAACAAGTTTTGGAAATCATTGATTAAGTTTGGAAAGTTTGGTTACTTAAAACATGTCACACAAGTAATTGTTGTTTTCAACAAGTTAAAGTGTTCAAAACAAATAACAAAGTTTATATTTGAAAAGAACACACAATTTTGGTTGGATTACATGTTTCACTTGTTGAAAAAAAGGATTTCAAATAAATTATTTATGAATTAAACAAGTTTGAACAAGTTTTAATTGAATTTAATCCAAACATGAACTTATTTGAATTTTTATTTGTTTAAAACATTAAGTGAGATTCATATTTGACAAGGTTATGTTTTTATGGTTTGAAAACATATTTTATATGTCCCAAAAGAATTTGTTTTGATCAAGTTATGAATTTAACAATATTAAATGATTTAAACAAGGTTTAAATCATTTAACCAATTTTAATTATTCAAAACATGAAACAAATTTTATATTTGGAAAGGTGGTTTAATTTTGCATGGAAAACATATTTCATTTGTGGAAATTGGATTTAAAATGAGCAAGTTATTATTTTGGCAATTTTAAATGCAGTAAACAAGAAACAGTTGTTTTCAGCAATTTAAATTACTCAAAACAGCAAACAAAATTTATATTTGGAAAGTACATGAAAAGTTGATTGGAAAACATATTTAGTTTGTGGAATTTGGAATTTTTATGCCCAAGTTATGAATTTTGCAAGTTTAAGTGAATTTGATAAGTTTTCAAATTTTGCACCAATTTAAAATATTCAAAACAGTAAACAAATTTTATATTTGGATAGAACATTTAATTTGGGACATAAAACATATTTAAAAAGTTAAAATTGGAGTTAAAATGATTTTCTTATGCAATTTACAAGATTTGGGGTAAATCTGCCATTTTTAATGCACTAGGGACTAGAAAAATATTTTCCAGGGCTAGAAATAATTTGGCAAGGGCCTATGTGTGATTACTGAAATGTTCTGTGACCAAAACATTGCAAAATAAAAAAAGGTGGTTTATTCTGTGGGAGGGGGGATTCGATCCCCCCACCTCCTGATGCGCAACACAAGGGGCAACCAGATGGGCTAGTGAGACTATGTTGACAGAAAGGGGGGCGAATGGAGGTTGTTGTTCAGAAATCGCCCACCGAAACAATTCGGAAAAAATAAGGAGAAAAGGGTGGAGGTGTGGGGATTTGATCCCGGGACCTGAGGGTTCGCTGCGCGTTGGTGCTACCACTACGGTAGCTGCTCGGTTGTGTGACAGAGAAACAGCGGGGGGAGGTTAAGGTGCAGTTTCGCGGGACTTTTTAACTGAACTTGTGCTGGACTGTAACCTGACGGAGAGATCATTCACCGGTGATGGTTCTATCGCTGCTGCTACTGCATACGAGGGACGTGCGTGCGGTGCTCGTGGTGGAGTGCAAAGATGGTAGAGGGAGGGGAGAGACGAGAGGAGAAGAGGCTCACCTCGAGGGACAGTAGGGTGGCAGATCGGGTGCAGTTCGGTCGGGGCGGACAGGGTGAGGTCGCCGGCGTAGAGCGGACGGCGGCGGCGGCTCGACGCGTCCCGGGCCTGGCCGAGGGCACAGGGGCGTAGAGGACACCGGCCCGGTTCCATTCCCGTGGAGATCCCGCCCGGAGGACGCCCACAGTCCCCGCGCCTTCGCCTTCAAATTCCGGCCAGAGGTGGTCTTGTTGGGGTTCAGTTAACAGGTACATAGAAAAATAGAGCAGAGGAGGAAGAGGAAGAAGGATGGCGGCGCTCGAGGGTGAAGGGTAGAGGTCTAGGGTTAGGCTAGGGCAGAGGGGGAAGGCTAGGTCTTAAGGGGAAGGGGGAGGGCTGCTGTCCGTTCTTTCTCTGCCATTGCTATGTGGATGCAGGGATCTCCTGCCGTACGAAGAAGACGATGGGGAAGGGGTACCAGGCCTGGGGGAAACGTTTTTGGGCTGGGCCTAGTGCTCTCTCTCTCTCCCTCTGTTTTATTCTTTTTGTTCCATTTATTATTTATTATTTTTTGGCTGAATCGAAAAATGAAGAAAAGGAGGGGGTCTAGGGTTAGGAAAATTTAGGAGAAAAATGGTGGATGAGTTATTTAGGGCAACAACAACATGTGTAACTTTTATTTTTCTAAAAGATTTGAAATCATTTGATATTTGCCACTTGTTTGAAAATGAATGGAATTTGTTATTGAATGAATTGTTAAGAGGACCCCTTTGAATAGTGTGAACCCTATTGATTAAAATAGAACAACTGATTATAATTTGGTTGTTACTTTTATAACTTTCACATTTGGTGCTGTTTTGTGATTGCTTTGAATTTGGAAACAATTGGGAATTAATTGATTGAAATAAAAGCACCATTTTATTAGTTGATCAACATGGAATAAAATGAGAACAACTGGTTGTTTTTATTTGAAATAACATTTTGGAAATTGTAACATCACAAGGATGAAACAAAAGGTTTGAAGTTTTGGTTTGAAATTCAAATAGAAAACAAAGGAAAACAAATGAAAACAGTTGGAAAACAACTGAAAACAGAGGAAAACAAAAGGAAAAACAAGCAAAACAAATGCAATCAACATGATGCCATGATGCAAAACATAAAATAACAGAGAGCAAACATTCTAAAGGCTGTTTTTCAGACTTGGGATGTTACAAAGAAATGGTGAGATCGAAGTCTTTGATCTTTTCAATCCATCTCCTTTGCCTGAGGTTCAGATCTGGCTGAGTGAAGATGTATTTCAGACTCTTATGATCGGAAAAGATTTCAGTTTTGTTACCCAACAAGTACTGTCTCCATTTCTTGAGGGTAAACACAACTGCTGCAAGTTCAAGATCATGTGTGGGATAGTTTTGCTCATGTGGGTTCAACTGACGTGAAGCATAAGCCACAACTTGGCGTTCTTGCATAAGAACTGCTCCTAGTCCTTGGAGAGATGCATCACAGAATATCTGGAAAGGTTTGGTAGTATCTGGGCCAACCAGAACTGGGGTAGAAGTGAGTTTAGTCTTCAGGAGATTGAAACTCTCATCACACTGTGGAGTCCAAACGAACTTTTTGTCCTTCTTTGTGAGATCAGTGAGAGGTTTTGCAATCTTGGAAAAGTTTTGGACGAAACGACGGCAATAGCTAGCCAAGCCAAGAAAACTTCTGACTTGCTTCACCGTCTTAGGGGGTTTCCAATCAACAATTGCCTTAACCTTTTCCTGGTCAATGGCTATGCCTTTGGCGGAGATGATATGACCAAGATATGCAACTTCTGGAATCCAGAACTCACATTTGGAGAATTTGGCATATAGACGATGCTCGCGAAGTTTCATGAGAGTGAGACGAAGGTGTTCTCCATGCTCTTCCTCGGATTTTGAGTAGACTAGAATATCATCAAGATATACCACAACGAACTTGTCGAGGTATTCATGGAAGACAGAATTCATGAGTCTTGAGAAGGTTGCCGGTGCAATTGTGAGACCAAAGGACATGACGGTGTATTCATATAGACCGTACCGAGTGGTGAAAGCTGTTTTTGGAATATCTTCCTTTCTGATCTTTATCTGATGGTAACCCATCCTCAAGTCCAACTTTGAGAATATTGAGGCTCCAGCAAGTTGATCAAAAAGATCATCGATACGAGGAATTGGATACTTGTTCTTGATGGTTTTCTCGTTGAGAGGACGATAGTCAACCACGAGTCTTTTTGTTTGATCCTTCTTGGAAACAAACAGAGTTGGGCAACCCCAAGCGGAGGAACTAGGCTGAATGTAACCTTTCTCCATGTACATATCGATTTGCTCCTTCAACAATTTCAGTTCAGGAGGAGCTATCTTGTATGGATGTTTAGAGATTGGTGCAGTACCTGGTTCAAGCTCGATCACGAACTCAACTGCTCTGTCCGGAGGCATCCCTGGCAACTCTTCTGGAAAGACGTCAGGGAATTCACAAACCACCGGAACATTTTCAAGCAGAGGTAGAGTTTTAGTATCCAGGGTGTACAGCTGAACAGAACTTGATTCACTTGGAGAATAGACTATCTGGCCGGAAGGGTGGAACAGAGTTATTGATTTCTTAGCACAATCAATCGTAGCTTTATTGGCCTTCAACCAATCCATGCCAAGGATGACATCAATGTCAGAATTGCCAAGCAGAATGAGGGAAGCAAGGAATATGTGACCTCCAATCAAGATCTGATTCTCATGACTGATCTTGGAAGTTTGCATGGTTGCTCCAGGGGAGTTTACTACTAGCGGGGAACCCAAACCAACAAAAGGTAGTTTAACTGCTGTCGCAAAGATCTTTGACACGAACGAATGCGATGCCCCGGTATCAAACAACACTTTAGCTGGGTTAGAGTTTACGGGGAATGTACCGAGAACGACGTCATCAGCTTCCTCAGCTTTGTCGGCCTTGATATGATTCACCCTCGCGGTCCTCCCGACAGGCCTGTTGTTGGAGTTGAAGGCTTTTGCCCGGGGAGCACGAACCATTGCCTGGTTGGTGTTGGGGCGAGGAGGTGGTGGAGGTAGCTGCTTCTGAGTGCACTTATCAGCGTAGTGCCCAGTCTCCTTGCACTTGAAGCAAGTGACGACACGAGGAGGACCTGGCCTTGGCTGCCCCATTAGAAACCTCTGTCCCTGCATCTGAGATGGGTTGGGTGGGCGGGGACCAAAGCCTGGAGAAGCTTGGGCATTTGGAGCCCTAGTGACAGCACTGTTTGGCACCCAGATGCGGCGCTTCTGCGGAGGGGTGGTCATGTTGGAGGAGGAACCACCCTCACGCGAGTGCTTGCGCGACTCTTCGAACGCCTTGCGCCCATTCTCCTCATTGAGCGCGGTGTTCACGAGCTCCACGAAGTCCTTGCACTTGATGTTGGTGAGAGCGTACTTCAGTTCCGGGTTAAAACCTCGGCGGAACCTTGCCATCTTCTTGGCTTCAGTGGACACCTCGTCACCGGCGTATCGAGCGAGACGATTGAACTCGTTCTGGTAGCCGAGGACGTCCAGCTTGCCCTGTTTGAGAGAGCAGAACTCCTCACGCATCCTTTCCATGAGACCATCCGGGATGTGGTGCTTCAGGAAGGCATCCTTGAAACAACCCCAGGTGATAGGATAGCCAGCTCTCATGGTCTGGTAGTTCTCCCACCAGGTAGCTGCCTGACCCTTCAGTAGGTAGGTGGCGTACTTGACCTTATCTTCCTCAGCAACATGAGCAATCTCCAGAGCCCTGTTCATCTCCCTGATCCAGTCATCAGCATCCAGAGGCTCACGTGTTGCGACGAAAGCTCTCGGCCCCAGACTCAGAAACTCCTTAATGCTGACTCGCGGAGCATTCTGGTTGTTGTTCTGGTTAGCCTGGATCTGGGCCATCTGAGCCACGACCTGAGTCATCTGAGTCAACAGCTCCGTGAGCGGAGGTGGTTCAGGCATGGTGTTCCTGGTTGGAGGCATCCTGAACAGAAATGCATTTTAGCACAATCACAGCAAAGGATAGACTTGGTAACCGAAAAAGAGATTATTCCGACGCATGAATAGATAACCAACAGGTACATCATCACATGTTCAAATACATCAGAATATCCAACAGACCAATACATGGTTCGAATGCCACAGGATAACTAAACATAGCTAGGAACGGATACATCGGTACTCCCATGCTCATCACGCAGGACGGCGGTGAGTAGTACGACGAGAGATACGGTGCGGAGGAATCCCTCGGAAGTAGGTATGACGACGATCCACGTAGAGGGGAACTGCTCTGAGAGCAACTCTCGGTGTGGTGAAATAGAAAGCGTCGTCTCCCTGTGCTCCATAGCGGGGAATCCCTGTGTAACCAGCTCCGAGGTCGAGAAGTGGGCCTCTGATCGGCTCGTAACCTCCAGCATCTGGCAGCGGAAACCCAGCTGGCTGAGTGAAACGTGCAAAGCGCTCGTCTCCAACAAAGTCTGTGGTGTACGTCGCCAGACGAGTGAGAGCAAGGTGGAGCTGCTCCCTGACTGAGGCTAACTCCTGAGAAAGTGTGGAAGCAACTGCGTCACTGTGCCTCACGAACTGAGCAGTGGTGTGCAGCCTGGAGCTATCAGACTCGTAGGTATCCAGGTTGCTGTGGAGAGTGAAGTGAACTCCCGCCGACGTGATGTAACCACGGGGGATGTGACGATAGATAGAATCGTCAAACCCCCAGTAGTCAGCACGGAGGACGGTGAGACTCACGTAAGCGGCCTGCTGCACAGCTATATCCACTGTGGAACCTACTGCCTCGTAGCGGTGGACAACGCTCCTGCCATCATCCGACAGAATGTAGACGATAGCCCGGTAGTAGGTCAGGTCAAACTCTCGCTGCTGCTCGTAGACCTGGTACTCTGGTGCCCAATGGAACCCCAGATAGGTAACCATGTCTCTCAGCATCTCTGGATAACCGGCGGTGCTCTCACAGCGAGTCATCCGAACCACCTGCGGGTAGAACCTGAGATCCATCTGCAGATGATTTGGGAGGTTTTGATTAGACTCCGGTAGAAGAAATGAAGTGGAAAACAACAGCAAGGTTTCAACGGACGAAAGGTTCTTTAGAAGAACAGGATATCGAAGCAACATCGGGAAAACGAGACCAAAAGTCCTGAGGTACTAAGGAGAACCCAAAACACGTGAAATCCTAACTTGAAAGTTTAGGTGAGAACAGAAAAAAACGTTGCACTTCCTTACCAGAAAAGGGTGGGTGGGTGGGGAAAGAAGAAAAATGGCAGAATTCCTACTCTCATGTTTCATTTTTCCTATATAGCTACAAAATAGTTTCTAGACTCAACTGCGACCAGTAAAAGGGATCCTACAGGCAGACAGGCTCTGATACCATTTGTCGCACCCGGACTTCTAGAGGATACTCACCGTACGAACTGAACAGTATTTTGGTTGGATTACGGGGCTTAACGGCTCCCACGTCCCCTTACGGGTAGGCCAACACTTATGTGCGACAACCAACCGTTACTGTTCATCGTCGATGTAAACTATCCTGTAGAAATCAGGATACTGCCATTGACGTACTTCATACCATACACACATGGTACGTCAACGGTTTTGAACAAAAGGATAACACAACATGCCTCTAAGACACAAAAGATTGAAATAAGGTTGCAAATGGCCTTCACTAAGGCAGAAATAGCAAATACAATCATCCAGAGGACACATGTCCCAACATAGCATTCATTACATCAGCGGAAGCAATCAAAGGTGTCTGGGTACATACAAATCCAACAGGCTTAAGAAGCCGGAGAAAAATAAAGAAGACGAAGCCCATCCACGTAGGTCCTGGATCCAGCCCTGGTCCAGCTATCTACTCGTCTGCAGTCTCGTCAAACTCCACGAAGTAGCCATCCTGGTGGTCATCGTAGCCGTAGTCGTAGTCTGCGTAAACCACAGCCCCAAAGGGGTCAGTACAACAACGTACTGGCAAGCAAGACTCACAGTTCACCAAAGTGTAGCCCGTCAACACCAAGCACAGATGCCTTGGGATCAACGGAAGGGAAAGGCATAAAAGATGCTGCAACTGGCTGCATTAACCAACTACAGAACATACTACAACTTACGGTGTATCAGAAAGAGATAAGATAGCGTATCGTAACCAACTATAACTAACCACCAAACCAACCCATCCTGGATCTCGCCCCTTATCCAAAGAAGCAATCCAAGGATAACTCACACAGTTGGATTAATGATGGATCAAGTTGTTGTGTCAATAAGCCTATTACTAGTCAAGTTATCATTAGTTAGGTGTAAGTTGTTCTGAGTACTTGTTAGCCAGTACTTTCACCAAGTCAACCATAACTGCGGAAAACACGGCTTCTCGAGAAGATTTATCCCTGCAGGGGTGCACCAATTTGGCCGTACACGTAAGAATAACCCGCCAGATGGGAAGGCCTTTCCCACCAAGCGGGGCACTCAACACAACTCAACCTTTCTTCGCATCAAGCCCAAAGCACCACGTGCTGTGCGTGCGCGGCTAATCGAGCCCCCCGAAGAAAAGGAAGGACCCTCATAGCACTGGAAGACCACGCCGCCCTAAATGCCGACTACAAAAATTCCACCCTGGCCTCGGGTTCGTACCTGCATATGCGTGCAGCAAATGGAAAGCCCGAACTAAGTGTGGCGATTTGGACGAGATGCGAATCGAGTCAAATTGAGGGGGGCGCCCATACACGCTTCCCACATGCGGATAGTGCGCTCATCATGGATCAGTAGACAAGACCCTTTTCCTATTAGGATCGACACTAGCAGGCCTCAAAACCACGCCGGGCCTCCTGCCGGTGCCTTATCAGCAAAGTTATTATTACCTCAAATTAACAGGTGTTGTTTAACAGCGAGCCCCAGAATATAACAGATATAATAACAGAAAGTAACTGATAACAGACTCGAGCAAAACAACCCTAAGCATGCTAGTAAGACACGGGCCCAAGCAACGGGGTTTTAGGACTGGAGGTGTGGCAATATCATGGTTCAGGGTATCATGTGATAGGTTCGTAACAGAAACAACTACCACTAAGGCCAGCAGGAAAGAACAACGGAAAGTATCGGTAACCAATGTTGAAAGGAACACGATGGTTCATGTGAGTGATAACTTGCCTGCAAACCCAGTAGCCGGGTACTGAGCTAGATCCTCAGAAGGGGTGTCGTAAAGGTCGTCGGTATCAACGTCGTCGTCTATCCGAGAAGAAACAAACAAACAAGGCAGAAATATAAACAATCATTGTCATGGCATAGTGCACAATCAAATATGATGCATGACAAGTTTATAGATGCATTAAAATAAACTAATTGATAGGATAACACAATTTAAATGGACACATATGCAATTTTGAGTTGCATATGAAAAGCCCATGGATTTTGGTTAGATTATTTGTTTTCCAACTAATCAACAGGTGCTGGTGGTTTAGTATGATGCATGCAAAAGGAAAACAGCAAAATAACAACATTAGAATCAAATTAAAATAGGGTGTAGCAATTTAGAATTTTATTATTAACTTAGGGAATTTTGGGTGCCTTAAAGGTGACACACAAATATTTGTTGTTTTCACCCATTTAAAATGTTCAAAACAAATAACAAAGTTGATATTTGAAAAGAACATCAAATTTTAGTTGGATTACATGTTTCACATATTGAAATTGGAATTGGGATTATTTAATTATGAATTAAACAATATTGAACAAATTTTAATTGCATTAAACAAGATTTAAATGGTTTAGGCAATTTTAATTATTCAAAACAGAAAACAAAAATTATATTTGAATAGGTTATTTAAAATGGTATGGAAAACATATTTTATTTGCATTTATTGGATTAATAAATAATTAGTTATGGATTTTAGAAATTAGCATTTGAAATATTTAAGTTTGAATTTTTAAATACATTTGAAGTTTCCAAAACAGTACACAAATTGGATATTTGGAAAGTTTAGGAAATTTGGATCTGAAAACATATAAAGTTTGCATTTAATGGAATTACAGAATGAAAGTTATTAAATTTTAAAGTTTTGTTTTAATTCTGCTAATTAAAATGAATTTTGGAATTTCCAGGAATTTCACAGAAACATTTGTTACGCAGCTGCTCTCTACCCACTGGCACTGTCCCGTGGGCCTAGACAGCGTGGCGCTGAGCACATGCTTGCGTGGCAGTGGGGGTCTATGCCAGGTGGGCCTGCTCGCGCTTGGAAGGAAAAAGAACAAAAATTTGGGGGCGCTGCGGCTCGAACCCGCGCCCTCGCCCGCGCGCAATAGGTGCAGAACCACTGCGCTAACTGAAACTGTTTGACAGTATAGGGGACGGATGCAGGTTATTGTTCATCGACCGCGTTAACTGAATTTCTGACGAGCAAACGCTTGCTCGTTCGTCAGAACAGAAGTTCGCCGGCGTTGCGGTGACGCCGTTGTGCTCGATCTGGTGGTGCGTGGTTGCGGTGCAGAGATGTGCGCGGATGCAGCAGAAGGGAGAGAGGGAAGAAAACGGTGCTCACCACCGGCGTCGAGGTAGCAGAGGGCTGACGGTGACGTTCTGCTGACGACGGTGGCCGCGGCGAAGTCGAGGACGGCGTCGAGGATGTGGTGCTCCTCCGTGCTCCCGCGGGTGTCCAAGCGGAAGCTGGTAGGGTGGCGGATCGATTCCAGTACTTGGTTGGCTAGGTAGGACTACGAGGTGGCGGCGCCATCGGGATCTTCAGAGGGGTGGCCGCCGGTGAGGGTGACAGAGGAGGGGATCTCGTCGGGGAGGAGGCGAACGACGGCGGCGGAGAGGGGAAACAGGACCTAGGGTTAGCTAGGGTTAGGTACGGGGCCCTAGGGCTCTACTTATAGGCGTGGAGGCGCGGTGTGGCCGCCGGAGTCGCTGCGGGAGTGCGGTGGCGCCTCCGATGCGCTGCCGTACCGCTTGACGACGACGAATAGAAGATCCGCACGAATCTCGAAGCGTTACGCGCGTTAAGTGTTGGGCTGGGCTGCACGCGCGTTAGGTTAGGTGGGCTGGGTAGGCTTAGCTGCCGCGCGCGCAATAGGTTTTGTTCGTTTTTTTTATTTTTCCTTTCTGTTTTTTTGTAGCTTTTGCTTTTGGAAGAAAAACCTAGGTTTTAGGTTAGATAAAAATCTGGAAAAATTCAGATAGACTCCTTAGGCCAAATGCAACCATTTGGCAACTTTCATTTTCAAAAATTTAAACATTTGATTGCTTTTTGAAATTTGAACCAAATTTGAGTGAAATTGTTAATATTAATAAACATTAATAAAATCAACCATTTAAATAGGGTAACCCCTATTGTAAAATAGACAAATTGAGTTGGTTTGATTTGGTAACAACATAAATTCAAAATGGTTCTGTTTTGGGTGCTTGGATTTGAATTTTTAATTGTGTTTGGAAAATGAATAATTGATTTAAAACCATTATTTTCCCAAGTGATCACTATTGAAAAACATGGAACCAATTGATTGTTATTATTTGTGATTTTTATTCAAAATGTTGTAACAGAGCAAGTATGAAACCATTGTTTGAATAAGGTTTGAATTTGAGTTATGAAAACAGTGGAAAACAATTGCAATAATTAAGAAACAAATGCAAACAACAAGGAACAACATGATGATATGATGCAATACTTAAATAAACATGCAACAAACATTCTAAGGGGATGATTTTCATACTTGGGATGTTACACCTCCTCAAAAGGATATACACTGGAGGGCACCAGGCGACGAGACCCGGCCCACTCCCGCCGGAAATGAGGTAATTTGCTTCACCGAGCACGTGACCCGGGGATTCCGTCCTCCGGGTCACTCTTTCTTCCGGGAGGTCTTAAGCCACTACGGCCTCCGGGTATTCGACATAGGGCCTAACTCTATGTTGAATATTACCCACTTCATCGTTTTATCCGAGTCATACTTGTGCGTTCCGCCAAGTCTGGCTCTTTTTATTGAACTATTCGAGTGCAAACCGTGCCGCGAGAGCGGTGACGGAGCACTTCTTACTTGCGGTGGGGTATCTATCCAACGCCGCAAGCACTCACCAATGCCAACTCTCAACCTGAACTCCCACGTCAAAAACTGGCAACTATCTTTCTTTTATTGCTATGACACTTCCCCGGATAGCGAGAGGAAGTTGCCAGGTTACTCGGAGAGTCTCCTTGAGCCTTCCGAATCTTTCAGTTCTTTTGCCCCCGACTCTGACAGGGAGGCAATCCAGCCTTTGCTGGCTAAGTTAGCTGCTCTCTCGGCCCAAGGCCTTCTTGGCCTTAATTTGGTGAAGACCTGGGTAGATTTCCGGGTTCAGCCCAACTCCATTCGCACCAAGTTGTTGTGTGAATACTCGGGGCACATCACGGACTCGCTCCGATACTCCACCAAAAACTTTGCCGCCGGTGACACCAACAAGACCATCAAAAGCTTCCTGACGGAGAAGCTAGAGGCGATAAGAAATATCGCCGGGTTACCCCCATTTACTCGAGAGCACCCAGCTCCAGCGGTAAGACCTGGTTCCTTTAGCTTATTTCGACACTTTTACCTGTTTCAGTTTCTAATTCTTGCTTTCATCTCTTTGATCACAGGCTGACGATCCCTTCTGGAGGATTGAAACCTCTCCTCCTTCCCAAGACCCGGAAGAAGAGGAAGAGCCGGTTGAAGACGACGAGGGTATTTTCCCTGATCTTATATTCACCTTTTACCTGTGCTACCTTTCCTACCATCCATCTTTTCCTCGTTTGATACATACTCGATCTTTCAGGGTTAGAGGACGAGGAGGAAAAAGAAGAAGATGACCCGGAAGCCACCGATTCCGACCAGGAAACCACAGTCGGAACCAAGAGGAAGGCCAGAGGGGTAGTTGCAAAGGTTCCCTTCTCCTCCATGTCTTCTGAGCCCTACTCCTTTGATACTATGCATAAACTTAATGAACAATTATCACATTCACCATTCTTGAAGGATCCCCCTCGACTAAACGTAGGGTGACCCGGAGTTCCCCGGGGGATGATCCCCTTAACCCGGGTATCTCCACTTCACCTGCTCACCGAGTTAGCACTCCTCCACCTCAGCCTCCCAAATCTCCTCAACGCCGTCCATCTCCTAATCATCCACTCGCCGGGCAATTCCGGGTACCGCAGCCGGTACCTTTGACAACATCATCTGCCTCCAGCAGCGAGCTCCCACCGGACTATGCCGTGAACACCGGGTAAATGACCTTTATTCGATATTCTTTTGCACTTATTAACTTTTTTTTAATACGTGCCACTAACCACTATCTCCTTCTTTCCCTTTAGTGTCCAAGTTACCATTAGTGACCCGGATATTCCTGAAGCGGAAAAGCGAGGAGATGAGGAGCCAAATATTAACATGGATGTTGCGGCTGATGACGAGGCTGAGGACGAACAGGAACAAGACCCCTTTAAGGACCCAGCTCCACCGAAAACCGCATCACCCAAGTCCTCTGAAGAAGTAGATGAAGATATCATCTTAGAGACCAAGCCGGGTTCTCCTAACCCGGACACTCAGACGGTCCGGGTTTCGACCCCAAGATCCGGAAAAGCCCTTCAACCGGAAGGCCAATCTTCCGGCCCTTCAAGACTTCGCCCTGAAGACATGACGTTTGCCCAGATGCTCGATGCCCTTTACACTTTGAGGGCCAATGAAGAAAATATCCTAGATGCCTTGATAACCAAACACAAAGTAAACCCGAGTAAAACCATCTATTTCCTTATATAGTCCCCAAGTTCGAAGTGAATTACTAAGTAATTTGCTTGGAACTTTGCATGATATTTCCGACTGACCCTTCTTCGTGTTTTCTCGTAGGACTTTGTTGCGCAATCTGAGAAGAAGCTAGCCAAGGCCGCCAAGCGTATCGAAAAGGAAACGGCCCTTCGCGAAGCAGCTGAAACTGAAACTCGTAGGAGCCAAAAAATCATGAGGAAGTACCGGAAAAGAGCTCACGCGGCTGAAGATAGGCTGACGACTCTTTCAGTGCAGATTGCTGATATCCATCGTGTTGCAACTGGTATGATCTTTGAATTTTAGCACGCATGACCCTGATTCTCTCTAGATGGACAACCGTATCCCTTTACTTATTACTTTTTCTTTGTCTTTTTAACAGGCCCGTGTGACGTAGCCCCTGAAGAAGATGACACTATCAAGTTGAAACTTATCAAGGACACTATCTGGCAGCTTAGTGCCGGAATTGGTTGGATTCTTGACGAGTTGCGACTGCCGGGTATCAGGCCAAGCAACATGAAGAAATTGCTAGAATTCTGCTCCACTATCCCTGAGTGGATTTGGCACTGGAAGCGTTCATCTTGCCGATTTGGTGTGACCCGAGGACTCGCGCTGGCTAAAGCTTATTTTCCTAAGCTAGAGCCGGCCAAGCTGATGGGCGGGTTTCCGGAGTTCAACCCGGATGGATCCAAGTTTTCGCCTAAGGACTTCAAGGCTATTCAAAAAGAAATCCGTCATCCGGCTAGCGTTATTGCCGATGGTTTGGAGATTGATACCATTCTTCCTGCATACAATGTTAACGACAAGATCATCAAGGCGGACCGCCCCAAGCCATACGACATGCTTGCCCGGTGGAAGGAGGAGGCGGCCAAGATAAGGGAAGAAGCTGCCAAGAAGAAGGCCGAAGCCGACTCTATGCCTGCTACTTCTACTCCTGTCGTCCCTCCGCCCGCGCGAGTCGGCATTGCTACTGCCCCGAGTGGCGCTGCTACCACAAGCGACGGCAAGGGCAAAGCCAAGATGGACCCTGCGGCTTAGAATATCGAGTGACATCTATTACTTCATATGCATCAGTCGGCCATAGTGCCATTGAAACAATTTATTTTTTAACTGGTGCGCCTGTGCTCCTTTGATACTTTTTAGTAAAACTTTGTGATACACTCTAAATTCCTGATGCACTTTACGCCTCTCTGGACTTTTGATTTATCTGCTTTTGCACCTATTTGTTCTTGATATCCAACTCGCTTTATTCTTGATACCCGCACTTCTTTATTTTTCCTTTTGTGAGACCCGGCTTCCGGGTTTCATGGGTGTTTGGCGAACGGACTTGCTTCTAAGTCCCCAAGCCCCCAAGACCCGGATGCTTGGCTTCTTGGAATTTTGGCAACTGAACAATATTTTTCTCTTTCAAAATTCGCGAGTCCCCCAGGCCCGGATTTCCAAGCCTAAGACACGTGATTTTTAAAGGAGAACAATTTGCCTGTTGCTAGATTCACAAAAATCCCAGGACGATTTCACATAGGATTTGAAGTTATGCTTAATAACCGTTGAGTTTCCGGCTATCAGCCTTATACTCTGCATAACTTGTGGTTTAGATGACCCTTTCGACTATCTTGTACTTGTAAGCCGGCTTTCGCGTGGATACCATGTTATTACATCTATACGAAAACAGGGTCAGGCAAGTCCCATTGGGCTTCATGGCTGACTGTAATCGTAAGCGAACAAATCATGCCACTTTATTGCGAGTCACATCGAGCTTAAGTAAGAATAGCCGAGAACTTTGGACTTCTTTGTCCGGTTATAAGATTGTAGCCGCACTCGTTTTTCGAGTAACCGGCCCTTATAACTCATTGGCATCAAGGCCGAGTCTTTTTGAGTTTACAACTGTGCTTATATGAGCGACCAGCCCCCAAGACCTAAAGATATACACCGTACTGAAAGTACAAATAATAACCACCTCTTTTCTTGATAATCGCCTCTTTATTTGATATGAAAAATTAGGTCAGCAGGCCGCCTCGTTAAAAACCCGTCCAGTCCCCAAGGGTACCCTGGATAGGAAAAGAGTACGTCTGAAACCTGCTGCCTGTTACATCGTTTAATTCCACGCGCCAACATAATCCTTGCTAAGTATAATACGGGCGTAGCTGAGCCACGTTCCATGGTCTGTCTCTTTCTTGCATAGGTGCAGTGGTATGAGCGGTGTCGTTAACTGTGGCCGACTCTTCCCTTGCGTCTATCAAGTAATATGACCCATTATGCAGATTCCGGCTTACGATGAAAGGCCCTTCCCATGGTGGTGATAGCTTGTGTTTTCCTTCGTTTGACTGAACCAGGCGCAGAACCAGGTCTCCTTCCTGGAAGACCCGGGTTTTCACACGCCGGCTATGTTACCTCCGTAAATCCTGCTGATATATGGCTGACCTTTCCAAAGCTTGTTCTCTTTGTTCTTCTAACATATCCACGGCGTCCTGCCGGGTCTTCTCGTTCTCCACTTCAACATAAGCTGACACTCTCGGTGAATCATGAATGATATCGCTTGGTAGCACCGCTTCTCCACCATAGACCATGAAGAAGGGTGTCATCTGAGTGGATCTGTTGGGTGTAGTATTGATACCCCAGACCACGGAAGGAAGTTCTTCGACCCATGCACCGGAGGCCCTGATACATGGAACTCGTAGTCGTGGTTTTAATCCGCGAAGCAACTCTTGATTTGCTCTCTCCACTTGCCCATTGGCCTGTGGGTGAGCGACTGATGCTACATCAAGCCGGATTCCATTGCTACCACAGAATTTTTTCCATCTCTCCAAGGGACATGTTGGTTCCATTGTCGGTAATTATGCTGTGGGGGTACCCGAATCGGTAAATAATTCTTTTCAGGAACTTGACCGCTGTAGCTGCTTCGCAATTAGTAACTGGCATAACCTCGACCCACTTGGTAAACTTATCAATAGCCACTAAAAGATGTGTCTTCTTGCAAGGTGACATATGAAAGGGGCCAACCATGTCCATACCCCAGACAGCGAACGGCCAAGTTAACGGGATGGTCCGTAATTCCATAGCCGGTACATGGGTTTGGCGAGCGTACCTTTGACATCCGTCGCACCTTGCTACTAACCGTTCCGCATCTGCTAGGGCCGTAAGCCAGAAGAATCCATGTCGATAGGCCTTGGCCACAAGGGATCTTGTGGAGGCATGATGCCCGCAATCACCTTCGTGGATTTCCTTAAGGATCTGTTGGCCTTCTTCTGGTGCCACGCAGCGCAAAAAGACCCCCGCGGCACTTCTCTTGTATAATTCCCCGTTGATGATAGAATACCCCTTTGCTCGCCGTAAAATTTGCCTTGCTAACACCTCTTGCTGTGGTAACTCGCCCCGTGATAGGTAGGCCAAAAACGGTTCTGTCCATTCAGGAATAGTGTGTATAGTGGCCACAAGTGCTGCATCCGGGTCTTGGTTTGCCAATTCCTCCTCTGACTCGGTTTTAACTGACGGTCGCCATAACTCGTCCAGGAAAACGTTGGGTGGAACCGGCTCTCTGCGCGAGCCGAGTCTAGCAAGGGCGTCTGCTGCCCTCATTCTTTCTTCTGTCTATATGCTCCACCTCATACCCGGAAAAACATCCTGCAACCCTGTCAACCTCCCTGCGGTACGCTGCCATGGTTGCATCCTTTCTATCCCAAGTTCCTGATACCTGTTGTACCACAAGGTCCGAATCTCCAAAGCATCGTATCCTTCTAATGTTCATTTCCTTGGCTACCTTTAAGCCATGCAATAGGGCCTCATACTCGGCCACGTTGTTTGAACAGTCAAAGTGAATTTGTAGCACGTAACTCAATTTATCTCCTTTGGGTGATGTTAGCACCACTCCAGCTCCTGATCCCTCGTATTGTTTCGATCCATCGAAGTGCATGGTCCACGACTCGGGATTTGGGACTATGGTAGTCATTCCGGTGTGCGTCCAATCATTAACGAAATCGACCAAGGCCTGGGACTTGATTGCCGATCTGGGCTCGTAGCTGATATGATAATCCCCCATCTCTATCGCCCATTTGGCTATTCTTCCAGTCGCGTCCGAGTTTCTGATGATATCTGACATTGGTATTGAGCTGACTACTGTTATAGGGTGTTCCTGGAAGTACGGCTTCAATTTCCGGCTGGCCATGAAGACTCCGAAAACCAGCTTCTGCCAATGCGGGTAACGCTGCTTTGCCTCGGATAATACCTCGCTGACATAATAAACCGGCCTCTGGACTGGATAACCTTTTCCGTCTTCTTTGCGTTCCACTACCACTACCGCACTGATGGCTCGGGGCCCAGCTGCCACATATAACAACATAGGTTCTTTGGGACCCGGGGCCGCTAGCACCGGTGCCTTAGATAGCTGCTTTTTTAATGCCTCGAATGCCTCATCCGCCTCTTGATCCCATACGAATTTATCGGATTTCCTCAGGAGCCGGTACAAGGGTATTGCCTTTTCCCCGAGTCTGGATATAAACCGGCTCAAGGCTGCCACGCAGCCCGCAAGCTTTTGAACCTGCTTCAAATTTTCCGGCTTTCTTAGATTTTGGATAGCTTTGATTTTGTCCGGGTTTGCCTCAATTCCTCTTTCTGAAACGATAAAACCGAGCAGCTTGCCAGCTGGAACCCCAAACACACACTTTGTCGGGTTGAGCTTCATCTGATATCTTCTTAGGTTTTTGAACGTCTCTTTTAGATCGTCTATAAATGTCTCGGCCTTCCCGGTCTTGATGACCACATCATCCACATAAGCATGCACGTTGCGTCCAATTTGGTCTTCGAAGCACTTCTGAATACACCGCTGGTAGGTTGCGCCTGCGTTCTTCAATCCAAACGTCATGGTTTTGTAGCAGAAGGCCCCAAAAGGGGTTATGAACGACGTTTTCTCCCAATCCTCCCTCTTGAGTTTAATCTGGTGATATCCCGAATATGCGTCCAAGAAACACAACAAGTCACTCCCGGCTACCGCGTCTATGATTTGGTCTATCCTTGGTAGCGCGAACGGATCCTTTGGACAATGCTTGTTGAGACTTGTGAAATCAATGCACATCCTCCATTCATTCGTTTTTTTCATCACAAGAACCGGATTCGCCAACCAGTCCGGGTGAAACACTTCCATGATGAAGCCTGCAGCTAATAGTCGCGCGATTTCCTCACCTATAGCTCTTCTTCTTTCCTCATTCATTTTTCTCAAACCTTGCTTGACGGGTCTAGACTTGGGATCTACATGCAAACTATGCTCTGCCAACTCGGTGGGGATACCCGGCATGTCGCTGGGTGTCCAAGCAAATACGTCCGCATTTGAACGAATGAACTCCACAAGTGCCTTTTCTTGCCCGCTTTCCAAGTTAGACCCTATAGTGAACTGCTTGGTGGGATCGCCTTCCACAAAATCTACTTTCTTGGTGTCCTGTGCCGCCTTGAATTTTACTCTTTCGTCCTCGGAATCCGGCCTTCTCAATGCTGTGCCATCACCCGGATCCACCTGAGACCGGTAATATTTGAGTTCTTCCTTTCTGCAAGCTTGCTCTGCCATCACTGAATCTCCTTCATCGCACTCAGCGGCTATATCCCGACTCCCATGTATAGTGATGGTCTGTTTAGGGCCCGGAATCTTTAGCTGCAAATATACATAACACGGCCTAGCCATGAATTTAGCGTAAGCCGGCCTTCCGAACAGCGCATGATAAGGACTATGCAACTTGACCACCTCAAACGTGAGCCACTCCACTCGATAATTATCCACTGACTCTCCGAAAGCAACCTCCAGTGTAATTTTTCCTTCAGGGCGCGCCGAATGACCCGGTACGATTCCATGAAAGACTGTTGAACTTTTCTGCAGCTGAGATTCCTTGAGGTTCATGCGCAAGAAGGTTTCCCAATACAGGTTGTTGATGCTGCTCCCGCCATCCATCAAGACCTTTTTCAATTCGTAACCATTGACCTGCGGCGCAACCACCAACGCCAAGATTCCGGGGCGTTCTATTCCTCCCGGGTGATCCCTTCTGCTCCACGTTACCTCTTGCTCCGCCCATCTCAAGTATCCCGGAACGGCCGAGGAAACTGAATTCGCCGCTTGTTTTAGTGCTTCTTTGTCCCTGCTAGAAGTCCCTGTAACATGCACATGATATTGTCCTTTTAAATCGAGCGTACGTACCATACCGATGAAGATACGGATCTGGCCGATCGTCACAGTAGATCCGGATTCGAGGTGATCCGACTCTAGCTCCCAGCCGGAATCGTCCACCATCCTTTCTCCTTCGCCGTTGACGTAGATCTCTCCGACGGCGAGGTTCCTCATGCTTTTCCGAGCTTCTCCCGTGATGTAAACACCTTTGGACGCAGGCCCCACGGTGGGCGCCAACTGTCGTGGGATGATCACGGCAGATGTTACCAGAGGTAACTGATCTTGGGGCAAGTCGACACAGGTATTTGGGAGAGGGTTTAGCTCGAAAGAAAACATGTTGATAAGCGATCTAGGAATCAGTACTCAACTCGCCGAGTCTCGAATATAGCTCTCGATTTATACTGGATACTCGATAACAGGTAATATGATTATGTCGTGAATCTCTGTCAAACCAAGCCTAGGGGCCGGCTTATAAAGCACCCGTACCCCCCCTTGGCTTGCCCTCCATCAAGACCTTAGCCGGATCCCGCGCATCGTCCTTTGGGCCGGGTTACACCTTGGAGTTGGCCTACCGGGTTACTATCCCTCCATCACATTCAAGAAAGCACTTTTAACATCCATTTGTTGCAATTTGAAATTATGCGAAGATGCATATGCAAGAAGGATACATATGGACTCAAGGGGGGCCACGGGAGCATAGGTTTCATCAAAGTCAATGCCTTCAACTTGAGTGTAACCTTGAGCTACCAATATTGCCTTGTTCCTTAGAACAATGCCATGCTCATCTTGCTTGTTCTTGAATATCCACTTAGTGCCAATAACATTGTGGCAATCTTTGGGCTTCTCAACTAATCTCCAAGCCTTGTTGCGCTCAAAGTTATTGAGCTCATCATGCACAGCTTCAACCCAATCGGAGTCCTCAAGAGCTTCAAACACTTTCTTTGGTTCCACCATAGATATGTGAGCTTTATGCTCACTAAAATGTGTCAATTGCTTTCTTGTGGATCTTCTAGCTTGAATATCTTCGAAGACCTTGTTGTCTTGGGCATAAATATGCTTCAAAGCTCTTCTTATCCTTCTAGCACGACGGGCTTCCATCTCGTCATTATTGCGAGGAGGGATCACTTGATCATCTTGATCATTTGGGTCCCCGTCTTGACCAACTTGGACTTGATCATCATCATCACCATCATCATCATCATCAACAACTTCTTCAACACTAGCTTTAACTTGAGGAGAGGAGGATGAGGATGGTTGATCTTGGCCTTGACCTTGACTAGCATGAATGATAGGAGTGGTTGCATATTGCGTAGTAACTTGGTCAATAAGAGGAGGGTCTTCAACATGTTCTTGGTTAGGTGCATCACTTGGATCCTTGGCTTGTTCTTCTATTGTAGAGGAGGTCTCCACTTGAGTAGAGCATAGTCCTTCTCGAGTCGCCATAAGGTGTCCCTCAATGGGGCAGAAAAATCCCACACACATCCTTCCTATGGCTTCTTGAGGCATTTCAACATCTACATTAGAAACATGAAATTGCACCACTTGGGAGCCATCATTTTCCTTGAAAACCACACTACAAGATTCTATGACAATCCGTGAGGCTTTGTCAAAGACTCTATAAGTGTGGGATTCGGCACCGTAACCAAAAAATATACCCTCAATAGTTTTGGATTGAAATTTAGACAACCTAACACCCTTGATAAAATAAAAGCACTTACAACCGAATACACGGAAGTAGGAGACATTGGGCTTGTTGCCTGTGAGGATCTCATATGGAGTCTTGTCCAAGCCCTTGCGGATGTAGAGGCAGTTGGAGGAGTGGCATGCGGTGGATATGGCCTCGGACCATAAATATTGGGGAGAAGAATACTCCGCCAACATGGTCATTGCCATATCCAAGAGAGTGCGATTCTTCCTTTTGGCAACACCATTTTGTTGAGGAGTGTAAGTGACGGAGTATTGATGACGAATGCCCTCATCACTAAGGAATTCATTCAAGGTGTAGTTCTTGAACTCCAAACCATTATCACTCCTAATAGCCATGATTTGCACATTGTGTTCACGTTGCACTTGGTTGGAGAAGTCGATGATGGTTTCTTGAGTCTCACTCTTGCATTTGAAGAAATAAACCCAAGTGTATCTTGAATAATCATCGACAATGACCAAGCAATACTTCTTCCCTCCAAGACTTTCCTCGGGCACGGCACCAAAGAGATCAACATGGAGAAGCTCCAAGATCCTCTTTGATGAAATTATAATCTTGGCCTTGTGCAAGATATTATGCATCTTTCCTTGAACACATGACCTACAAACGCGATCTTTGGAAAAGGAACCATTTTCTTTTAGTCCGACAATAAGGCCACATTTTTGAAGACTTTGCAAAGTTCTCATGTTGACATGGGATAAGCGGCGATGTCACAACCACCCCACGTCCGCCTTTCTGAAAAGACACATTGATTGAGAGTTGGTAGACTTCTAAAAGTCCACCACGAACAGCTCATTTTCAACATGTCCCATGTATGCGATGTCAAGAGTCTTGCTCCTCAAAAGGACCACAATATCTTCATAAAAAAGACGGAGAAACCCATTTTTCCAAGAGAGCGGATGGAAAGTAAATTGAAACCAAGGGATTCGACAAGCATGACGTTCATGATAGTAATATCGGGAGCAATCACAACCTTGCCGAACCTCGATACCTTAGACGAGGACGAGTCTCCATAAGTGACAGTTGCTTGAATGTCATTTGGGCGCAACTCCGTCACAAGTTCTTTGCTTCCGGTCATATGGCTAGTGCATCCACTATCAATTATCCATTTAGACCCACCGGAAGCATAGTCCTGCAAGAGATCATTGACTAGAGTTAGGACTCGAGGAGGGTCCCTTCATCTTAGTAACAAGAGTCTTTGGAACCCAAATGGTATAGTCAATGAAACCCTCAATAGGACCAACATATTTAGCTTGCACAACACCATAATAATCAACATATAATAAATGGTGTGGATTGTTAGTTCCAGCGGAGATGCTACGAGTAGTGTTGCCCCTTATGACACTACTACTCGACGCAACATTGCTTGCTTGTGCGGGAGTGCTACGAGTAGTGTTGTCCCTAATGACAATACCACCCGAGACACCATTGTTGGCCTTCTTATTGTTCTTCTTCTTCTTGTTGTTCTTCTTCTTGTGAACATAGCCAAGACCTTGCTTCCCCACTTGTGGCCTTGTAGAACTCAATTGTGGTCTAGAAACAACCACACGAGGGCTAGGGGCAACCACTTATGAGGTAGAGATCACAACCTTCTCAACTTGAGGGCCTTTGCCCTTGAGCCTTGCTAGCTCATATTTCAACCTAGCATTTTCCTCAATAATATTTGCATGATCACAAGAAGAATTATAGGTGCTAGGGTTGTTACGTTGATTAAGTTGAGTTTGAAGTTGTTCATGCAACTCTTTTAGGGAAGAATGTTGACTCTACAAAGCTTTGTGAGCCTTGTTTAGTTTTTCAAACTCCTCGGTTAGTTTACCATGACCAACACCAAACTCAACGTTATACATTTTAGCCTTTTTATGTTTAGCAATTGCAAGGTCACGGTCCTTAGTGATATTAGAAACAAGTTCATTATGTGTTTATTCAATAGATTCAAGTTCCTCCTCAAGAGAAACTCTACCATCATGCTCTTCCTCAAGAGTCATAGAGAGGGATGCTATTTCATCCGCATCCCTTCTTTCAACCTCACCTTTCTTCTCAAGAGCTTCATGGGCCTCTCCCAATTGGCTCATGAGATGATCTAAGTACTTCTTGGTCTCCCCTTGTATGTTAGACATAAAATGTTCCAAGGAGAGCATTTCATCTTCTACTCTAATACTAGCAATATTTTCTAGTTCACTTGGGGTCTTAGAGTTGGGCGAAGGTGATACCTCCAAGGCCTTAGCCATGAAGCACTTGGAATTTGGGTGAGGATGATTTTAATTGGGGGATTCAAAGAGAGATGAAGACGATGGAGTATAAGAAATAGAAAGAGCGGCCACTTCACTTGTGGTTTCTTCTTCTTCATCACTCCTGGAATCATACTCCTCTTGAGTCACTAGAACAAACTTGGTGGGAGACTTCTTGTTAAAGGTTTCTTCTTGAAATGAGGTTTCTTGTAATCAACCTTGGACTTGTCCTTGCGAATGAGCTTGCCACTATGGAGTTCTCTATTTTCATAGGGACACTCCGCAATGAAGTGGTGGTTATCTTGACCATTGAAGCAAGACCTTACTTTTTGAGCCCCATCATTGCCATAGTGAGACTTGGTATTCTCCTCCACATATGCCTTGGCCTTGGGAGGATTCCTCCAAAAGTTTTGCACGGTGAGAGAAATGATATCCTTAAGCACGGGATCATATTCTTGATCCTTCAATGGATCCATATCCTCATGTCCTTCTTCTTCATACTCAACCTATCTTGACACAACCTTGGCCTTCAAAGCAACCGATGCCCCTTTGTGCATTCCTATGGCCCTAGCACGGTTGTCAAGAGCATTATTGGTTTGCACTTGAAAGGAGCACATCTCTTGCATAACTTGGGTTGAGGTCAAATAAGCAAAGTCATGTCTTCCTTGAATGCTCTTCAAGTCCGCGATCTCAAATGGCATGAGAGAAATCATGTACTTCCTCTTGATCCAAGAATCATCAATGTACTTGGCACCAACATTGGAGAATGTGGTGGCAAGAGTCTTGAGCCTTCGGTACATGTCTTCATGGCTCTCACCATCATGCATATACAACCCTTTGGCCTCATTGCTCAAGGCATCATACCTATTCCTTTGCATGCTCTCATTGCCCACAAACATGACGACAAGAGCATCCCATGTTTCCTTGGCGGTGGAATATTGTTGAAGATGCGGCATGTGATTAGGACCCACAGCTTGTTCAAGAATTGACAAGGCAGTGTATTTGAGTGGACAGTCTACGGCTTCTCTTCTTGTCAAGTTCTTGGGGTCATGAGGCTTGTATCCATCACGAGTGACCCTCCAATGCTATATACAAGAACAGTTCAAGTGAGTCTCCATGCAATATTTCCATTCACGAAAAGAAAAAGCATCAATTTTAGGTGGATCTCCCCTAGGGATTATATGAGGATGTGGGAAGGGAGGATTGGGAGAATAAAGTCCTTTGACGGAGTGAAATTCTTCCTCTCCTTCCGTACCTTCTTGGTAGAGTTTTCGGCGGAAGCATTTTTAGATGGATCACCATCCTCCCCTTTCTTGGCGCCCTCCGGAGTTTCTTCCGGAGGAGATGAGCCCGTGACCTCCGGTCCTTTAGCTTTCACGAGTTGCATCAAGACTTCACGCAACTCATCGATTTTGGTCTCCATGGATGAGGTCAATGAATTTTTCAAATCATTGAGATCATTCATAGAGACCAGCGCCACGGAGCCGTCGGTCTCCATCTCATCGGCCATACTTAAACTCTTAGGCGGTTAAGCCCGATAGAAGAGCCGAGGATCTCATACCAATTGAAAGTAAAGTATGGGTACCTAGATGGGAGGTGAATAGGTGCTACGACCAATTTTAATTTTTCTTTCACAATTAGGCTTGACACAAAGGTAAATTCTCTAGATGATGCAACTAAGGTGAATTTACCTATATGAAAAGGATAGCAATTAATGCAACTAGTACAACAATAAATGCAACACAAGTGAGTAAAGGATAAGGGAACGAGATAACCGATAGGAAGCACGCGGAGACACGATGTATTCCCGAGTTCCTCCTTGTTAAGGGAGTACTCAACGTTGGAGGGGTGTGAGCTCGCCACGAAGGCCTACTCAACGCCACAAAGGCCTCACCCTATTCTCCGATGAACCCTGCCACAAAGGCCTAGTTCACCTTCCACTATTGACCCCCTTTGAGGCGGGAATTGAATCCTTTAAAAACAAGCTTGGGGCACACACACACCCACAACCAAATTGGGGGATCCCAAAAATCATAAATCACCAAGAGTAGCAAGAAGCCTAGGTTCTCCACAAGAGGAAACCTAGGCAAAGATCCCTCAAGCTAATGAGGGGGAAATGGAAATCCGGTCGGTGAAGATGTAGATCCGGGGCTTCTCCTTCAATCCTCCAATTTTCAACAAGTTTGGGTGGAGGAGATGGGAGATCTAGCTTGGTGGGTGAGCTCAATCAATGGGGACTTTAATTCTGGACGAGCTACCCCTTGGGGAAGAAGGGAGCATCTATTTATAGCTCCACCAAGAAACTAGCCGTTTTCTGCACAGTCGACGTACAATCCGGAATAATTCCGGAACTTCCGGAATAATTCCGGGCACCCAGAATAATCTGGAACAATCCGGATTGCAACAGAAGGAATCACGTTCAAGTCGGAATCGCTCCGGATTGGTCCGGAATCATTCTGGATGGCAACAGAGGTTTTTGCCGCCATGTCGGAATACCCCCGGAATAAATATGGACCCCGGAACCACCCAGAATAATTCCCGATTGCAACAGAGGTTTTCACGGTGATGTCGGAATCACTCCAGAATGGTCCGGAATAATTCCGGATTGCACTGAAAACTTCTTCTTAGAGCCCAAAAAACGTCCGCCGGACTTTTATCTTCCTCACCATTTCTTTGACACCGTTTATGTGCTGATATTGGCTATAACCTTTTCAACAAATAGCACACACGGTTAAAACTCATTTATGTTGTTAACAAACACACAAAACATAGAGATATCGAAAATTCTCTTTCAAAAGGCCGCAAGAAGCACAAGGCTGCTACTCACCGAGGAGCAATGCCTTTTCCTGCTGCAGCGCCGGATACCCCGATCGCGACGGGGGAAGAAAACTCGGCTGCTCGAGAGGATGAGCACCCTTTGCCGTCCACCCAGCCCATTGCATCCAACTCGGATGCAAGATAAAGGGCGGTGACGGATGAGGGAGGCCCTTCAAACATTCCGAAGGAGGAGCCCATCCCAAATTTTGACAAAGACTTCAAGGTAAAAAAAGAGCATTTTGACAAACACGGATACATTCATCAGTGGGTGACAAAATACTTTTCTCGAGCTCCTTTAATCCGTCCCTGTCCACAAGGCGGACTTATAGTTAGGAATAATTACGTGTTCTCGCCTCGGCAGGTCATGCAAGACGATCTTTGCCATGTCGGAATTCTCTTTGCAGAGTATGCAAAGGAATTTTCCGATAATTTGGCAAGTCTTCAAAAAATGAGGCAGGTAATATCTCTAGCCCCCAAGCATTTAGCCAATTGTATTCTTTTTGACTGAATGCTTTCTTCTTATTCTTGCCTGTTGATGCTTGCATTGGGATACCCCAAGAGAAGAGTGTGATGAGCACAGCGGTAGGATTTTCCCCCTTAGTTAAGAACCAGGGTTATCAATCCAGTAGGAGAAAGAGAATCTTCGGAAGGTTGATGCCACTGACGGTGGTGCTGGAGCTTCACCGGTGTTAGCAACAACGTGGAACCTGCACACAACACAACCAAAATACTTTGCCCCAACGGTACAGTGAGGTTGTCAATATCACCGGTCTTGCTGAAAACAAAGATTAGACGTATAGTGTGGAAAACAATGTATGCTTGCAGCAAGTAAAGAGAGCAGGAAATTGTTGTGGTTTGTTTAACAGTGTGGAAAATGGACCGGGGTTCGTAGTTTCACTAGTGGTGTCTCTCCATAACAGATAGCATGCTGGGTGAACAAATTACAGCTGGGCAATTGACAAATAGAGGTTGCACCGTAGTGCACAATATGACATGAAGATTACTATGATATTTAGTGCGGGCAATACAACAAGATACATAGACCGACATCCATCTGCATCTATGACTAATAATCCACCCTCAGGTTATCATCCAAAACCCCTTAGGTATTAAGTTGCAAGCAACAGATAATTGCATTAAACAAAGTGTGTAATGTAAACAATGATTATGCACGCGGGCACTCTCACCGCTGTTTTCTCCCTAATGGCAACAACACATCCTCCCCCTTCACGTTTCTGTCACTCGAGCAAGGCAACGAGGAGGCATGAACCCACACTATCAAGCATAAATACTCCCTCTTGGAGTCACTAGAAACTACTTGGCCAGAGCAACCACTAGCAACGGAAAGCATGCAAGATCACAAATAACATAAGCAAATAAAGATTATAATCAACTTGGCATAAGTTCAATATTCATCAGATCCCAGCAAACACAACATATAGAACTACATAAGATCAATCTCAATCATGATAGGCAGCTCACGAGATCTAAACATGGAGGCATATGAGGAGAAGACAACCATCTAGCTACAGCTATGAACCCGCGGTCCAAGGATGAACTATTCACGCATCACTCCGGAGGTAGGCATGGTGATGTAGAAGCCTCCGGTGATGATTTCCTCTCCGGCAGGGTGCCGGAAACAGCTTCAGAACCCCCCTGGTCTAGGGTTGACGGTGACGGCGGCTGCGGAACTTTTTCGGGGATTTTGATCCGCTGCTTAGGGTTTTCCATCCGGGGGGATTAAATAGGAGAAAGGGCAGAGGCGGTGGAGGTCCAAGGGCCCCTCACCACCCCCCGACACGGCCAAGGGGGCCGTGCCACCCCATGGTGTGGTCCCCCTGATGCCCCTCTTCATCTCCTCTTCGGTCTTCTTGATGCTTCCGGGGAATATAGGACTTCTGGGCTTCGAACTTTCCAATTCCGAGAATATTTCCAGAACAACTTTTCTGAAACTAAAAACAACAGAAAACATGGAACTGGCTCTATGGCATCTTGTCAATAGGTTAGTCCGGAAAATCGGTAAAAATGACATAAAGAAGGGAGAAAACATGTAGCAATTGGCATAATATCATCATGGAGCATCAGAAATTAGGGATACTTTTTATGACGTATCAAGCATCCCCAAACTTAGTTCCTACTCGTCCTCGAGTAGGTAAACGATAAAACAATAATTTCTGAGGTGACATGCTACTAACATAAACTTGATCAATCTAATGTAAAAGCATATGCACACTGAGATCATAAAGCTTTAAACACATGCATGATAAAGAAAACATTAATAATAAAGCATAGCAATTACTTTGCATCACGAAGAGTAACTCAAATAAAGGATCATGAATAATAATGCAAAGAAAGGTAAACGTTTGTTTTAGGTATAGAGAAATCATGGCAAAGTGATACTTCGATAGTCCTTAAGAGTGGGGCAAAACATAAATGCCAGGACACCTTCAAAGTTCATGAGGAAGACTAGAACAAATAATTTAAGAACAAATGATATCACATTATGAAGTAATTATTGATGCTTATGGGACAAATGCTCATAGAACTCAGTATGGCAAAAATGCTCTCTCAACTGGGCATAAAGTTAGAAGATGGAGACTCAACACAAAAGTAAAAGAGAGGCCCTTCGCAGAGGGAAGCAGGGATCACTCATATGCTAGAGCTTTTTATTTTATTAAACAGAGGTATTAAAAGTTTGACATTTGTGGAGGAATGTCTATATTTTAGGAGGGGTATATGCTAGTGTCAACGAATGGTAAACAAACAATACAGTACGTCACAAGCCAACTGGATTCACAAGAGCGGCTCCCATGGTGAAGGACGCAACTGGTGTAGAAGGTCATCCCTCTTTCTCTTTTGTTTACACAATTATGCTTTCACTGATATGATCAGGGGCAAAAATAGTGAAGAGAATTTGTTTGTATTAATTTGGGGCTGGGCACCCCGCTTCCAGCTCTTCTATCATTTGGATAAGCGGATGAAGCCACTAGTCCAGGGTGTGAAATCCAATCAACAAGTTTCTCTATTGACGTCCTCATGAGCAAAAAAAAAGAACACAAAGCAGAATAATTTTGAAGGTTTTAAAGGTAACACATGAGAAATTTACTTTGGAATGGCAGTTAAATACCACATGTAGGTAGGTATGGTGGACACAATGGGAAAAACTTTGGTTTAAGGGAGTTTGGATGCATGAGTAGAGCTCACACTCAATACAGGTGGAGGCTAGCAAAAGACCGGGAGCGACAAATCAAGAGAGCATAAGAGCCATAATAATGCATAGCGACATAAGCATAATTAATTAAAACATAAGAGGTATTACAAGTTCAAAAACTAAGTGTTCATGGAGGCTATTCGTGACTAGTTTGTAGTCATAAACATGGTGTGAGCATGCGCCAAGTCAACCAAATAAATCATTTGAAAGAGAAAACCATATATTGATGCTTTACTATGACAAGAACAACTCATGAATCTTTTAATACATATTAAACACTCTCATCTATTTGAGGCTAATCATGCTACTCAATAACCACAAGGCTTTAAAACTAAAATAACACTTAGCATGGCATGAAAAAGTCCTAGCCACAGTCTATACAAGCTTCTACCAGTACTGTTATAAATTCTACTCCAAGCAGCAGTTTTCTTTCTCCCAACAAGCACCATACAAAACATGCTTTAAAAAAAATATTCTGTATGATACAGCAAGAAAACATGAGAGTACTCACATAACACTACTAAAACTAACAGCTCTAATAAGAGATGCATGCAAAACAGAAGCTAAATAAATGCAGCAGCTAGACAGAGATTAAGAATACAACGTATTCTCATGAAAAAGCGGAGCGTGTCACTCTCCAATAAAATAATGCCGGGGTCCAACCAAGCTTATTGAAAAATTAAAAACAAACCGAAAGAAAAAGAAAAAGCAAACTTAAAACAAAAATAAAAGATGCTCCAAGTAAAGCACATAAGATGCGACCGAATAAAATATAGTTTCACTAGATGTGACCTGATAATTTGTTGATGAAGAAGGGGATGCCTTGGGCATCCCCAAGCTTAGACGCCTGAGTCTTCTTGGAATTTGCTTGGATGTACCACCGGGGCATCCGCAGGCTTAAGCTTTTCACTCTTCTTGATCACATCATATCATCCTCTTCTCCTGACCCTTGAAAACTTCATTCACATCAAAATTCTCACAATCTTCATTAGCAACATTAGTGAAATTGAAATAATAAATCCACATGATTCAGTTTCAACACAATTATAACACTAAAAAACACATTAGATACTGTCACAACTTCTTTCAAAACTCCTTTTCTTAAAAGAAAACCAAAAAAAAGAGATTAAGATGCAAATGCGATAAATGGCAGAAATCTGTCAAAAACAGAACAGTAGGTAAAAATTGATTTTTTAAAACATCTTATGTTGCTCAAATCAAAAAGTGATATTCTAAGAAAAGTTCCGTATATAACTCAGGATTAAGCACAAAAAAGCTCAGGTCATTTTGAATTTTCTGTGATTTGTAATGGAATTTACAGTGGACAGCAGAAATATGTTTCCTGCGCAGAAATCCGAAATATAGTGTCAACTTTCCACTAGTGGTTTTACTTGGCTCAACAAAAACTCAGAAGAAAAGATACATCTGGGTTTCTAAAAAAATAGACAACACCCAGGTGCAATCACACCAAAGAAAACAAAGGAAAACTGAAACAAAACAGAGAAATAAAACGGGTTGTCTCCCGTTAGCGCTTTTCTTTAAAGCCTTTTAGCTAGGTATAGGAAAATCAACTCAAGTATTTTCAAATGAATAAGCATCAACATCATATTTTGCTCTAATAATAGAGTCAAAGGGTAGATTCATCTTCTTTCTAGGAAAGTGTTCCAAACCTTTCTTGAGGGGAAGTTTATATTTAATACTCCCCTCTTTCATATCAATGATAGCACCAACAGTTCTAAGAAAAGGTCTTCCCAAAACAATAGGACAATAAGCATTGCATTCAATGTTCATAACAACAAAATCAACAGGGGAAAGGTTATTATTAACAATAATAAGAACATCATCAATTCTACCAATAGGTTTCTTCTTAGCATCATCAGCAAGATGAACATCCAAATAACAGTGTTCCAATGGTGGTAAATCAAGCATATCATAAAGCTTTTGAGGCATAACAGAGATAC